>VZRW01008838.1:70615-249469 GCA_013398125.1 Aegotheles bennettii | reverse complement strand
GCTTTGGGGGGCTGATGGGGACGGGGGTGGGGGGCTCGAGGGTTCCTGGAGAGGAGGGGGGCAATCCCGGGGGGCTGAGAGCGCGGGACAGCGCGCCCGCGCACCCTGGGGGTGATGGTCCTCGTCCCTGCGAGGCTGTCTGGATGCAGGAGCAGAGGAAGGGGACCTTCTTTTTTTGCGTGTCCCCACCTCCCCACCCCTTCCCCCGCTCCCCCCCTCTCCACTCGCAGTGCCCCCGCTGCTCTGGGTTAGCCCGGGCCGGCAGCGCCGGGTGCAGAGCTGCGCGGGTGTGCGGCCCCGTGGGGATCTGGGGAGGGGAAGGGGGGGATGTTTCTGCCTTGCTTTTCCTCCTGCCTTTTTGTGCACTTGCGGAGGGAAGTGCAACCCTTCAGTGGCACCCTCTGCAGATTGCTCAGGGTCTGGCTGCACCCTCAGGGACGAAAGGGGGTGTCTTCGAGTCTAAATGGGAACATTTCACCCTTTTCTATAACGTCCCACAAGGGCATCTTCGGCAGGAATGTAAGCAGAGAGCAGAAACATTCTCCTTCTAGTTATTTCTTTCAGCCTTAGCCCCATTGTACCATGTATGAGTCGATACAAACTTGTTTTCAAGGGAATTTGTCTCTTTCTCGCCATCTCCAAACTCCAGTCTCATCATAGTCCCCTCTCTAATACACGCTCTTGTCATTATTCCCCTTGCCACCATGGTAAAAATTGTTTCTAGCAGAAACACCTGATCCAAAAGCACAAATTCCCCTGCTGGAGCCTTGCTAGGATCAGCTTTTCTCCTACACTGGCTGAGTCCTGCTTCCCACTTGGACCCTGGCATGTTGAATTCATTATCTGAGCCCCTCTAGGAGCATTTAGCTAATAAGCAGCACCAAACCCTTTCTGAGTGATCAGAAGATGCCTTTTGGGACCGAAGTAGCCAGTAGAAGCTGAAGAACTATAATTGCTGCAGTCGTATCTTGCAATGGCATTTTGTGTCATTCAAAGGGTTTTCAAACACTTCAGAACTTGGACCACATCTTACTAGAAAAAAATTATTTTCTGCTTGTCTGCCTCTCTTGTGAATACAGAGGTACTGGGCAGATGGCTGGGTGGGAAAAGTGATCTTCCCAAGGGTTTTTAGTTTCCTTGGAAGGGATAAAGAAAAGGGAGATGTCAGGGAGACAGGGAAAGTGTCCTGGGCATATGCCCAATGTTGAGAAGTCAGGAGCAGCCTGATCTTCCAGAAAAGGTCAGCATCCCATTCTGGCACAGTCTGTTGCCTCTTTTTCCAAGAAGTTCAGAGGAAGACTTTCTTAATGATCAGATCTTTAGATGGTCAAGAAGGAGGGCAGAAGATCTGGCCTCAGTTGTGCTTGAGGAAACCCAGAACTATGCAAACATGCTTTCAGAAAGGCCGGTGTGACTGCAGGTTGTGGCATCAGAAAGGCTGCTCTCAGCAGGGCTGAGCAGTCCCTTGGCCCTTGTAGGATCAGGGGGTTGTTGTTACAGCCCAGGAGTCCATGGGCAGGCTCTGACACCCTCTGGGACCTGCACCCTTTCATTTAGACTGATTTGTAATTCCTTTTCATTGCACGAAGTCCTGGATCAAAAAAACTGCTTATATATAGAACATTTTTGGAATTCTCTTTCCAGCATTTGCTGCATAAGGATTTAAATATAATCATAAAGCCTATAGTGTATATTTTTCTTTTTGCTCTTTGCACCTTTAGTCCCCATTAGGGATTTTGTTTTGTTTCTGTTTTGACAGCCCCTGTATATATGTGTTTGTGGTTGTTCTGTACTGTTTCCTGATTTAATATCAGAGCAGTTACAGGAGAAGGATGCACCGTTAGCATTTTTTGCTCAAAGTATTTTTCAAGCTCCTTTTTGATGTACTGGTCAGGTTTGCAGCTTCCGTGCTCTTGTTGATCAGAAGAGGAAGGATTAGGTTTATTGTGCCCTTTGGGAATGAAGCTTTCTATTCACCTAAGGAAATGCAGCTATCTTCCTACGCTAGCCACTCTGTAAGATCCAGGTGCACAAGAAAAGTGAGGAAGTATTTAACAGCAAGTTGTTATTCAGTGAAATTAAAGTCCTTTTGTGCATTCTGAGAGACAAAGATGAGCAGAACTGGAAACAAAGTGCAAGCCCCTACCTTCTTCCTCAAACATTTTTAAATCCTAAACATGAGAAGGGAAAAGAGGAGAGACAAAGAAAGGGAATAATTTGGGGGAAATGCTTTTGTTTGCTCTCCTTGCTCGTCTGAGGAACACTTACTCAGCTGTTATCCAGACAGGCGAAAGATAAAGGCTCTTGATCTTTGTTTCTTTTACATATAAACAGATCCACAGTCTTGAATAGTCCCAGATCAGATGCTTTAAAACTCAGCCTCAGAGTGTAAACTATTCTCTGCACAAACAAAACATTGGCTCATAGTGTAACTTGCCATTTTCTCTCTGGGACATAATCCCACCTTTTAGCATGTGTGTCTGTGTCTTTCTGCAAGTTGTGAATACCCCGCAGCTTAAATCTCACTAGACCTCCAGGCCCTGGAAAATCTGGAGATGTTTCCCATCATTGGCCGCTATGAGGATCCTATGGAGGGTCTGAGGGGGGCAGATCTAACATGACCCAGCCAGGACATTGAGGAGAGCTCACGAAGCTCATTGCAGTCCCTGGAGCAAGCTGCATTTTCTCTGTAACTATTTCTTTGCTTCCAGAGCTTTTCTGCAGAATGGTTATATTAATTTGTGCAGGAAAGCCGGCAGCACAGCAGTGCTACAAATTCTCACCCACTGTTTCCCAAGCTAAATGCTCTGCAACCAAATTGGCCAACTGCTGTAGGGGTCATTCTGAGATCCCATAACGAGTGAGAGCATCTCCTCGGCTGGAGAGAGGGCTCGCAGAAAAATGCAGCAAGGAGAGGGGCAGTGCAAGGTGAGGGCAGGCTGCTGTGAGAATGAGAAGTGGTCAGGGAAGGTTGTTTCATTTCTGTGTCTATTTTAATGGCAATCCTATGGGGCACTTCGGATTTGCTGTGCCAAGGGAGATAATTTCTGCTTGTTTTTGTCTGGTGGGATCGATTCCTCATGTGGAGGCAAAATGCACACCAAAATGCACAGCAGTCAGTATATACCTGTGCTACACCAGACTCGGTTATTCCTCTTCTAGCCAGAATCTTTGGCTAAAAAGTAACACAGGTATTAGTTAGGTGATCTATATATAAATACCCACAGTGGCCGAAAATTTAGGGGGAAAAAATCTTTAATTGTGGTGAACTAATCTCCAGATACCAACTTACTACCACTTTGTACATTTTCTGAGCATTGTGAAAAAACAGATTAGAGTCTCCTGGACAGCCTTCTCCAAGGCTCTCCATGCTTTCAGTGTGAGTGCCCTGTTTATGTTCAGCCTTAACTCTGTATTTGCAGGTTTTTTAATAACTGTGTTTGCATCCTTCAAACATCAAGATAGAAAGCTTTACCCATTAAAGCTGTGATTGTTCCTCAGCAACCTCTCTTGGCAATGTATGTATGGTTTCTGTTTTGTTTTTCTGGTTTGAATTAACACATGTTTCCAACCTCTAACGTACTTCTTTAATAACTGGTTTAGAAAAAAAGAAGATAGAGAATTTCATCCAAGAATTCCCAGCTGGAGACATCTGTTCAGCAGCAAGTCACCTGATGAACAGCTCTAACCAGCCAAGTGTGAGTTATTTTTATTGGTTCAATGTTTTAAAAATAGATATATTTTTTTCCCTTTTAATTTATAACTTTCTAGACATTTCAGTAGATTCCTACACTGGTCTTCATGGACTTGGATTTATCTCTCCTGAAGGATTAGTACAGCCCAAACCAAGTGATCCATTCCAAAACCTAGCTGGCTGGCTGAAACCAGTAGGAACCAGTTAAATGCTTGAAATGAGGGTTTCCACTAGGGTAATCAAGTTTCCCAAGAGGTGATGGATTTGATGTATAGCCTGTCATGATGAGTTGCAGGCACTCAGCACCTCTGAAAATCAGGCCATAGCAGCTTTCAGCAAATCTAAAGAGACGGGGTGTGCGCGCGTGCGAGCCAGAGCGAGCTGCAGATAGGACACACGTCTTCATTGATCTCGAAGGGGAGGTTGAACTGTTCTGGTTTGAATCACATGGTTTGTCATGTTATTTAGCAGCTTTGTAGGACCCTGTCAGTGCACACTCAGCCCTAATCCTCTCTCAGTTTATTCGTCCATGCCACTACCTGGTTCCTCTGCAACTGGGTCAATCCCAACGTTCCTCTTGCAGCACTCCCTGAAGTGCTGAACATCCCTCCTGTTCACTCCTCCCTACCACCCAGTATCCCAAAGGCCCTTTCCAGAGGACAGGGCTGATAATACCTGTATTTTTCCACTTTTCTTCTGTTCTCTGTGTTGTGTCTGGGAAGACTTTTGATGTCCATAGACTTTGCCTTAATTTGAAGTCTTTTTTGGAGCAGGACCCCAGTCTGACATGGGGAGGGTAACCCAAGAGATGACAGAGGAAGGCCTAAAAGGGACAAAGTAGATGAAGACAGGAGTGTGGGAGTGCACCACGTGCAGGATGCTGTAGACACTCCTGCTATCCATCTGTGCAGAAAACTCTCAGCCAGTCTGCGAGCAGTTTGCCTGACTTTGCTATTCATCAACCTGAACTACTCACCCTTCTTCTACTGGGAAAAAAGGGAGCTTTGAACTCTTCTTCACACTCCAACACATGGCAGAATTCATTAAATGGGTGGAGAGCATCAAGAGCCATTGCTTTCCTGCACTATCCAGGCAGTAGAAGAAAGCTGCCTGGGGAGCCCCTCTCCAGTGAGCTACTGTAAGGGCTGAAGTCTCCCCAAGGACTATTTAGCAGGGGGAGCAAAGGTACAGCCCCCCAGTCCTTTCTGCATTTCACCCTTCTGAGTTATTTGCTGTTGCAGGCAAGAGTGGGACATCACAGGTGGAGAACACACTAACAACTTCCTTTTTTCTTCCCTAAGAAATAGCTTTAATCAACCATTTTTCATCTTTCAAAAGAAAAAGAGGTTTTTCTCACTAGAGAAAAGAGGAAATGTTTTCCAAAAGCTGTATTTTAATTGACCCAGACTTGGGAGCAGGGAGGCAGAGGGAAGAATTGCTGTCATGGAATTAACTTTATGAAAGAAAAGCAAATCCCCACCCTGTTTAAACATGGGGAAAACATCACAGAGGCATCATGCTGCACCAAATGGTAAACATGTCCATGTATTATATCACTTATGGCTTCCTTTAGAGTTTCATGATGCTGTTCTCAATTACTGTGTTTGCATTTGTAATTAGAGTGCAGAACACATTGTGAAGGCAAATTATAGAGCTAACTTGGCCTTTCAAAATAACCCATTTGCTCAGCGTGCACCCAGAAGCTTCTCTTTATTCAAGGGAGTTCAGTGAAGGACTAACCTTCCCTACTGAAACTGTTGGAATATACATTTGCTGGAGGGAAAGGAGAGGAGGAGAAACATATTTTTGCCCCAGGGCTTCACTATGCTTGAGCCTGTCCTTTAAACCACTGAAACTCCTGGTGGTTTCTACAAGCCTGATCCTCCAGAAGTTGGGCAACTAATGGAATTGGGGGGTGTGGGGGAGGAATCGGGTTTTTTGCTCTGCCACTAATTACCTCTGTGGCCTTAGTCATGTCCCTTGGCCTTTTTGTGCCTCCTTAACTGGCTAAAAATCTCCTGTGGGAGTGCTTGGATATTACTGTACACTCACCCAAATATCTAAATGAAAGTGAACATTCAGGGCTGCTAGCTGTCTTGCAGTATTTTGCTCCTTTGCAGGAAGGCTGTTCTGGAAGCGACTCTTTGGAGCTTTTGTGTAGATTCAGTCTTTGTCCTGGGCTCCCCTTGCACAGGGGCTCATTCTCTATTTTGGTATGATGATGACTTTGTGCCATGTTGTCTTAAGTGCTTTACCAAGTCTCCACACAAAGACACCAGAGTTGTCTGCTGCTTGGCTTTGCCAGATGTCTAGTGGTTTTTCACCAGGCAATTTCTGACCAGCTACACCACATGTAGTTTTGATTTTGCTCTAGGTGTTGAGCATCATCAATAGAGATCTGATCCTCCTTTAAGGCAAGTCGATGTTGTATACAGAGGGCTGGAGCCTAGGCCAGCTCTGCACTTTGCCTTTGAATTCAGCAGGGAAAAGATAGTATCCAAGTCTGAACTTGGATGTGATAACACTCAGAGTTGAAAGGAAACAAAGTCCCCAGTTGTTACTCTTCTGCCCTGTTTGCAGAGGTTCTTTGCATTTGGGGTATTTATTTTTATTTTTTTTTTGCAAAATCTGCACTAAACAGGAGGACTTGGCTTTAAATGGGTTTCTCTACAAGTACAAGCTACATTTTCATCTCCTTTACCTTATCTGGGATGGCACAGGAAAGTGTCCTGCAGCATATAGCTCTCTCCTAAGCAGGTCCTCCCCATTCCTGGCCATGAGGAGCTGCATTGGCTTTATTCTCCAGCCAAGGTTTGGGAAAAGCTCAAGTTCAGTGCTCGAACCCTACCTAGCACACTGCCCACCAATGTCCTCTGCTCATTCTCCAAAGCTTCATGAGATGAGGCCAAGATGGAATGAAGGACACCTAAAAGGCTGTGTACTCCCAGGGTAGCAATGTTTGGAGGATAAAAAACCACAAAGAAACTAAAAACATTACACTATGAGGTTACTACAAGATCTTTTCTTTTTCTTTTTCACCACTCTTTCCTCTGTGAAGTAGTTTGTACAATTTTACTTTCCTTCTTCTTTCCAATACAGTGGCTTTAGAAGTTGACCACAGCACTGACTCTCCCCTTGCCAATGCTCGGTTATTAAATTCATTTCTTGGTATCTCTCGCACGGGTCAGGGAAGTTGATTCGTTGGCTCCAACTTTCTGTCAGGTGCTTGTTCCTTCTGAGCAAAGGTTAGGTCGCCTTCTGATGATTCATTGAAAAAACTGGTCTTATTGCTTTTCCTGGGTACAGGAGAGTTTCCTCAAAGAAAGAAGCTGCAACACATAGGTTGACTACCCTAAAAAGAAGGACTAAAAAAGGGGTTTGCCAGAAATTATGAGTTCAGCTTAATACCTAAGATCAATTTATTATTTTTTTTTATTTGTTTAAAGGCATTAAATCCAAGAAAGTGCCTAGAGGAATGAGTTTGAATTTTATAAATTGTGGGGTTCTTGGTGAAGTGGTTTAAGAAGGATGTTTTCTGCCGTTTGTATGAGGGAAGAAGAGAGATCCCAGTGGGGTGCTCCGCAGTGCCAGGTGCACCCCAGCTTCCCTATCTGTGTGTTTAAAATATGGCTCAGGTTCACTGAGCAATGTCAAAACACGTCTGCAGGGCTGACCAGGGAGTGAAATACAGCTGCAAACTGGGCAAGCTTGGTTTTGTTGGAGGAACAAAAGAGAGAAGGGCGTTTGTCATCCACAGGATCACATCTGAGAAACACCTACTGTTGTTTGGCTAGCTGGGATTTAAAATACATATGTCATCACCCTGCTTTTGTTGCCAGTAAGGCTGTTTGCTTTGCCGTGCCACCGTGCTGCTCAGGCAGCTAAACGAGCCAGGTGGCTTTCCCTTCGCTCCCAACCAGAGGAGCTCTGGTTCCAGCACCTCGCTCCCAGGGAGCAACACAGGCTGCCAGCATCCAAATGCCACCAAGGACAAACCCATAGAGATGGCCACCAAAAAATAAGGAGGTGTGAGATGCAATATGATGGAGCTTGTTTTTCTAGAGGTCAAAAGTTTTCCTAAAATTTCAGCTTCCTGCCCTTTTAATTTTTGATGAAAGCCTGTTTCAGCAGTTGAAGTAAGAAAACATCCTGCATATAACACGTGGAAGACTTTTTTGAATAAATGTCCTTCAAAACAAGAGACCTTTATGTGCCTTATGAAATTGCATCAATATTTCAAGAAGTAGCACAGAGGAAAATTCACATTCATGTTAGATTTCACAATGTGATTTTGCAACACCTACAGTGGAGTACCCGTGTTTTCTGACAGCACTGACAACAAGAGTAGAAGATAAGCATGTAAAAAAGGATTAAAAGCTCTTTACTTGATGGTATCCTTGTAGTTTGTGCTATTTTGAACCTGTCAACTGCTTAAGTAACAGCTTGTCAGTGATCATGGCCCAGTCGAATACGAGACCTGGTAGTATGGTTGCAAATTGTCAAGAGCTGAGTGATCTCCCTGGTTGTCATTTATGACTCCATGAGCAACGACAAGTGGGGAAAAAAAGGCCTGGGTAATTTCGGAAGCAGTTGTGGAAACAATTAGATCACTCTTTTATTAGGTCATTTATAAAATTCCTCCCTTTAAAAATTAGATCCTTGATGAGTGCATTTTTCGCGCACTTGGATGTTTTGTCCTATTTTTCAATTGAGGAAAATCCTGGGCTTTCCTTTGGAAATGCTGCTGTGCAATGTCTTTAATTTCACAAGGGCTGAGAAAGCTGCAGGAGCTCACAGCACTTTGCTGAGCTCACCCTCAAGCCCTGGCCCATCTGCAGTTGAAGTCCTTTAGAAAGATTAATTCCTGCCAAGTCCTTTGCAGGAACTGTGCTGGTTTCTGTACCATTTTCTCACTGCTGGTTGCTCACATCTTTCTGCTGTCCCAACCTTTGTCTCTGACACAGCTGCAGCCTCCTTCTTAGTTGCTGGGAGGTTCCTATCACATTGCTCCAGTACAGGCAAATATTACAAATGATACAGTCATAACATTGTAATTTCTGAATTCTCTTACAGAGAAAGTGTCTCAAAAAAGGACTGAAGCCACTAAGCATCCCAGGAGCTCCCCAGAAGCCAAGGGGCTCCAGCACAGATTCAAGCTCCTGGGATGGGTCTTGAGTTATTTTGCACCATCACTAAGTCTGTTGGAATGGGGATTTCTGCTATGAAAGATAATGAAAGATCAACCTGGAAAATGAGTTCTTGTTGTAGAGACCCCCACTTCCCTCCTTCCTCTTTCTTTAAAGAGGAGGAGGAGGGAGATCTTTGCAATTGCCCAGCACCGTGTATTGAGGGATGGGGGAAAGAGCTGTGCATTGCCATATTCTCTAGCCCAATGAGAATGAAACTTACTCTCAGTTTTGAGTTTATTATTTCCCTTGCAAACCCCTCTTCTCTTGTGCTATGCACCAGCGAAAATCCTTTCTATTACCATTAAAAAGGCAGCTGAGGTGCCCATTATTTTTTGTATTATTTGTACAGAACTCAGCAAATAAAAATGGGTCCCGGATAAAAGGTGTGTCCTTTCTAGTAAAGCACAAAAAAATCTTAATCTTTGGTCCAGAAGCGGTAGATTGCCACAAACACTCGGCAGCTAAAATCATTAATCTTTGCTGCTTGCCCAACTGGTACTAGTAGTAAAGAAGATAATACACTAGCAGAATCAGTGACCCACTACAAATTGGTCCTGAAAGGTCCACCAGCCTAAATAGACTTTTGCTGATCCAACACTTGTTAGGAATCCCAACAAAGAGACTATTGGCTCATCTGATGAGCCACTCACTATTGGGCCCTTTGCAATGGCTGGTGATGGATGACCATACCCTCTTTGAGGGGGAAGATGCAGCTCCTGGTATGGGGCCTTTTCTCATCTTAAATTTGTACTCAATAAATCACAGGTGCAGAAGAGACAGCATCAGTTTCATTACACCTACATGCTCCAGTATCAATCATGCCAACACAACGGGCTGCGTACAGTTCATTTCGGGAGGCTCTTTCTGTTCCAATACCATTTCCATTCCGTTGTGCTTTAGCATTCCTAAAGTGTTGAGCCTCCACAGCAAAACGCTGGGAGAGAAGGATGTGATGCACTGTAATTGCACTCCTTCGACACGAGACAGGGCTTAGCTCACGTACTTGGGTTTACGATCCCTTGCTATTGTTAAAGGTAAAGTCTTAAATAGTTCAGTAAATAGTACCACCAATTCTCTGGTTGTCACACGTCACTTTCGTTTTTAACCTTGTTTTTCTGTTTGCTCTTTAGCACAGACCTTTAGTCTGGATTGCAGCAAGTGCCATGGAATGGTCCCCTTTGGTGTTTATTATATAATATTTCTATCCAGTTTACAATATTTGTTTATATGATGCTATAATCCAATACTTACACTTAACCAAACCTAATCATAACAAGGGATTCCAAGGAGCTTCTTCAGTATTTTCTCATTTAAAAGAGTTTCTGCTATGTTCTCTCTGGCTGGTAAAGACCCTGGGACCTTTGAGAGGTATGTCCATTACGATTCACAATTTATGAATGTATTGCAGTGCTCCCACATTGTCATGTTAATTCCAGTGTCAGCGGTTAAAATACTCTTAAAACGAAGGAGGCTTTAGAGCTTTCAGACTTTATATTTAATGCACATAATCAAATACTTTCATGGCATTAAATGCATGTCCAACACTCATCATAAAAACTACAAACTATGTTTTTCAAGTATAATAAAAGGTAATAGAATATTATACCCCATGTGTCCAAAATCCACTTTGCCATCTTTATACAGGGAGAGTAATTTCTTAGTGTCCAATTATACTCCGATTTGCATAGGAACAACTATGTTTCATGCAATTAAGTTATCACAAAGTCCTGTCATTCTGCAGCGTTCTGTTAATCTTTAACTCAACGAAAAGCCATGTCAGCAGAGCACCAACACAGAAAAGATGGGTGTTCAAAGGAACTGCAATAGGAGCACATTCAGGACTGTCAGACAGAACAAGCTTTTCAAAAGGACACTTCCATTCAGTTTAAACCTACAAGGGTGTTGGGCTGACACCTCCATTTATTTGCCGTAGGGCTATAAGGAGAGAAAGAGAGAGACTTTCAGTCTTATTAAAGCAGTATTTGGAATACAAAAAAAGGGATTCTTTTCCTCTGCTCCTTTTTCTCTGTCTCAGCGGCAGATCATAAAGCATGGGCAGCATTAATGCAAGGCGAGAACGTATTGGTCCTAATGTGCAGCTGAAATACATGATTTTTTGTGAACCAGCCACCAAATCTATTTATTTGTTTATTTTTTACAGTCAGTAAGGAGAGAAAAAGGGAATGTATTTTAAAAACATGGTTAGGAATACAGAAGTCCCAGTAAGTAGCATCTTTCTGCTGCATCTTTTTGTGGATGCCAAAATGCTCGTGGTCCATGAGCTAAGGGCAGGTTGTGGCTAACAGCACCAGCGCGGGTCAGCGATTATTCTGGGTACCTCCAGCAGGTTCAGTTTTACAAGATTAAAATGGTAATTGATCTTTGAGAGAACATTTGAGGACAAAATATGGTTATGTTCATAACAGATCCTTAGCTGGTATAAATTGGTGTAAGGCCATCCTAACGAGCAGAGAGAGCCCAGCTGCATGACTAACCCCCTTGACTCTCAAAATCCCGGGCACACAGTGATATTTGAAGAGATGAATATTGCAGGTAAAATTTGCAGGTTGGCTATTTCTGTGTGTTTTTTAAAGCTTCTGTAAATACAACCCAAGCAGATTCTTCCTGCTAACATTCTCATTATTTTCACTGAAAGCTGACACTTACGTTTCGTATTTTGTCTCAGAGATCTTTACTTCTGTGAATACATATTATCTAATATTCACTTCTCCAGGTCAATCTGTAGAAAAAGTTTTGCTTTCAAGGTTGCTTCTAAATGTTTATATTTTTCATTTTTCATCTCAATTAAAAATAAACCATGCAGCGAGTCTGCTTTGTAGCTCTTTTATCATGTTACTAACTGCATTTTTTCACATATATACTAATAAAAATGTTGTTTTAATATGTATAAATACAAATATACCACAGTAACTGGTTTTTAGGGCTACTGTCCAAAGAAACTTTTCTTGTCTTTCATTTGCACTGTGATGCAAAACCCAGTTTTAACTCAAAAGAAACTGTAGAGAACTCTTTGTTATCTTCATTTTGGCCTTAATCTATAATGAATATTAATAGCACTTGTAAGGTGAGGTACAGATTAAAAGCATTAAAACTTAGCTTGGATGTTTTCAAAGGTTGCATGCTGGGTAACATTTCTGGAAGTGCCAAAGGGCCAGATTTGTTAGTGCAATTTTAGAATTGACTTCGATTCCTCTTTTTAAAGATGCTTGAAGCCATGCAAAAGCACAAACAGGTATTTTATGTGAGGTTCAAAAGCACCTTCATCATCACCAATGTGAAATAAAATTGAAGTGCTTTTGCAAGTCCCTTCAGAAACTTGTTTGCACCGCTATTGTCTCTATGTAAATAACTTCCAGAAATGTGACTTTGTCATTTAGATGTCTTTGGAAAGCATGTCCAATGTTCCCATGGGGATAGCACAGGGCTTTCACCACAGGGGAAGCCCAGGTGACAGATTTTGTGTGGAAAACCAAGAAGACCATTCAGACAGGGTGGAACTTTATTCCTGCCAGAATCAGTGGCACAACTGTCACTGATGATCAGTGACATGGGTCCAGGTCTACTAGGACTCTTAGAAAATGGCAGAATCCTGCCGTTGCCCTTTCAGCTTTGCATCTGCAGCTGAACTCTAATAACCACCTCAAGAGCAGGAAGCTTTCTCCCGACGACATCAGCGTATACACGAGCCTGGCAAGATTTCAGCTGGTTTGGCAGATAAAGGCTTTAATGCAGCCCATATTGCTTCAGGTGGAAAGTTCAGGGCCCTGTGGGACCTAGTGCATAATGCTGGGTTCAGCCCAGGCTGCTCGGATGGGGTTTTTTGGCTTGCACAGGCTGCAGAGCCCAACCACGGCATTGCACACGTGTGCAGGCACGTGTGAAGATGTGTGAACCTTGGACAGATTCTACCACGTGCTTGTATTCACATCTGCTGCCCTGAAGCAACCCCAGAAGACTCTTTAACTCACAAAACAGGTGATGCAATGCACAGCCTCTTACTTCAGTCCAAAAGCAAATTTGCTCAGTGGACTTGCAAGCGTTGCTACCAACGGGCAGGGAAGGGGAGGAGCAAGTGCTTGTGTTTTTGTTGTGAATTAAGGTGGGACTAATTACATCCCATCAGATATCAAAGAGATGTGACTGAAAACCATGTTAAAGAACTTGTACAAGACAGTGAGGATTTTGGGAGGCCAATTGACAGCATCTGAGGATAAACTTGAAAAATACTGGTTTTGAGTGATTAAGAAAATTTCTCTTGACTGGGAGGGTTTTTGTGAAATACTTTTCTTGTGTTGGTCAGGAGGCAAAAAGCTGGATTAAAGGTCTGGCCACTGAAATAAAACCTTAATCTATCACAGAATAGACAGATTTCGCCCTCGCAGAAACCAACAGGGCCCAGACCACCCTCGGTCAGTCAGGAGCCATGAAAATAATTCTGGAAAGTGTTCTCATAACCTGGTAAAAGAGCTGATTTAATAAAATTGTTATATTGTCAGTTTATGATTTTACTTGGAAATCTTTTGGCCTAGTTCAGGTTAAAAAAAAAAGCCACCGGTTTTAGTTCTTCTGCAGAAAAAAGACCCCATCGTTTATTAGATGGATGAAGATATCAATTTCTGTTTAAACATTAACAGGGTGATGCCAAATATTAGTCAGTTCCTAATAATTTTGAGGGATTAAAAAGATAATAAAAGTAATAGTCCATTACATTACCTACTTCAGCAAGATTGTAATGAATGTAATAAATTCCAGATCAGGGTTATAACAACTTCCATCTATTTAAAATGAATTTGTAGGGTTACTTTCATTAACTATGTATATGGAGAAAATGATCTGACATATTACTTTAAAAGAGCTGTAAAACCGATTAGAAGGAAATATGCTTCCTAGACAGTGATCTAGGCCGCTGGGGAAATTTTATCCCCGTGAAGAAGGGGGGAAAAAGAAAGGGAAGAGGAAGGCATCTTAGAGGACGCTCCAGCATCATGTCTTTAACGTGCCCCCAAAGCTGCTTCGCTGCTCGGGAGAGATTCAGGCAGGAACAACGGTCGGAGACCAGGAAAGGGATGAAAGCCACTTTCTCTCCTGGCTTTTCTATTCCCTCCGCCTCCCGCCTCGGGAAAGGATGGATCTGTTAATGAATAAAAGGTTCCTGCGCTGGGGATTTGTGCATGGAAATGAAACTGCGCCTGGTTCTGGTACGGCCTTTTGGCAGCCCAGGGGAAGGCTGAGGCATTAAAGGGGACGGTGGCCTCATTGCTCGGAGGAGACAAGGGACCTAGCACTTGACTGCACTACAGAAATTACTGCTGCACCTAGAATGCAGCCTTCATTTATCAATTTCATAGCAAGGGGGAAAGGGAAAGGGGGGGGGAAACCCAACATCTGACTGCCTTTTTCAGCTCACACTACATCTAGCCACTGAGAGCCCTCCAAATCCAGCCATGTGTGTTATAAAGAGTCTTGGATAAAGTAACTTAATACTAATGATTTATACTTAATTGGACCTCTAAGTGATTAAAGTGGCAGTAATGAATGAGTAACATCCTTCTAATTCCCTTTTTCCGTTTGGCTTGGGCTGAAGGCCCTTTCTTTGTGCAGGATTTCACTTGGGGGAAGCAATGCCAGTGTTTTTTAAGCTTTTAGTAGCACGCCTGGAATGAGACGCTTGGATCATGTTTACAATAAATGACCCCATAAGCATGCTACCAGGGCATTGATTTTTTTTTCCCTTTCTTTCTTTCTTTCTTTCTTTCTTTCTTTCTTTCTTTCTTTCTTTCTTTCTTTCTTTCTTTCTTTCTTTCTTTCTCTTTCTTGCTTTCTTTTATTGGATTAGCCAATTGTGAGGTTAATGAATATGCATTTGGCAACCCATGTTTGTGGGGCCAAGTCCCACGTGGGCATCAAAGGGTTTGAAAAGTGTGAGCGTAAATATCAGCTTTGTCAAAATATTGATTCACTTTAAAAGTAACACAGTGCCCGAGCCCCTTGCACTAACGTGAATGAGTATAAACCTGCTTTATGTATTTTTTAACTTATTTTATAGAACTCAATATTGCCAATTAATTGACTGAGTCAGCTGAGATTTTCTAACTCTACATTTCAGTGCTCTTTCCCTGCTTTTTCAATCTAAAAATGATTGTTACCTTCTTTCCTTAAAAAAAAAAAAGATTGCAATATGTAACTTTTTAAATGGAGAGATCCAGAAACTCAGGTGTTTCACTTTGTATTGGTAAAGGGAATATTATGCAGCATAAAGAGAACTTGAAGTGGGAAGGAGATATGTAGAGCACTCAGCTGGCACTCAGGGCACATCCAGCTCATCCCTTGCAGCTGGGGCAGCTCTGAGACAGGGGAACAGGAGAGGAGCAATGAATTGTTTACAGCACTGTGCTAAATTGGCAGTTATTTAAAATTAATTTGGGTATGCTTACCCACATGCCCAATTATACCTCTCACGGGAACACAGATAGGAGTGTACCACAGGTACTGTATGGTAGCTGGCATGACAATGCTATGATTTATTTGTGAGAGCAAAACTGACATAACACAAATATAAAACCTAACAATAATGCTTAGGCTTCTTTTACATCAAAAATTTGAGTAATTTAGACAACCTCTCAGCTCTCTGCTGCTGTGTGTTTTCTTATATGGCTGTGGTAGGTTTTGAACCACCTGGCTTCAGTGCAATGAGGGATCAGATATAAACAAAACCAGGGATAAGATACAAAAGATGGCATCATTTGGGATGCTTATTTCTTTTTTTTTTTCTTTTCTTTTTTTCTTTCTTTTTTTTTTGTTTTTTTAAATTCCTGATTCAGGAATATTTGACGGTGAGAAAGCTTTATGAAATAGCTTTGATTTCATCAGATATTGTCAGAGATGAGGACTATTCAGCAAGCGTGAAAACTCCCTCACCTGATTCTGAGGGCAGATTGCTATCGAAGGCTGACTGCCGTCATGGGTAATAAAATTGCACTGTGGGTGTTGATAGAAACTGGCTCATTAATAGACCATTACTGTGCTGTCATTGACTAACATTAGGACCCTTTGAGACTAGTTATGCTGGCAAAAATCTGGAGGAACTCTCAGTCTGATGAAACTTGGATTTAATGATAGGCTTTGACCTGAACTTTAGGAGTATATTATTTTTTTCAGGTGCAGCCCACACTCACGTCTGAATTGTGTAGGTGCTCTCTGTGAGATAAATGCTCACACAAGGCTATCCACCTAAAACAAAGGGACAGAAGGAGGGAATTTCAGCAAATGAGCAGTGATGCTCTCACACTGCTGCAAGCACTTGAAGAAGTTTATTCCCTTTTCATCACAGCTCTCTGTGAGCTTTGTCTGCATCCTGAGACACCAAGCATCCCCCTCTCCTCTCCTCTCCTCTCCTCTCTCAGGGTCACCTTGACAAACGAGTGCGGGGGGAGGAATGGTTGGACACGTTGGGTTTTCTCAGTCTTGCGGTTCCAGCCTGGGGTAATCTCAGTTAAACATCTTTGGAATGGTGCAGCAATGATTCAGGAGAAGGCTGACAAGGACATTAGTAGGGAGTAGCAGGGAAGGGAGAGGTATTATCCAGAGCTACAGAAAATGCCTGGTCAGGAAGACCAGAAATGAGAAAAAGTGAAGAGTGGAAGAAAAAAACAAAGAAAGAGAAGTAACAGCAGCATTTAACCCAGGGAGAAAGAGTCAACGTGATTTCTGCAGCTGTGGGAAGGAGAAAGAACGAGGAAAAGTAAGATTTATGGAGGAGCAGCTAACATGAGATTGGAGCCTGTCAAAGGTTGAAGGAAACCAAAAATAATAATAAAAAAAATAAAATAAAGGAAGCAAATAGGGCATTCTTATTGCTGGAAATTATTCAGCCTTTGCACCCTCAAGGGTGACCATCTCTGCTGAGTGCCTTAGGAAGCAACCCCAAAGCTGTGACTGGCTGCAGGGGTGAGAGCAGACGAGCAGCACTTGGTTTCCAGCACCAACTCTTTGGTTGTGCTCAGGGCTCGACGGTTCATTGAACATGTCTGCATCATTTGAGGAGGGACTTGGCAGGGCAGCATACGGACTGGCAGCCAGATCTCCCTGTCTTTTACCTTCAGAGCTATTTCTGCTTAACCCTTTTCCACAAAGCAACCCAATCCTCAGAAAGAAGGGCTGTGAAAATGTCACTTGTTGGGACCCTGGGGGATGCTTCTCCTCTAGATCCCCCAGAATGAAGTCCATCAAACCATATTGATGTGGAAGAAACACTGAATGCCCAACTCTGTTCTCTGATAATCCTTCCAGATTCGCCTGAAGAGCCTCACTCATGGCACAGAGAGTTCCCAGGAGGACTCACTCTCTTCAAGGACTAGTTAGCTGTACAAACATACCATTTGCTTCTGCATCTCTTTGAACCATCCTCGAAACATGGGCGTAATAATTGGATACCCTTACCTCTGCTGGCCTGTGCAGCATGGGTCATATATGTAAACATCAAACTCAAATAACAACCCCCAAATTTAATTTATTTCTACCTAAACAAGTTCTTTTATCATAAAGCAATAAATTTGTCTTGGTGCTAGCAATTTGTTGCGGGTGACATAACACTGCAAATTGATTAATCGCTACTGTACACGACAAAATGAGAAAAGCAAGGAATTATTATGAATAGCGTCCATCTGATACAGTAGGGATTCATTATTCAAAAGTGTTAGCTAGTGGTTAGCTATCCCCTTGTTGCAGATTACATTCATTTGCAGAATCCTACATCATGCTTACACAAATCAACAAACATGCATTTATTAAGACATGGCATGAAAGCTATTAAAATGTGAAAAATTGCCTTTTTCTTTAAAAAAATATGAGTCAAGTTTGGTGGTAGCTTTTTTTTTGGTGGGGGATGTTTCTATCTGGCTGAAGCAAAGAAGCTTATTGCATTATTTCTGTGTTTGCATCCAGAACCAGTCCCATCAAGACAAGTACATTGATATTGGTTGTTAATGTTTTACAGTGAGCTTCATATTGAAGGTTGGAGGCTTTGGTGTATCAGAAGTGTTGGGCTAAAATTATAAATGTAGTAAAATAAGCTCTCTTTGCCTTTTTAATGTTCAGCATTTTATTTGTACCAATAGATTGCAATCATGTCTGAGGAACTTGTTCTTCTTGAGATGAAGCACAAAAAGGTGAACAAAAGCAGAGCTCTTCCCCCTGATAAAGTACAAAAATTATATTTAGTGCCAAGATGTTCCATGTTTCCCAGCCTGAAAGCTGGATCTCATGTTAAGTATGAAATTATTCTGAAAAAAAATAAATTCCAGATGCAAACTGCAGAAAAACAAGATCTAGACCCTTCTTTGCATATTTGTCCTGGTATTTGAGGATCATTAATCTCTTCTGAGTATGGGAGTGAAGTTTTGTGTGCCCATCTTTGCACACGAGTGATGTGTCTAAGCTTGTCATCACTGTCAGGCAATCCGTGCTCTCTGTGTAAGCAGGTCTTGGCACAATAACACAGGGAAAATCTTTTGAGGAAGAGCATGAAGAAAATACAATCTTTTCTTCTGTTGCTGTTTCAGGAGCTCTTGCACCCCTGCTTTGTGATGCTTCTACAGATAATAGGATTAAGGGCACCGAACAGGGAACTTTCCCTGCCCCCTCCCCTCCCTCTGCTTCTCCTGGCAGTGCAAAGTGCTTTTCCTTCTCTTTGGAAAATTGCTTCTATCCTGCATTGCTGGCAGAAGGAAACACTCAGTGTGGAAGCAGCAGTTCAGCAACATCTCAGTCTTTGAACTCGGGTCTCCCGTCTTTTATCTCTGCTCCAAAATGCCACAAGTTAAACTGTTTTAATGGCTACTTGCAGTGAATCACCACTAAAAAATCACTAAAAGTGAGTTTTTAAAATGTTTCTAGTGCTTTAAAGTGAACTTAGTCGTTCCATTGGGGTGTTCTGTATAAGAGAAGAAAACAGTACTGAAAAATGAATGCAAGCATGTGAAATGGGGGTGTTAGGTCCATGGTACATAATATTGCTGCATTTTGATACTGATTATTGGTTACTCTTTTAGGTCTAGTTTTGTTAACAGGATATGATTGGATCAGTTGAGATGTGCATGAAGTATAACCATGGATCTTGCACTGAGAAAAACATCCCTAAGCCTGTTACTCAGCCTGCCTGAGAAACGTGGGTTGAGAGACAGCAGAAAAGCTTCGTCCTGTATGTGGTTTCTCCTTGCCTGCACCCACTGAAGCCAGGTAGAGCTCAGGAACCATTTCTTTGCACCAGAATCACTAAAGCCACGTCACTTCTCAGGCAGAGCTGGAGCTCTGCTCTTTTTGAAGTTGCTGCAAGTATGCCTTGTGTTTCTAAAGAGGTTTCTCCAGGAGCACTCTCGGCAGTCAGCCGTGCCAATCTGTCCTTTCCAGATTGTTTTAAGCACTTTCATGTCATGGGTGCTGGCTGACTCATTTGAAACAAGAAGGCAGCTTGCTGCCTGGTGTAACATGGCGTGAGCCCTGCCTGATGAGCAGACCAGCGATGCTCACCAGACCATCCTCCTCTGTGCACAGAAGGGGAAAAAATGCTGTTGAGCGAGGACTAACACTCTGCTTGGGGGTGATGGACCAGGAGAAGAAATGTGGGAACTTCTTCACACTATCCCTGCCTGAGCTACCCCATTCAGTGTGCCCAGTGTGGTCAGTGGAAGATAACAGGGATGTTGTGGGACACAGAGAGATTGGGATGTCCAGCTTCCCCCCCACCCCATGTCACCTGAGGGAGAGCTGGGCCTCCTGATCTTGCTGTGGGCATGGGGATGGACACCAAACCCTGCTGTGGACCTGGAGACAACTGATTTGTATCCTCAAGGACAGCAGTGGCAAACCTGGTTACAGCTGAAATCCAGGTCCCAAGGGATATCCTGACCTCCCTAGTGGTTAAATTGGATTGTGATTTTGTGACTGGCTCTGACAAGGATTTAGGGGGTAAGAAGATGGGATATTTTGTTTATCCCTTCAGGGGCAGCTACAGTACAAAATAATTTACATTAAATTCCAGATCAGTTATGTTTTTAATCTAATTCTGGACTCAGATTTGATTCAGCAAAGTGGTTTAAGTACTTTTAAGGTGTCCTGGAATCACTGATCTGTCCAGAACCACAACAGAGTCGATTCCTGCAGCAAATTAGCTCTTGGCCATTAATCTCTGTGCCAGGTAAGCCATTTCCATCAGCCACCTACAGTTTTAATGAGAGGAATGGGGGGAAGAAAAAGAAAGATTTTTGTCTGGGCAGTTCTTCTTTACACTGGGAGTATTTCTGTGATGCTGTACAGTGAAAAGTTAATCTTTCTTGACGGGTGATGCATGTGGATGGTACTTCATGCATTTGATACTGAATGCTTGATATAGCTCAGTGATCTCATATAAACACTACAGAAGCAGAGGGGATGCTGAGCAACGAAAAGATCTGTCTTAAATCCCTGTGTCTGTCACATCACAACATCATCCTGTAATGACATGCAAACTTCAGAGAGGCTGCAGCATCTCTGTCTTGTCTGGGAGACACTTGGCTGTTAATGACTAACTTCCCAGTGACAGCAATCCTTTTTGTTGCTTGCTTCCCTTTGGATTTTTGCAAAAGCATCCACAAAATAAATAGATAAATAAAATCAATCCATCAAGGGCAGGCAACTTGTGTAGGTGGACAGCAGGAATCTGCACCCCAGCCAATTGGACCAGTTTGGGATTTTTTTTTCTGAAGTAGCAGCATCTTCCTTCCTCCCTTCTTGATTCCCTCACATGGAGCAAGAATGGGGCTCTGCAGAGGTGATTTACTGTTTGAAAGATAGAAGAGTTACTTCATATGAGACTAAAATGGGTTGAATTTCAGTCACAAGATAGCTATAAGCCAGTGGCTTTGATAGTTGTTTAGAGGGTTTCAATACCCAAGAACTAAGAAGCTGCTGAGTGTGCTCTGCCAAGACCCTCCCCTTGCGCTGGGCTGAAGTCAGGGCAGTAGATCAGCCAGGCTGGGGACTTGGTCAGTGGGCCTGGAGTCCAAGATAAAAGTTTATGGTGGGGGACGTTCTCTCTGGATAGTACCACTGCAGGAAAACACAGCTCATACAAATCTATCTCCCAGTTTATCTGTTGTCATTAACAGATCTCTAATTGTTGTTTTGGGACTAACTTGTGAATCTACATGCAGGACAAAATCCTGTGAAATGGTTATTAATGGTTCCTGCCTTAGAAACAAGCCAGGGCTCCCTTACGAAGCTCCTGGATGTAGTCACACCTCTAATTCTCCCTGGTTTCCTAATTAAAGAGCAGCAAAACCTTAATCTCCCCTAGAAATGCTTTGTCAGTAGGCAGTGGCAGCCTGCCTGCAGAGTTAAGTACATCAGAGATTTAATCTCCTTACAAATGTTGACCTCCAGCAAGGCATAATAAGCTACACTGTCAAAAAATCCCACCATTTTGATAGTAACCTGTAGCTGCAAGCCAAGGAATTCAGCGGGATGGATGTGGGGTATCCCAGGCTGCTTACAGTCATCACTTGAGCTCCCCTGCGACCAAGTCTGAAAGTGTTTGGTTACAGATAGCACAAAATCTACAGGGCTTTGCCACAACCATCTTCAAAGATCACCTTGTGCTTTTGCCTCTGCCCTCATGTTGTTTCTTAAATTGCAGAAATTCACCCTGTAAATTACCAATTGTGCAATGGAGGGGATGGGAAGAGAAACAGGGCATGCAGATATTTGTATAGGAATAGGAATAGGAATAGGAATAGGAATAGGAATAGGAATAGGAATAGGAATGGGAATGGGAATAGGAAAGGGAATGGGAATAGGAATAGGAATAGGAATAGGAATAGGAATAGGAATAGGAAAGGGAATGGGAATGGGAATAGGAATATGTTTGTTCAAGGTCATCCAAAGGGCAGCAGCAGGCCTGGGAAAAGCCAGTGCTTTCTTCATTATGTGCCTTTCTGAAACACTCATGAGTTTGATGTGAATGGCACACGGTTCCCCTGCCACTTCTCGTGCCCTGCTCTGCTCTGCCATTTAACTGCACAACTCTCAACAGTTCGTGTCCTGAGCACAGGTAATTGAATGGGGGCATCCTCACGTTTCAATGGAAATGAGTAACAGGAGGGAAGAATGGAGGTGAATATGCATTGTGCCCTTTGTCAATACATCATTTTACTCTTAGTAGAAGAAAAAGGAGCCAGGCTTTTATTTACCTACTGGCTGAGCAAAGGCCAACAATCCTCACTTTGTCAAACTACTTAAGTCTAGCAAATGTGGCAAGACCTGAACCAAAAAGGATTTTAATGCTGGTGAAAGATTGTCATGGAGTGGGCTATGCAGCTTTTATAAAACAATTGCTTCAGGCTTTGGAAGGGAAATAATCTAAAGCCATTAACCCAGAAAGGGATGAGGCTGTCAGCAGGGCCAGAGAGCATTAAATGTCCATTTGCAATGTATTTTCATTGGGAATTAGTCACCAAACTTCTTGATACACCTCTGAAAACCCCAGCCTAACATGGATGGCATGGGCACTGTTTTGTTCTTCCTACATCTGACATGGATGGATGGGGAATAAAAAGGGGATGTTTCCTGGCAGGGAGAGAAGAGAGAACAGTTGTCGAGGAGCTGGGGACTGAGCTGCTGCATGGTGAGGGCACATTGTTTTATGTCTCTGAACTGCAGAAGACCTGGTTCCTCACTCCCCAGCCCTGCTCTGCAAGCTGAGAGCAAAATGCTTCAAAGCCAGGAGGTTAAATTCTCTGCTCACAGGCATAAGTGGCTGCCTAGGGTGGAAGGTTGTGATGGTTCCCCTAGGACATATGGGTCTTGGGCCATAAAAGAGTGCATTTCATGTCCCTCTACGGTGCTGAAAGCCCACCATGTAGCTGTTGGAAATCTTGGGATCAAAACCAGCCATGGAAATACAAAGTGCATTTGCCTATTTTGAAATAAAGATGAGTCCTAATAAGAAGAAAATCTAATGAAATGTGTAGGGGAATCAGTGGGCAAGAAGAGGAAAAATTAGAGATGATTACAAGGTAGCTTTGAAAAGCTTTTCTTTTCCTATCTAAACCAGGGAGGAAGGAGAGGGAGGAAGCAACTTGGATTGCTGTCAAAACCCTCTTATCTCACACATTTACACTCTCCATGGCACAGATTACTCTAGTTCACCTTTAATTTACCTTTTGATAGTTGTAGGCTGGTACCAAATACTCCTGAAAGCTGACACTTGGCAAATAGCACATCACACTCCCATCTCAAGTGTGTGACATGAGAAAAAGATTTGAGGCCATCAGAGCTACGAAAGTTATTGCTGGTGTGATCCTAGGACATTTTTACATGACTTGATTTTGCTATTCCTGTGCATCCCAAATGCGTAAGTGTGACAGAGGGACATCTATTTTAAAAAATGCCAAAGCAAAGTGTCAATGATGTAAGCTGGACATCTCGTATCAGAAACATCTCCCTCCACCTTCTCTTCCTTTTTGGCAGAATCTCAAGAACCGAGCTGCTTTCCATGCCCATACATTCATCCACACAGGCAGCCGATTGACCCATCACTCTCCTCACCCCAGAAAGTTCCTCCAGAGTCTCCTCTTTGTCACTGACACCCTCAGAGGCCTTGACCTTTGCAGTATTCGATAGTGAGCCTCCATGCAGACATACTTAAGGGTTCAGATATGTTGTATTACTGCTGCCTGAGGTGTCAAGAGGACAAACAGCAACAAGATAGTTGCAGAGCATTAAATAATTGGGAACTAAGTAGATTACTTCACAGTAGTGGAAAAACACCTTGCTGGTGATAGACATCAACAGAAGAGAAATAGGATCACGTGCAATTTGTTCATGAATAGCTGGCAAAGATTTGATCTGACTGCACTGTACGAAGCTCTCAGTTCTTGCCCGTTTTTTTTCATCTAGATCTCAATTTTAAACCTACCACTTCTTGTCTTCCCAACAGCCAGCCCAGACATCATTTTCATCCTCCTTCAAAATGAACACCATTGCTTTCACTTGTGCTCTGTTTATGGTAAAAAATGGCTGTTGAAATGGATGTTCTCGTGGTGCATAATCTTGTTTATAGATAGGATTATTTTTTTTTGCCAAAGTTCATGTTTAGAAAAACAGCCCTGGAATTTTGTGACCAAAACAAAAGGAAACAAAAATAATATAGGTTCCAAGTGATTCCATGAGAATAGAGCAAAACTGCACTCGCACTGCTGATTTTTATGGGGTTTTTTGATCTGCAAAGTTCAATAAAATGGGGAATATGAAGCCTGGTTTCCAGCCCTAACACCTGGCTGATGGTATCCTGATACTTTCCCTGCATCCGACACTGTGTAGGTATGATGCAGCCAGTGTTTGCATCTCACTTCAGTAGCATAAATCTGAAACACATCACAGAGCAGCATCTGGTGTGCTGTAAAAGTGATGTTGAAACAGCTTCCTTCTTTTTTTTTTTTTTTAATTTAACGTTTTTTACTCACTGGTAGGTACTGGAGGACAAAACTGATTTGCACTTGTTCGACCAGAGTGTTTATGTATGAAACTTCACATGATCTGGTCAACAATTTAGTCTAAACAGACACTCACATACGGGAAGGGGATAATGCTGTAAGGGCTTTGCCACCAGTTCATGTTACTGCTCACAGCCACGTTTCCCTTCTCTGCTATCCAGATTTGGTTTCTTGTGTATTTCTAAATGAGCATGTTAGCCAACAGGATCACGTATAATTAAACATCTGGCAGATTTACCATGAAATGAAGCCTAATGGAGTGCCCAATGAAGTGCTTGGGAACGAGGGATTGGTTTGGGGGACATCCTCTGGCTGCCAGGACCTCCACAGGCTGGGGAATCTCTGTGCCTCTGCAGCAACAGAGTGACCAGGGGATATTTCCCTGCTCTGCATGGGCATTGCTTTCAGCAAAACAGAGACAAAAGTAGATACAATACATTAACTTCTGGCTTAATCTACATTGAAGCCAGCCCTCTGGCATCCTTTGCCTCCTTGGCTGGGCAAGTGGCCCAACAGGTCACCTGGCTGCTACCTCTCAAAATGGGTAAGGGCTGAGCTGTAATTACCTTCCTTTCAGCAGGAGCTCTATGTTTGGTAGCTGTCTGGTTGTTTTGAAAAACAAAACAAAATTATGGAAATTGCATGTCAGACAGACAGTACAAACCTCACTTTTTTAGAAAAATGGGGTGAAAGGGTGAAAGTTAGAAAAAAGCTATTTTCTCCTAGGCTACTGCTTTTCTATCATGTTCCTCTCACTCCAGCCCCTGGATAAGAGAGGTTTCATTTTAATATTCTAATTGTAGTACATGAGACATGAACCTGCACTGCCCATAAGAACTGTGAATCATTCCTGTTTACATTCTTCTCGCTGTTGTACCTCTGCTTTTTCCATAGCAGTTAATGATAACAAAATGATAAATAAAACCCCAAACAAAATCTGTTGTTAAGACACACTTTACAACCCATGGAACCCAAAGGTCTTTTAAAACAAAAGAGATGGTTTGTTCTCTTATGAGATAGATGATCATGGCTCTCTAAGACTTCTCCTTTCATCCTTTCAGGACAACATCTCCTCTCCCTGCCTTTTCCCATACATCTTTTTTATGCATGGCAAACCCCCCTGGGTAAGGCTTTGCTTGCTTCTCACAAGAAGGATCCTTTGCTCCCCTTGAGGTCACCCAGAATATTCACCCCCATTTCTCCTCGCTCCTCAGGCTGGGGCTGTTCCCATCCCTGCTGCCTGTGCTCCCCTCTCCCTGTGACACTGCCATGCACCACATCAAATAATTGTTGTTATAACTCTCCTCCTTCCCCAACTAAAATATACTTGATCGGGAGGGAGGGGGAAACAGGGAAATAGCTGGGTTTATTTTAACAGTTTCCACTCTCAGTTCAGTTTTATAGTACAGTATATTTAACTTTAACGTATGGACAGCTGGATACATTTAACAGCACAATGGAAAGAATTTAGCAAGTATACATTACAGGCCGTGTGTTTGGAGCTGATCACCGCATATTTCTTCATAATATTTAGATGCGCTTGTTACGGATTGTGTCGGGCTGATCAAAATATGTTTGTGTCAGGTAAGATTTGTCGTAGATGAGCCTCTTTATTTCTTTACTTACTAAAACTCTTCCTGCAGGAAGAAGCTGAGTTTAGCTGATATCAGCAAGTTTAGCCCGATACTTACAATAGGGTTACTTGCTTTTTCTGCAGAAACCGAAAAAAGCCATAAATACACAGAAAGATAAGGGCATATTCTGAGCACTGACTCTGGGCATGTTACTCCACTTGTGGTGTCACCTTCACCACCAGAGTTTCAGAAACTGTCCCATATCCCTCCATACATTGTAATGATGGAAAACCGTGACCACCATGAGACAGAGCTATAAATCCTTCACATCTTCCGCTTGGACCTGCATCCCTCTCTGAACTGGCTCATTGTCCTCTTGCACCCTCTCTACAGTGATCTGGAGATTTTTTCAGTGACAGCCAATGAAACTAGTCTGTAGTCTTCTATTTTTGTCTCAGAAATCAGAATAAAGGACGTTTTCAGGAATACTTTAAAATTAATTTGCCTTTTATTTAAAAACTAATGCTCCGCTCATTATTATAAAACAATCTTCTGCACTCTTTTATGCCACTCACCCAGAGGCTTAGCTGTCTGAATGACATGATTTTATCAAATTTATCTTCTTGTCTCCAGTTTGTTACTCAGCACCTATTGCAACAATGCAAAGGGAAGGCAAATCAGCCAAGTGACTTGCCAACGTATTCAGCCAGATTTTTTCTGATGCTGGAAAATAATAACAGCTTCATCTTCCAGTAGACTTATTTCCCCCCCTCTGTGTGTTTTAAAAGTGCTGTTTTCCCCCGCTACTGTAGGGTCACATGATCAATACCGACAAAATGTAAGGGGTTGTATTTAGAAGGTATTCTTATAAAAATGCCAAAGAGAAGCCAAAGCCTAAGGAACAGCAATACTTACGATTTGGAGAGATTCCAACAAGTAATACAGCTCAATCCGGCTTTCCAAGCTGTGAACAAGCTTCAGCTGTTTGGGAAATTATGATGATTTTAGATGTGTTTGGGTAGATACTTTGCTTTGCCTCTAAGCATTGGGGAAGGGAGAGAAAAAGGAGAGAGATGCTCAAGGAGAAAAACCCCCTTTGGAGGAAAGACCAAATTGTTGGAAACCTCTGAAGTGTTCGCATTAATGTCATGTCATTACACCTTATTGCTGCACAGGTTAATATAATTGGGTTACTGTGTGTGAGCAATGATCCATAGCATGTTATGGCACTGAAACAAATGACATTTAACCAAGAGATTTGTAAGGCACCTTGTTATCTGCATGGTGAGCAATTGCAACGGAGAGTCAGATTGCTAGACGAGCGACTGACAAATTAGTTGTTGGGTTTACTGGACAGCCTGGATTTATAACCACACAATTCCAACATAATTTATTAGATCCATAAACAGACAGATCCAGTGTTTTTACTTAGATTACACTCTTATTGCAGCCTCTGATCCTGTCCCGTTTGCAGTGCTGTTACAGCACAGTTGCATTATTCATGTAACATTCACTCCTTGGCTGGGGGCAAGGTGAGCTTGGATCAATAAGCTGCAGGTTTCTAGCAACAAAATTTTCTTCAGCCCAGTTTATAAACAAATAATTTGCAGATGCATATGGTCCCACACTCCAACTTCAGTTTCTCCAAGGAGGGAAGGATTGCATATAGAAGGGATTAGTAAAAGATGCAAATTCAGTACAGAAAAAGATCTTCTTGACTTTCTGTCTCCTGGTAGAACAGACGCCAAAACCCCTTGTCTGTGGTTAAACAACAAAGACAAACAGACTGAATTAGATGTAAAGGGGGTAAAGGGCTCGGTCCCACATGGATTCTCCATATCTATCTACTATGACTTAGGTCAGTGACTTCTTTTTTTCCCCCAAGGTACAAAGAAAATAAGTAATCATCTCCCTCTTTATGACCCTCTCTAACAGACTAGAGGACAGGTATTGCAGCTCCCACCACCACGTGCCCCTTAACTACACCCCTGAACCTCACCTTTCCTCTTTCTACCTTGCACAAATCCAAGTCTTTGCCCTTTCTTCAGCAGCTGTTTTGCATCCTTATATTGCACCCATTCCTCTTCACAGCCACCACTGTGTCCAACATCTCTGGTGGCATGTGGTGCCTAGAGCTGAAGCCAGGCTCTCCTGGCCCTCAAGAGATCGTCTGTCCCACTGTTTTTTTTCCGTTTGAGGGAATGATGAAATCTCACCTATGTTCAGAGCCTTGGCTCACACCCAAATTATTATAAGGTGATAAAATGATCACCTTTGGGCTCATGGCAGCTGACTTAGACCAAAACTACAAATCTGAGACTACCACCCAAGAGAGTATTCTTGCTCCTAATCCAGCTGGCATCTTGGGATCACTTGTTTGCTTTCTAGGTTTGAGGCCAGTTTTGTTTGGGGGAGATAAACTTTGGAGAGATGCCCAAGTTTTTTGGATGTTCCCCCACAGCAAATCTGACCTCCACTTCTTTTGGAGGTTTGCCTCTCTCTGGATAGGATTTTAAAACTCCTCTCCTAGGTTGGTTGAGTCAAAAATAACGTGGGGTGTCTTGTGTGGCTGGCTCTGAGTTTTGGCTGTAAGCTGGTAAATGCTTTGATTTAAGTAATGAAAATAAGAGAGGAGTTCAAGCTCAATCAAAGTGCTGGAAAGCCATGAACTGCGAGTGAGTTTGAAATCCCAAACTGAGATGTGGAGCTGAATGAGCATCTCTCTGCACATGGTTGGGCTGAGTCGTGCTGCTGATATTGAAGAACACAGGACCAAGATCATAATCTGTAACTTGAAGCAAACTGAATGGAAAATGCTGGCATCACGGAGAAAGTGCTGGGAAGGATGTGGCTGGGAGTGGGAAACAGGACATGGTCTTGCTGGTATTAACTAATGCAGTTCCAGTCCCTCACCCATAGACATAGCTAAGCCTGTGCTGTGCCCTGAGCCTGGACACAGCTCTGCTCATCTCTGGCTCCGTAACTACAGCCGCTAATGATTGAGCTGAACAAGTCTATCAGGGGTTCCCCTCATGTAAAGCTATTATTGTTAAAATAAACATGCATTTAGCTTCACCATATAATATTTCACAAGCCTGAGGCACAGCAGTTGGAACGCATCTCCCTCAGCCTTGAAATAGAAGGCAACACGAATCGACGCGTTGGAGCACTTTCAAGGTAAACACCAAAGGATTTTATTGATGTGAGCTTTGGTGTCGCTGTCGCTGTGGTGAGGCTGCTGCTGCTGGGACATCTCCGTGCCTGAAACAGCACAGGGCAAACTGATCCCAACTACTGCTCATTTAAACATATCTAACAACCAGCTGCTGCAGGAGTCTGGTCTGGTTTAGGCAGATGTGCTGGATACTTCAGTCCATGCCTGGACTGGAGTATCAGTAAAACAAACCCTGCCTCTCCCTGCCTGATAATCTAACTCTGCCATCCTGAGCAGTTTTTGGTGCTCAGAATCAGAAAATTAATCAAGAATAACTTGATTAATTTTCAATATTTTAAAATATTACAGGCCACATTCACATCTGGTTTAACATCACTTCAATTAATCTACCAATGGGTAAAGCCAGTGAAAAACTCAGAACTAAACCAGATAAAACCAGCGTTCTTTATTGTTTTCTTTGAAGCGTGTCGAATACAAAGATGCAATGGAAGATTTTATGCAAAACTAGCAAGCCCCCAAACTGCATTTTCATTTTGCAGTGTTCAAAAAGGAAAAAACCACCCCTACTACCATCTTCTGAAAATTAAACTCAGCAGGGTGAGCAAAAGGAAACATGGATGGCAGTGGAGGAGGAAAGATGCTCGGCATATGGAGGGGTTAAATAAATCTGAGCCTGTGATACTGCTATCATATTTGCCAGGGAGACTGGGGAGAAAATCCTAATGGACCTGCTGGAAACTGTTAATACATATTGGTTATGTGTACAAAAAGGACATGAAGCCAAGAGAAGTGGCTAATGAAAAATTATGTGAGCATTCAGCAGTGAGCATTGTTCAGAGCACTGATGCTGGTGGAGGGATGTGAGTGACGCTGGTCAGGTGAAGCACTGGGAAGCCTTGTACAGTATCACCTTTCAAGCTGAGTGCTGCCAACACACTTAGGGAAGTGTTGAATCATGGCTGGAAGATGAGGTATAGCTTTAGGGAGACGTAGAGAGGCATGTTCCTAGCATACACTTCAACCCAGAAAAAACCACTCATTTGTTTTACAGGTGAATAAATAACCATTTCCTTGAGCAAACCCAGTCATCTAGTAGCATGCAATAGTATTACTTAGGGTTTCATCACAAGCAAAAAATTGTGCCTGTTACCACTAATGGGAAAATCTCAGGGCTAGACATAGGTAAGACAACTCCTTGTTGCTCCCAGACACTTGGATTATCATGGCTTTGGGCACAGGCTCTCTTTGTGCAGTACCTAGCCCAGTGGGAGTTTGCTTTGGGATGGAAACATCCATGTGTTACCACAGAAAAATATACATATGGTCTTGAATAGCTTTCTCATAGACAAAGGGAAATGAAAACATTACATGTATTTCTAGAAGACTTGGATCGTAGGAGAAATAGCTTTAAAAGTTTTCTGTTCCTACGGAATTTTCCTCTATATTTTCACTGAAATTTGAGGAAAAGAAAATGCAGCTTCCTTTCCTCATCAATTCAATGGGACATTGCAAATCTCAAATATGTCAATTTAGGGATGGGATTTCTGGCCCTCCAGTTAGCTGTCAGCATCAGCAAGGGCATTAAAAGATCAATTTGTGTTCAAGATAAGAAAGAATATTCTATTTTCTGTTGCTGCCATGAGGCTGAGATGGAGAAGATGGGGAGGTGTCCAGCTGTGACCTCTCTGCTGGGGTGGCCTCCTAAACTCCTTTGCCTCCTGGCCACAATCCTACCTCACGTCACTTTTTCCATGAAGAAACCAAAGGGAGCCAGAAAGTGTTCTGCTGTCCTTTCCCTGTGTTGGTAACGCTTTGGGCTGTACAGTGTTTCTTCAGGTCTTCGCTGGCTTAGGCCTCATTTGAGGAAATTAAGAACTATCTTTCTTGAGAAGGGATGATATTTCCCTTAATTTAAATAGCTTTGAGCAAACAAGTACCAATTTGGATGTACTTTCCCATTTAATATTTGTGTGATTTATGCTTCCAAGCAACCCTTCTGCTCTCCTGTTTATATGCCCTCAAAGCTCATTTTTAAACTACAGTTAATCATGCTGAAGCAAAACATAACTCGCAGTGAGATGGTGCTGGCCAAATTTTATAACTTGGGCTACCGTATTGGATGTCAGCTCTGCTGCTAATAATAACTACCCTGGGAGAATTGCCTTCCCTGGCCACAAAATTTAATGCCACTTTTAAAATCCTGGCCAGAAGAAGCCTTGGAAGGGAAGAAACCTTTAGCATTTGCGCAGAGAAGGATTGGTATTCCCAGTCCAGGAACCGAAAGCTGCTTGTTTGAAGTATTGATGGACAAACTGGCTGGACACAAAACAAACAGCAGTGATCTTGACTTTCTATCCCGGACACAGTTTAGGTTGCAAAGTGGCAGGTTGAGTAATTTCTAGTCTGTAAATGCTGCTGTTTGTTGTACGGCAAAAGAAAGCCCCTCTGCAGCTCCAGAAACCAGCTCAGGGATGGCAGGTGGGATCCAGACTTAAGGAAGGAGAAGGGCAAAAACTTCATGCCATGTCCCTTTCTTTGGACAAAGAAATCCTTCTACATCTTCCTGCCCCAGAAGGAAGACCTCATCCCCCTGCCCTAGCTGCACTCCTCGATGCTCCTTTAACCAGGTACCAACTCAGCAGCATTCAAATGTAGGAGGCAAAACACACACCAGCAGCAGCCCTGGGGCCAGGGTGAGACCCGTATCTTCATCTATTGAAGACTTGAACAAGGAACAAATGAATAGAGAAATGTGAGAGAAGGTCGAGGGTTCTGCTTACAATTGAGGAAACCCCTGCAAGAGCTCTTTCTCCGAGAGTTTGGCAGATGGATATAGCACTGCCTGTGCAACCCACCTGCAATAAGGATGCACACTGTGTTCACACTATTAAATGCACACAATGTTTTTGCAATACATAGAAAAAAGGATGTTTAACTGCATTGGCTAGTCCCAGTGAGCCAGGGAAGAGAGGGGAACTGAGGGCTAGCCACGGCTCACCAAGGGTTTCTCTTTCCTGGGGGATTTAAGCGGACGAGCTCAGCTGCAGCATCAGCATCCAGGGGGAGCAGAGGTCTACAAAGCCTATGGTGAACCCTGCTGAGCACCACATCTCTTGTTGCAGGATTGCTCTCAGGGTGCAACTGAGCCTGCCTAAACCAACAGCTGCTGTGGAGATGTAGAATTATAGACACAATTTCTCTCCACCCTCTCCAGATGAAAAGTCCTCCTTAATATCACATGGGTTTTCTGCATGTTTTCTTTTTCTCAGTGGGATGAGAAGCCTTCCCAGGTGGTGGGATATAAGTATCCCTAGAAACTTGTCAGCTATGAGGGAGTGAACAAGTGTCTTTAGCAAACAGAAACCTGTTTCTCACACTCCCTGGAGCCCTTCCGGCAATGCCCGGCAGCACTTCCCACCAGCCACAGCTTCCAGGAGCCTGCATTGCTTGGGCTGTGGGAGAAAGCAAGGAAACAACCCAGCTCCAGGAGAGCAGACTCATTTCCAATCACCCTTTTGCTCATCTTTCTCGTGAGAAGTGTCCTTTGTTTCTTTCAGGTATAAAACCAAATCCAACTGGATTTTCAGGGACTTCACAACAGCCCTGCACTCACTGTTCACAACGTAGGGAATGGGGGAGCAAGGAGGAATAACACACAAAGCTCCAATCACACCTTGCATGGCTTTCCTGTGCTTTGTGTCAAATTATTCACACCTTGTTCTTCCCTGTTACAACACCAGGAAAGAAAAAAGAACAACCCAACAGGTAGCTCTAAGTCCTCCTTTCCTTCCAGGGCAGGGAAGAGGCAGAGTACCTCTGTACAACACCTGACAGTCTACAGAGGAGATTGTTCTGTGCTTGAGTCCTAGGGCCAAATATATCATCTGGAAGGATACCAGCTTTTACAGAGTGTCATTTTCTAGCAATTATAATTTCACACACATTTACCTAAGGACAATGCTGAAAAACGAGAAAAATAACAAGGAAACAAATCATATTTCTGCCTTCAACCAGCAGACCCAGATCTGGAGTCACATTGTGATTGGTTGCCAGAAGGGCTGTAGTGTTGCTGATTGTTTATTTTGAGTGACAAATGCCAACAAAGTTGTGCAACCTTTGTTTTTGTGGTAGCAGCATGTGTCCTGCAAACTCTGACATCTGAATTTATTCCCTTTTGAGGCTTTTTGTTTGGAATTTGGCTTTGTCACCAAGTTTCTGCGAAACCTTGTTGGCAGGATAACTTTAACTGGTGCAATTAAACTTATCTGGTTAGTTTTATTTTTCTCACATTCATCCCACCTCCTGAAGTACAATATATGTAAGACAAAATAGAAGAAAAAATCTTGTTGTCAATGACACCTTTTGTTAGAACCAGCTTCCCACACAGAATGAGATTAAGACCAGTTGGGTTTTTATTTTCCTTTCCTTGAAAATCACTATAGCTGCTTTTCAGATAGCAAATGAAATAAAAACCCCAGAAAAATAACTTTATAATCAGAATGGGTCTCTTTAAAAAAAGATTCCAATTCAGTAAGGGGTATATTATAGACTGCCAAGTGCAGGAAAGACACCAGTTTCTTTGTAGGGATGCAATCAATGGAAAACATTTACTTGTATTGACACAAACCAATGGACGGGGTTCAATATATAATTGACAATGCCAATATCCCTGTTCAGCACAGGTATTCTATCATATTTCTTCAACAATGAAACTTCTAAATGAGTTTAAGCACGACCTATCCTGTGGTGCTCAACCCCCTCAGTGCCCAGTGTGTTAGACTTTGTACCAGTTTGTAGTGAATCGATGCTACTTGTCTCCAAGCATCTCACTGTAAGTAGTCCAGAAAAATGAGTAGGAGAAAACAGATTTTTCTTCCATTGTCTTATTTTCATATAGTGCACAAATACCTTTGCTGCTTTATGTTTCCCTAGATTTTGGTTCAGTAAATACACTTTTGTTATCTGATATTTACATTGCAGGAACAGCGAAAGCCATGTTCTGACACTGTTAGATGACAGTGAATGTGCCTTCAGAGACCTCCTTAACCTTGATCCACTGTGCAGACCTAAGATTAGTAGGGGAGTCGCACCCCACCTTACCCCTTTGGATTGATTTTAACTCTTCATTTTCTGCGTAACTCTGTTTTGAAGTGATCATTGCAGAATCCTCATGTCCCATTTATGTTGCACTTGTGACCCCTTTGAAATTTAGGTCCATCATACATGGAATAAATAATGTTTTATTCTTTGTGAAATGATCACCTGGGTTTATGGGTGATGACAGCAACCTCAATGAAAAGTAGATAATGAAGCCAGGATCAGTGACAGTTGTATTTATTTTGGGTGACCCAACCAGCACTAATTGTTACCTGTTTTAACAGAATATGCTTTTAACAGTATTTTGACCCAGGATCTTCATTTGGTACCAAGTCAAAGTCTTGTCCTAGACTACTACTCCAAATTAGGTCACACAAAGAAATCCAGCATCTGTGCGATAGCCCAGGTCACACTGCTCTTTGTGGAATGGATACTAGCACAGCCTTTGTGAGTGCATGATGTATGAACTGTATGTATTTCCTTGATAAATTGTTTTTAAATATTTCCTCCTTTTTATTAATTGAAGAGGAAACTCATGCATCAATGACATCTTTATGCTGGTTTACACATAAATTATTTCCCTGTGATGTTCATTTTTATTATTATTGCCGATATTATAGCAAATGCATTTTTTTTTGCCTTGTAAACAAGATTTTGCTTACAGCTAAATGAAAAGAAGAGAAGTTAATCACGTTGAAATAATAGGTTTAAAAAGGTAATTCAGTAATGTTTGGCTGATGTTTAATCTTCCCCAATAGAAGCCATGCTGAGAGAAATGACAGAAATTCTGGTTTTGTAATTAAACAGTATTCATCACTGGCAGGGCAGCTGAAGGAGAGCAGAAATAATGCAGTGACAGTCTAATCCTGGCAAAGCCTTCCAATCAAGGGCTTCAAGGGTTGTTAAGTGACAGTAGTGGCTGCAAACCTTAAAAATGAAGAGCAACATCACAGCTTTCAGTGTAAGAACTTGACACTGTGGGGCTCTTCACAAGGTTTGGAATGAAGTTCTTTCTGGGCCCATTAGAAAGGGTGCTCACCATCAGATGTGCGTGAGAACAGCATCCATCTCTCAGCAGAAGAGAAGAAAAAAAACACCTAATATATTTCTACTGACCTTTTTCACATGGAATCTCAATGTTTCACTGTAGCATGTTTTTCTGTGGGATAGTTCCCAAAGGAAGTTGTATCTTTCTTGCTTTTGAGATGGAGAACTGAGGCTTGATGGTAGTATGAGATCAAGAACCTCCATCCTTGAAGATCAAAAAGGAGCTGAAGACTTCACACTGAGGATCTGAGCCTCACAAGTAGTTCAAGATCACACAAGAAATATGTTGCAGAGCTGGGACTTGAAGCCAAGCTTCCTAAATTACCTTTTTCACAACTTCATCTCCATAGAAGAACCTTCTTTTCACACTGCTAACATCCATCCCGGACTCTTGGATCTATGCCTCATTCCCTCTTGTATGAACATGAGTGTACTTCCCTCTAGTCACAATGCACTCTGTTACGGGAGGAATTCAGTGAAAAACTTCTGCCTCTTGCTCTGTTTGGTTTTCTGAGAATATACTATTCCAGGAAGCAAAGTCAAGTGTGTCCAATTGTATCAGATTCTCAAGCTCTGCTGTGAAGGAAGCAGTGCTATTGGATTTTCGTGCTACAGCTTGAAATGAAGTTTTTCACTTAGAGGTTATTTGCCATTCAGGGATCCCTTTCAAATTCACTTTGAACTTTTGTGGAGAGCCTATATTTGATATCTCACCAGCCAGCCTTGAGGACAACACAGATTTCAGGATGGCTGCCAAAACCCAGACTCATTCCTTTGCATCTTTTGCAACCAAGCTAATAACCATGGCAATGAGGCAGAAGAGAAAGCAGAAAGCAACCTCCTGCATTCAGTTCATTAAAGAGCTACCTAACATTGTTCGTCTGCCTTCTTGTAGACAATCTACACTTTCTCTTCTTTCATGCATAATCCATTTTCAAATCAGGGTCATAGATTTTCCTGAAGTCCTAGAAGAGTCCAGCCTATTCTCACCGGTCTTCAGCACCAGGGGCTTTAATACATCCCTAGGTAACCTGCTGATGTGCAGTGCCAGTTATGTGTATAAGACTATTTTAAGCACATCCTCTGGAGTTTTTCACTTGCCACATTGTTCATTATCAGGAACTGTATTTCATAATTCCTGATCTAGTTAATGAATCTTTCAAAGCAGGTTCATATTCTAAACCCCCCTTACTGGATCTGAGCTTGACCCTACTGTCCTGAGAGGACAAGGATGTTACATTTATTTATGCGAGTTTTTTACCATACTGTTTTGGATATCATAGAATCATAGAATTATAGAATCATTACGGCTGGAAGGGACCTCCAGGGTTATCAAGTCCAGCCTTTATCCCATCATATTCCTAACCATTGGACCATTAGACCATGGCCATCTGGATATGTTGTGTTCTGGTTTTGCATATCTGCTTGATAAGATGGTAATGATGGCTGTTATAGCAAAAGTGACAATAAAGTGACTTAAGAAAAATAGTTAACAAACACTGTCACAGACCCATCTGAGAGAGTCTGGCTTGTCTAGAGAGGAATAGTCCTGGGGAAAAAAATAATTTGCTTTTGGATGAGGAAGTCCTGTCTGAATCACACTGGCAGTAATTGCACCAAAGCAACAATATCAAGTCTGAATCGGATCCCTAGTCAATCCCTCTGGATCCATCATCTCTAGTCTCAGGTCTGATTGCTCTTCTTTATGAATTCTCAAAAGCAGCAAGGGACAGGACCCAGGAGTCCAAATCCCACAGGGACCAGTGGAAAGATCAGAAGGCTTTGAAGCTGGTCCACCTCTAAGTTCTCTGTCATAAGTTAAACACACACTCTCTTTTCCATGCTTGAGTAAGCATATAGTTCCCAGCTGCTCAGAAGCACAGTAGTTTTTTTTGTATTTTCCTTTAGATTTGTTGTCTGCTTGGCAGCTGAATGGGCAATTTGCAGCTCCCCATGAAGAGCAAGCCCAGTGGGCAAATGGCATGTAGTGTGCAAGCTCTGAATAAAAGTTACATTTCCTTTTTTCCCCTCTGTAGTTTGAACCTCCAGCAAACTTCCCCCTGCAGCTCTGGAAAATATAAACAATCCCTTTGCTGCTAGAAACCAGCATGATCAAGCTTTGGTTTGTGATTTTCTAAGGAAGAACTGTATCATCCTTCGGTGAGAAGATCTGCATGTTGGAGTCACAGAAGCAGGTCAGTCTCAAGCAGCATCTAATTAGGCAGATTTCTATTGTTTAGCCAAGCAGACGTATCCATCACTGAACATTAGATGCTGCATCATCCAGTTACAGCAGCTCCTGGCTCCTTAAAAGTGTAGAAATAGGAAATCTACTTTGCTTATTGGCTGGTGCTTTGACCCATGTTGTAACAATCACTTAATCAAGTAGCTGTGTATGAGCTACTTCAGGTGGTCCCCCAGCTTTGGGATCTGTTCTTAAAGCATTTACTAACATAAGGAAAGTAATAAAAACATTTTATTCTTTCCCCAGGCAGGCTTTCTTCCCCTCCCACCCTCTCTAAGGTCAGACTAATGTTTTCTCAAGGAATTTTAAACTGGTGAAGATGATGTACTCTTGGTCTACCCCATCATCCCCATTTTATAGTAAGCTGATTCAGACAGAGTTGAGCACCTAAACACCAGTATTTAGTACCATGTTCACCTGTGCTCACAGGTAACTGAGTCCTGTAGTAAACAAAATTCCTGTGTTGATATATTATTACTTCCAAACATTTTTACTAAGTGGCTTCAGCTTTCAAGTCTCAGGCACCTTTCTGGAGCTTGGGATAGTTTACACTTAAAAAGCACAGCAGTTTAAGTAAAGATGATCCCTTGTGACCTATATCCATTATGCATCTGACCAAGGTCTTACAAAACTTTGCTAAACAACAAGAGATGACAGTGTGTCGTGGGAAATGTAGTCTGAACAGAGTAGGGGGGCTTAATGCATAGAAACTACTTTTTGCCTGATATACAACAACCTCTTTCCAAATCAAATCCTTTTTCAACAACTCAAATATTTTATTATATTATTTTTTGCTGAAAAGTCTGATTTTTTGTGTGTGAGAGTTTTCTGTTTTTCTGTTTTCATAAAAATGAAAAATGCAAGTTTGCTTTTCCAATCAGCTCTCCTGAGAGGGTTCAGTGGCACTGACTGAACACAGCATCTGCAGTCACTGTCCTTACCTAAAACCATCAGCATCAGCCCAATAACATGCTTGAGAATTACCTGAACATAATGCATAAAGGGATTGTTTTTAAAAAAACAGAGTACTATGTGTTGCTAAGTTTTTGCAAGGTTATGAAGATGTTTTTACTGAGGAACATTTGCAAGTTTCAGATGGCTGGCAGATGTGTTAAAGAACATATGATTCAAATAGAAAACCTTTCTTTTTATTGCTGAAACACTAATAAGAGTGCACTTTAATATGCCTTAATGTGTTACCTCTTAATTGACAGCAGATGTTTCCTGAACAGCATTTTTTAAAAGATGTGGCACACTTCAAAACAAGAAGAAATAAAGCCTTACTGTACATACAAGAGCTTCCAAAAACAACGCCTCCTCTTGCCAATAGTTGTTTATAAAAACAGCATTCCAGATTATTTGAAAATCAATATTAAGTCCTGTGGAATATGTCAGAGTAAACCTGATGTTATTTCAACAGAATCTTAACATAGCCAGTGTTCAAGGTCTCCCTTTGCTTTCCCTCCAGTCTCCAAAATGGGAAACATCATCTAGCCCTTGATGCTCAATCAGAAGGGGAAAAAGCAACCATCTCAACAGGCAACTCGGCAGAGAAAACTTCCAGCACAATCAACTGCACCTCTGAAATCCTACCTGATGAGCATGAGAATTGTTTTTCATGCTTACATGTAAAATACTGCAAGCTTTGCAGCCTCCTCATACCTTATCTGATAGCATGAAGTCACCGGGACAGAAGAAGTTGGTCCTTTGACATGTTGGTTCCACAAAGCTAGGCTACAAAATGTCAAGGGATTGTCATCCATGTGAACATGATTGTAAGTACTTGTGTCAACACACACCAGACAAAGAGAATGTTTTCACTCGTTATCTTGCCAAAATCTGGCTCTAACTCCAAATCCAAGCAGCTCTCTCAAGATGTTTCCAAGCACACAGAGTCCCTCACAGGGACGGAGTTTTCGCTATCCCCAGCGGTACTAAAAATTTGTAAAACTGGTTATTACTGGTGGTGGGGGTGGGTGCCAAGGGCCTGAGGGGGCTCAAAGTATACGAGAAAAGAGGAGAAAGAAAAATAATGCAGCCCCTTCTCCCCCAGAAATCTCTTGGCAGTCTGGATCCACTCTTTGTGGTGCAGAACCAGCCTCGGAAACTCAGAAAGTCCTGCCCAGTGCTGTGCTCACTCATGTCACTGCAAACCCTTCAGTAGGTCATGTGTGACACAGGACAGGTCACAGTCCCTCTGAGCAGCTTCTCTGAAGAGCTGCTCTTCAAACCCTCCCAGGCATCAGCCAAAGATTGATGGGCTTAGGTGCTAAAGAAAGAGTCCATCTGAAATCAACTGAATTTCTTTCTCCTTCCCCATCCTTTGAAAGCTTAAAAACATTTTTATTTCCTTGGCCTTAATTTTTAGAATATTTCCACTGTGTGTTGTTCCAGGAGAGGTCTAGCATTGAAAAGCACACATCATTTTGCTCAAATCAAAGCAGGATGAGCCTAGAGCTGGGCAGGGGAGGTAGTGCCTCCAGGAGCCCTGGGCAACAGCCAGGTCCTGGCCTTTGGGTGAAGGTGGCTCTGCTGCAGGACAAAGGCCACATGTTTGGATCCACTGAACATTTTTTGCAGACCTAATGCCTGCAAAGGCATTAAGCATAAAAATAATCAGCAGCAGGGGGTAAGCCAGCGAATAAGGAAAAATATGGAATTTTATTATCTTCAGTAAAGGAGAAAGATGAACATGGTCGAATTATTGACAGGTAAAGATCCGAGCAAGATTACTCTTTGAAGTACAAAACCTCACCAACTTCAGGAAACCTGATGATGTCCTAGGAAAATAAGACTGGCAGAATTCACTGCACTTGTCCCCAGACCCAGCCAGGAGCAGCCCCGAGCCCCCCCATCCCTCCAGCAGAGTGTGCGCCGGGGCGCAGCACGGCTGTCGGTGGGTGTGTAACTGCAACACACTGGGTTCCCCAAAGCATGCTGTGAACTGCAACTTGTGGTAACAAATGACAGAATCTTTAAATACAGCCAAGCTGTGGTCAGTGTTTATTTATTTTTATTATGTAAACAACCCATCGCTTTGGGTTATTACAGTTTATCTTTAAAAGCACTCGATCATTTAAAATTACTTGATGCTATCAGACTTTTTTTTAAATCTTGTTAAAAAACGAAGTAATTGACAGTGTTTTTTGTTATCCTGCTTATAAAATACAAATCATTAGGGCAATAAATATTATTCGTGTAGAACTAATGCAAATCAAATGTTTTCTTCCTTAAAATACCCATAAAAGTGAAGTTTTATCTTCCATCTGGCAATGCCTCTTATGCCAAAATGTTCTGAGTGGAATTGCATTAATAAGAAGACATCAAGAGAATTGTGTTACTTGTATCCTTTAATATGCCTTTGTAAACTGAGATACACGTTGGTCTTCTATCAATAACCATCTCTACCCGTGGGTTTTGAGAAGGATTAATAGAGAAGAACCATCATAGGATGAAAAGACAGAGCATGCTGGGAGAAAAATGAAAATCAAACCCCCGCCAGTGCATACACTTCCTTCCAGGATAATATTTAGATTTGATTTTATTTTCTTAATTTAAATATATATATATATTAAAAATAAAATGTTTAAGCTGGTTTTAGATAGTGCACATCTGCACTGCAATAAGGCCTTTTTCAAAAGTACAGCTCTCAGTGGGATATTTATTTAATTCATATTGGTTTTGGACCTCAGCCTATAATGAGAAAAGATATGGGCACATGCTAGAGATGGTGGCTGCGACTTGGACTTTTTTGAACATGAAAGTAGAAAAAGCCTTTGCACGCAGGAAGGGTTTAGTGAAAATTCAATAACTTTTGCCTCAGACACTGTGCTTTAGAGCACTAATAAAGACAAGAGAGAACTGATACAGCCACTGAATTCATGACTGAGCTGCCTGGAAAATGCCAGCCTGTTCTGGCTGGCATTTCCCAGCCCTCAGAGACTTTTCACCTTTCTGTTCAAATTTGATTTCAAAACCAATTTCTGACCTCCTCACATTATTCACATCTGCAATGTACTAGGATGGTCCCCCTGTGGATGCATCTCACTCCACACCCCCATTTCCGTGTTGGTCAAAGACGTATTTAAGGTGTTACCTCCCCAAACTGAGCTAAAACTGCTGGGTCAGCAGGGGACCACGTTCCCAGAGGCATCCTGCTCCAGTGCTTGTGCTGAGCAGCCTTTGCAACCACCCAAAGCACAGCCACAGCGTCACGGCTTGCCCCTTGCACACACACTGGTGGCCTTGCACAAGATTCATCAGCTTGAAGTGACTTTTAGCACAGGGCAGGAGGCAGAAGGCTTTCCCCGTGAGGCTGGGAGGTCAGCAGGGTCCATGGGCAACCTCTGGGCCAGTGGAAGGTTGCTCCATCAGTCCTGCTGCTGTTTGATTCAAACTTAAAAGTGAAACGGGGAAATGTTGCTCAGTCAGAGACCGTACAGCTTTCCTTACTGTGCTGTTGTGAATCTTACCCAATTTGCTGCACCTTAGGGCCCAATTCAATGACTAAAATTGATTTTTTGGTACGTCAGTGACCATGTGTGGGAACCAGAGGTATTATTTTTTGATTGAATACAACCCTTTGAGCACTAGCCCACAAGCTCTCTTCAATACACTATAATAAAGTACTACCAACATTTCCCAGCTCTCCATAACTTCATTACTCCGTGTCTCTTTGGGACACTATCATCTCTTACCCAGAGTTTTTCATGGATGGTGGGTTTCCCATCTGATGCTAAGTCTGAAGGCTGCTCCCTTTTCCCTCTCTATGTTCATGCATGTGTGTGTATGAGCTGGCACACACGTGTACACTTTCTTACACATGCTCAGCATTATCTGCCAGACTCTTGCAGGATCAAATAGCACATCCATGTGCCAGCCAGTGAAACGCGCTTGACTTTCGAGGAATTATTGCCATTAAAGCAGGATCAGGACCTGCCTGCGGACTCAGAAGTGTGAATGGAAACAATTTTCCTGCACGGGAATCTCAGCTGACATGCAGCTGCTGGGGTCTGTGTTCCTTTCAGTTAGGTATTCCCCGAGACCATAAATAGTCCCTAAAGCCAACGCAAAGCTCGTTCTGCGATGCTGCAGGGCAAGAATGTCCCATTTGCCAGCACCAGCCAAGGCAGCCGCCAGCACCTCATGCCCTTCACAAGCCTTGCTTGGCACAAGGCTGCAAACTGGCTCCATCCTCCCCGACTGACTGTGCACAGAGGGTTTCCCTTATATATCTGTGCAATCCCGAGCATGACTGAGCTTGGAGCTGTTGGAGCACTCCTGCACTCCAAGCATGCGGGGAGAATGCAGAGCAATTGTAGGAGCATACGTGTCACTCCCATGACATCCTTAAATATACTTTTCTCTCTTCCCTGTTACATCCTTGAGGACCGCTGGGATTAACATCCAGAAAAATTCTGTCTAAAATGAAAGTGTTAGGGGAAACTATGGAAAGCAATAGCTGGAGAGATGTTAGAATTATTTAGGGCTTGATTTTCCAATGTGCTCAGCCCTTCCTTCCCCTCCTGGCACTATTGAAATCAATGGGTATTTTTTGAAAATCAAAGCTGGGTTAATGACTAAGGGTTTTTTAAAGATGGAGCAGTTGAAGCAGTGATTACTGGGGCAAGAGGAAATCTCCTGCAGGTATTAGTCTTACAGGACGGCATGCCAAAGGTTACTATGGCTCTCGTGATGTGGAACGATGATGAAATACTATGGGAAAAGCAAGTCCCCCAGCTACAATGTATGCATTTGGTGGTCATGGCTATGCACCAGTTGTGATCAATGGGTGTAAAGCCAGGGTCAGGGCTGCAGCAGCCGGAGATGCTGGTGCTTTGCAATCTAGCCGGGCCCCAACCAAGGGGCTGAGTTTCCACAATTCATTTATCATAAACCAGCAATTTGCAAATGTTAGCACTTTTCCCACACATCATGAGCCCTGATGGACTTTAATAAAGGAGAGAGAGAGAGAAAGGGGGGGCGGGAGCAGAAAGAGAAGAAAACCTACATAATCAACTGAAGTTCTTAGAATGGCTTTAATTGGGAAAATGTTACCTTTTTGGAAGTAATTGCTGTACAGGTTTTCATTTGTTTTCTAGGTCCTGTTTTTTTACATTGGTTTCACATCAGTTAATTAGCCAGTTATCTCTGCTGGTGGGGTTTTGCCCCTCTCTCTTGTACCCTTATGGCTGCATAGGAATGATTTTCCGGTTTGCTTGACTCAGGTGGTCATTAAAACTTGAATACTTGCACTAATTTCATTACTGCACTGCTTTTAAGATAAAGGGAAGGGGTAACAAAGAGGAATAAATTGTAAACAGAGCTTGAAAACATCTGAGAGTGAGAGTGTGCAACCCCCCAGCTGTGCAGAAGCTCATGGAGCTGTTTGCAGAAGTCACTGACAGGTATCACCAGCCAGGTTCAAACACCTCTGAGCTTTGAGGCAGTCCTGCTCTGGGTCTGGCCTGTCTCCAGCCTATAAATAGGTAGATGTGACTGAAAGAATGAAAACTATGAATAGAATAAGGAACAAGAGTTGACATTTTTCACTAATGTCAATGATAACATCACTTTAACATGATTTTCCAAGCACCTTTTCTCTCTAGGCTCGTATTCTTCTTCCCAGAGTGGGCAATAACAGAGGTTTTGATGACAGGGATAAAATGTTCAGAGCTGTGATTATCAGATTTTCTCCTGGTGTTTTAGGAGGAAGCTGTTCCTCTCCTTGAGAGAAGAAATCCGAGGGTTTAGATAATTTTGAATTTTTTATCCTATCTCACATAGCTTTGCCAGCTCATCTACTTGTCTGCATCCCTACCCTGCTGGCTAATGCTAATTACTGGATCAACATGAACCTGCTCTGCAGTTCTCAGAGATTTCTGTTCTAGTCCTTTTCTCTCTTCTTGGCCAACCTCACAATACTTCAGCAGCTTTCCCTTCTCATCTACCATGTGCTCCAAAGAGCACATCTATTGCTGATAGGAACAGCTGTCATAGATGCAATGCCAGCATCATCTATCTGAAACAAGGGGAAGGGGCTGGGGGAAAAAAAAGCCCTTAAAATGTTAGATCCATCTGTTCAGCTACTAAGAAGTTTCTCCTTCTAAAAACCTAAAGTCACCTTGGACTGGTGGTGTCTGTGATGCCCTAAAGTTCTTTATGGCATTGTGAACCTGTACATCAGTATTGCCCATTGCTTCCTCCTTGCATTATTCACCAAAGTGCTCAGAAGAGCCCAGGTTGAACCTTCTTACCATTGCAAGGGTGCTGGGCAGCATGAATCTGACTTTTTGCAAGAAACTGAAGTGGGCTGTATAATTTTCTGTTGCATTGAGATAAAATGGGTTCTTAAAGAGAAGCATAGTTTATATTCCCATGTGAATAAAAAAGAAAGAACAAAAACAAAGTCCCTGTGACAAACCTTTCAAAAACTGTATCTCTTCCAGCATTGACTGCTCTTCTCAACTTCATCAAGAGCTGTGAAAATGAAGAATCAACTTTTTCACCTGCAATTTGATCCTAGTATCAAAAATATCAGAAAGAGTCTCTTCAGGGCTCAAAAATAATTCAGTTTGCTTGAATCTTCTTCCCCAGAAAAACAGTCGTGGGGGTTTTTTATTCTCTCATTTCCAAACTTCCAGTGCATGCTTATTCTCTCATTTCCAAACTCCCAGTGCATGCATCTCCCAGCTGGCCTCTGCAGCCAGAAGCATCCGGAGCAAACCAATCTCACAAAAATGCAATCCCTACATTGTTCCTTGATTCCAAGAGTCAGAATTAGAAAACAACTCAAACCATGGAGGCAGCAGATGAAACCTCAGAAACTGGCAACACTGATCCTTCCTTGGAAATCCCTGAAGCTGCAAGTGTTTCACAACAAGTCCCCTCTCCTGATGAGTGCCTGTGCTGGTAACAGTGCTCCTCACATGGTACCATCAGCACTCTGCTGAAGCATCTTCCCCACCTCCTTTCCAGCTCAGGCAATGGCCCGAGGTGGTACTGGATGTGAAATGAACCCCTATCACATAGTAGCTGAGCAATGCATATCTATTTGTGCATTTTGTTTCCTTTAACAAATTTCCTTTTTCTTTTTCATGACCTGCTGCCAAAATCCCTTCGTTAATGTTTCTGCCACCATCAATGCCATGCAAGGAAAGTGTCTTTGTTGACACATTTAGGGCCTGCTTTTAATTTCTACAGTATTCCCTTTAATAACAATGTCTAATTAAAACATCTGTTAAAAAGTCTGTAACATTAACTTTACAGGGAGAATTTAATAGAATTATATTTGAATTGCAGCCATTTAACGGGTTTCCTAATTAGGCTGTTGAGTTTTTATTTTTTTTTAACAAAAACATTACACAAATTAAAATCAGGCCCAGCTTTTTATTATTATTATTACAACACAAAGCTTGGTCAAAAAAAGGCAGGCAGCATGTGATGGTGTGCAAAGGGTGAAAAAAAACCCAATGTAGCAGCCAGGGCCTGAAATGCTAAAATGTATAAAATAAAACAAATAAGAGACAATATTTGAAAGGGGACAGGGAGGGAAGAAAATTCTCTGGCCTTTTATTTGCATGCTTTTTTTCAAATTGAATCTATCAGAGTATCTCCCCATTTATCTGCCCCCAGCCCTGTCACCCTTCTCCTCTCCCCAGGTCTCACTTGTTTGGATCTTGTCTCCATCTGGGAGGAAAGCAGGGAAGAAACCTTGGGAAGAAGCCTTGAAAAAAAATTGATTTAAGCCAGATTGGCATTTACCCACATTTCAGAAGCTTGGATAGGTTTGTTACTAGACTGAGGTACTCTGTAGATCCAAAATGCTTTGCTTTTTATGTAGAACTTTATAGCCATTAACTAATTGACTTGCACAATATGCAACCTCCAGTACTTTAAGTAGAAGCTGCATTCCTGGGCTTTCAAAGGCAGGATTTTTCAAATATATATAAATATAAGGAACCATGGATTGAAATTTCAACTGGGGAGGAAATAGATCTTCCCATTTGTAGGAAAATCTCCACTGTTCATCTGTACTCTGCTCTAAACAAAAATGAAAACTAACAGGAAAAAAATAAATATATCCCACAAAGAGAATGCATAATGATTAATTTTAATTAGCACATTGTTGTTTTTATTTTGATCATGCTGGGATAATGTATCTCTCAACTGAAACGATACTCTTTCCAGAGAAAAATGGTGATTTTTCCAGCGAGATGGGGTCATCTTTGTGTTCAGAATGAGATGCAAGAAAACACTACAGTTTCACTCCTCAACATAAATATTTCATGCAGCTCTCAACAGATGCGAAAGTTTAGTGCCTGTACAAACATCTTGAGTGAAATCCTGGCCTCTGAGTTGTCAGTGATAAAACTCTATTGACTCCAGTAAGGCCAAGACTTCATCTTTTGTCTTTAAATTGAACTTCAAGTTGTAGCAACCACAGGCAAGGGGAAACTCACTTCAAAGGAAGGCTCTGACAGTTGGACACTTATCTCCCACTGATCTAAACTGTGGCAATCTCTTGTTGTTTCCCAAGCTAACTTGGAAATCCCATTGAGAGCGAGTTCATCAAAATAGTTCTTTTGTTCTTCTATTTTCCCGCAAACCCAATGAAGAACACAACTTCCCTCGAGGAATTTTCAGTATGACACAGGCCAACCCCAGACAAAAAGAACAAGTTTAGTAGAGAAAAAATAACAAGAAAATGTTCTCAACAAACATTAAGAAATGCATTAGCATTCCTCAGAGACCCAGGACACTAGTGATGGCTTTGATCTCTTCATTGCTCTGCCATACTGCATGGCTTTTGTAGCTTTTGGATTGATAACAGAAGTTATAGGTACTTTAGGGCTTGTGGTCTGTGGACACCATGTGAAAGGTATATATCTGGACTCTCCTAGCCCAAATGTCTACTCTTTGATGGCTTTGAGGGGACTGTCTTCCTAACCAAATGATCTCTTTCAGGCCTATAATTTCTTCAACCCACCATTCCACACATTCTTTCTTTGCAAGGGTAGAAGCTGAACCAACCCCAAATGTAAATACCAGATCCAGAGTTCAAGTGATGGACTCCACTTCCTATCATGACACAAAGCAACCACCCAGCTCTTACAATGTCTTACAAAGTCCTTTGGAGGGAATCCTCAAAAAATGCCTTTCTCCTCAAAGAGGGGCATTTGTAGGGTAATTTGTAGGCTGCTTCCTGGCAAACACTTGTGGTCACCAGGAACCTGTGAATGTACCATCCAAGGACGGAGCTTTGCAGGACAAAGCTTTACACAGGAGCATGGTCAATGTGTTTGCTGTGTACTTAAAGCCCTAAGGAATAAAGCTGGTTTGGAACAAATCCTCAATAATCTACTTGGGTGTTGGTGGGGAGAGGACATTTTGGTAGTTTCAAACGGTATTACACATTTGTGGAGTGGAAATTACAGTTCAGTGTGTGGGCATACTTGATTGGACAATCTTTCAGTTGATGGGTTCTTCTGTTCAATTGCTATTAAAATTCATCAAATGGAACAGAGTGGTTTTAATGCCTGTAATTGTTGTACAAAATGCTCTGTAATTGGTCTTACAAATGAAGCTGAAGAGCAAGATCAAACTCCATTGAAAATGAATCTGTCTTTCCACTGAAGAGTTCAAGAGTCAATTCTAAAATCCATTTCACGGGAAAGTGTTTAGCCAATTCCAATTCTGGTTCGTTTTGTGTGACAGTTTTTATTTGCTTATTTTGGCCTCTGATATGCAAATGAAACCGCCAACTCTTGAACTTGGTTCCATGTGCTCCCCTCGCTTGCAAATCCACAGCAAGGGCTGTGCTGCAGGCAGGCAGCAGTAGGCAAACTTCAAAGCCACCTCAGGTGCATTTGGGGTGATTTGGGAAGTTTGGCAGTGGGGCAATGCGGGGTGAGGAGCACGCAGGGCTGTGCTATGCTGCCTCTCGTGGAGGAGCCAGTTTCAGCAAGTCTTGCCAACCTCTGCCTGATGGGTTGTTGGGTGGGAGGAAGTTATTTTGAACCTGGGCAGATGAAAGGAGAGGCAATCTAAGAGATGGGAGGAATGAGCAGAAGGTGAGAATTTCTTATGGTACTTTTGCCACCAAGAGCAGCATAACCTGGAGGTGCTCTGTTATTCAAGAAAGTGGGAAAACCAGCAGGACAGTTAGTTGGGGCATCGGTCTTACTTGGTGCTCCACAGAGGGTTCATTGAACAATTCATTCAGAAGCATCCTAAATTTTCACCTGGAAGCTTCCCTGAATGGCAAGTGCTCTCCCCAGATGTGGAAAACACAGATGCTAGTCTAGCAGACTGCAACTTAGTTCCTCAATGTCATGGACCTTTCTCCCTCTACCCCCTTTTCAAGTCCATCAGGTTTGCTCAGGGGACGTTATGAGTCTCATACATTATTGGTGTGGTGGGGGTATGGAGCAACTGAAGCACCTGGGTGCTCACTGGGGCTCTCCAGGACCTTCCTGCCTTCATATCTAGCGCTTAGCATGTGTTTGTGCTTCCTAGAAATGGCAGAATCAAAGATTCCCCAGACATGATGGGTTTAATCACTGGATCCAGCATGTCAGGAACTGATACTTAATTCTGTTTTTCATCTCTTAAAGGCACCAGACAAAATCCTCTCTCTGGCCCCTTTCCAAAGCCCTTCTTCCCTCTTCCCCTACCCCTCACCCAAGTCAAAAACTTCCTGGTTTTCACCATCAATTCTGGAAAATACAGCTTATTGTTCATGCTGCTTCTGTCAGGTCTTTTCTGCTTTGTTTACTCTCAAAGAAATAAAAAGAGGGCTCAGAGGGGATCACTCTGCTTTGTACAGTATGTAGAGAGCTTTCTGTGGCACCTCTTCCCATGAAATGAAGTGTTGTCTGTGGAAGGAGAGCAAATCAGAACTTAAGCTGAAAAAAAAATAAAATAAAGCTACATGCTACTGTCCCAAATCCATTTAAAAGACACAAATCCCTCTCTGTGTTCCTGATTTGTTACCAGGACATGTTACTCATGCAGGCACACACTGACTCTGTCATCATTAATCTGCTGAGGGTGTGCATGAAAGAAGTTCTGTACAGCAGTTCCTGGGGATAGCAGAGAAATTGTGCAAAAGCCCAGTGCTTGTGTGCATTCCTCTGCACGCCCACGAGCAGGCAGGTTATGGTAAAACAGCCCATTCTAATTAAACTGCAAGTGTAAATAAGAAGCCCAGAATTTCAGATTACATCCAACAAAATTAAGAAAAGGTCATGGACAAGACCATGGTTTTTAAAACCTGCCAGCTCTGTTTATTAAATGTGATTGCTTCGTACACACTCAGCACTAATTGGATTGCAGGTTATTTTGTATTTAGGTGGGGGTGGGTAAAAGGAGGGAATACAACAGGGGAGGGTGAAACCCACTCATAATGGCATCAGTGTTGTCCTAGAACAGTCTGTTAATCAGCATCCCAACCTTTTCCACCTCACAGGAAACCAGAACAAGACACCTTGGTTTTTTGTTTAGATTTTTGTTGCACATGAACAATTCCAGTGTGGTCTCATCTTCTGGTGCTGTTTCTGAGATGTGTTTGCGTGTGAGTCTCCATGTACAGCCAGGAAACGCCTGTGAAGCTGCAGGAAAGGTCTTAATTGCAATTAAATCCAGGTGCCTCACCTTCCTCCACATACCTATACTCTTGTCTATGTAGGCTAAGGTGTTCATGTGTTTGATGTTTCAAGTCATCGAGTGGAACCATAGCAAAATGAAGGGGTTGCACCAAGAACCAGCAATTTAAAAGATTCTACTCTCCCCTCATGTACCAAGGCATTAAATGCCATTTTCTCTATTTCAAAGAAGACACAGCAGAGATTTCTCTTCAAAGGGCCTCTCTGGGGAGGTTGCAAATGTTTGGGTGGAGCAGCTGGACCTGATGCCAAGTGGGTGCCTGGCACCCTTCTTTTCTACCCTGGTGACCATAGGGGAAGGAGAATAGAGGAGCAAGAGCTCAGCACAACAGTGCAGGAAGGTGTTTCTGCCTGTGCCTCACCTACCTCTAACTCATGGGACAGGGCAGCAGAGCAGCAAACGGAGCCCTCAGGGCCACGGCTGCTTTTATCTTCGCCGACCTCCCCCCGTATTTTGTGCAGCTCAGCACTGGGTGTCAGCGGGTTTGATGAGAGACACCCACACACCCTCATTGTCAATAACCACCTCCTTTCATCTCCTCTGCCCAGGGATGGTGATCCCCCTGTCCAACAGAGGGTTTCCATGTCCCCCTTCCCTCCCCCCAGCTTCCCCAAGCTGGAAAAGACAAAAAAACCCCAAAGCCGTAACAGCTGAGGGTGGGTGTAGAAAAGAGCTGGCAGGAAAATCCCAGTTAATCATTAGTGAGGCTGACCAGTGCTTGGAGCCAAATGCACCCCAACCCCTAGCCCAGCTGGGTGGCACCAAAACCTCCCGTTTTTTAGGAGAAACCTGCCTTGAAAGGGCAGATTTTCCCATCAGCCTGGCTTCTTGTGCTGAGCTGGGCTGTGCTGCTCCAGGGATGGAAGCTGGGATGGAGAGAGGTCCATGGAGGGATCTGCTGGGACATGGTCCTGCCCTGAAGATCTGGGGTGGGGGTTCCCTCTGCCTCCCAACTCTGCAGACACTGTTGACAATGTTTGTACCTGCAAAATGCTGCAGGTAGAAAGTTTCTGGTGGTGGCTGCACAGATCCCAGTCTCATTAAAGAGAGAATATTTTTTAAATTGTGCAGCTGAATGATCAGTGAATTGACAGCCAGGGCTGGGAAAAGCCCTGGAAAATGCTGAGTTTTCACAACAAAATTTGCAGCCTACGGTAATGAACGTTTTTTCTTCTAAAAACCAAAAGGTTTTGTTTAATTTGACCCAAAAGTATTTCATATTTTGGGGAGGTATAGCACATACCTTTGGCAAGGGAACCTTGTCATAGAAAGTATAATTTAACTAAAATCCAATTTTCTGTTGAAACAACTGTTTTGATTGCAATTTTTAGGTTGTACTAGTCATTTCTTCTAGTTCATTAAATCATGTCTCTTCATATCCACAAATAGTACATAATTCTATTTATTAATTAATTAAAATTATCCCTAGTTTTCTTCCGCAATTAATTGTTGCTAAGAAAAATCAGAGTATTTCCAGTCATCCCCCTGAATCAGCACTCGGAGAGCTGTTTCGCTCAGACAGCATCGCTTATTTTCTGTTTTCATATAACTAAACAAGCTGAGAATAGCTTTAGCTGGAATTCAAAAGGATATTGCAGTTTACTGTATGCAGACTATAACTGAAATGCTGGTAATAATAAGATGAATAGCTATCTTTGGATCAAAATGCACCTTCAAAGTAAAACAAAAATTACAGACCGATTTGAGTCTATTTTAATGATAATAACCACCAAAAGAGGCAGATTAAAGTCTTTAGCAGGGAGTTTTGGGGGGAATGGGGATTCCTAGAAACAGTTTCTAAGATCAATTGACTTGAATAATACTCACAGGCACAGAGAACATAGAGAGGTAATGCCTGAAAAGAATAAATCAAATGTCTTATGGCATTTTAGGCATTCTTTCCTCTCCTAGACACTGCTTTTAGTTTTCAGAAATATGAACAATTCCAGGCAAGCAGAGAACAGCCTGTTCATTCCCCCAGCCCGTGATGAATAGTTGCATGTTAGCCTGTTCATTCAATGACAGCTATATATAGTGTGTATAATAAATCAGACTCCAGGACACAAATGCCTTCTGTTTAGCTTTGAAATACCTTTTTTTTTTTTTCCTGAGTACTGTGATTGTTGCAGAAGTCTGATGTATCCACCTACACATACAGGGATCCAAACAACTAATTACCAGAAGGTTTTGGTTCAGTAAGGTCCCAAATCCCCTCAGAACTGCCTGATGCCCGGAGACCCCAGAGCCTCACAGGATCAAAGCCTGTACAGGATAGAGAAAATTAACTCAGCCCACTGCATGCAGTTAAGAGGGAAGCTCAGTCTGAGCTTTGCATGAAAATTCTCATTTTAATCAGAGATCTCAGTCAATTAGTTTGATTATTGCATTGTAAACACTTGTCAACTTCTATAATGTGTGCCTTTGAAATACAACACTTGAACTCGTCAGCCCCCCAAATAGCATATTTTTAACCCGAAGTACACTATGACTTCTCTGTACAATAATTAACCAATGGCAGTTTCAATATGTAGTGCAATACATATATATGCTGGTATTGTTTATTGGATGAAAATATCTGACGTTTATAAAATACCTGAAATGTTTCACTTTTCAGAAATAACAGAGACTCCCTTTCAGCTTAAATATTAGTAATTTTATCTGAAATGGAAAATGCAATTTTCATTTCTCTTCTATCCTGTTATACCTGTCACTGCCCAGATAGTTGGTACAGCACTAATAAGATGATTTGATGTCCCATCTACAGGATGTGAAAATCATGTGCTGGATTCCTGCTCTGATTCAGCCCCTGAAATATTGTTTTCCAGAGAAGAAAAGGGCCAATTTCTATCTTTTTCTTTATTTTGGGAAAACTTTTCATGCAAAGAAATGTGGTATAAAGTATTGAAAGACATACAGATTATGTATGTTTTTATAGCCGAGAAGCCACTCAAATGGCTTTGTCTCCATTTCACTGTTTGGCATAGATCACTTCTTGTGCATATGTTTTCAGATGGAAATGCTGAATTAGACTATGGCAAAATGGATAATGCAGCCCTAATGCTAGCATGAGCTAATAAGAAAACCGCAATGAATCTACTGTTGCAGATTGAAGTACATGCATTTCATATTATTACTCAAAGCTTGTCTCTCCGATTAGATGATTGCATAACCTTAATATTATAAATCTTGCATGATGTGAATTGTTCAGCTGTAACCATAATCAGTTTTTACTAAGGTGGCATTTCTGTCGTCTTGTTAAACACAAACATTATAGATGCGCTAGTCATAATTTTATAACAGTTGCTTTTAGCAGCAGACGGCTTTGTCAGTCAGGAGATGCAGTTTAGCACAGATATGCAGTGCGAGTGCTTAAGATGCTCCTAATGTCAGGATTTGCTTCAGAAAATATTGCTTTGTAGATCCTTTAATTTTCAGAAGAAATTGAACAACTTGCAAGCTTTTAGGCAGAACTCTCTAAAAGCCACTTTTCAGATCTTCCAAGAACCAAGTTTATTTAATCAAATGAAAATGGCCGTATACTCCACAGAAACTGCAGCACACCATGGGCCTTCTCAAGTGCCACCACTCAGCTTCGAGCTCCCCCTTATTTCAACCCAATTCTCCAGAAAGGAACAGTGGCTGAGCTCCCCACGTATAAATTACCAAGGGCATGGGTTTATGGGGAATATGCACTGCCGTTTAAGGGTTTAAGACCCACCGTATAAACCTCAGCAAGGTTCTCTTCTCCCATCAATTCACCAGGGATTTACACAGTTAATGCTCACAACTGGGTGATAAATTTCCAGGCACATCATAGGAGGAAGGGGACTGGTGCGAATACACTGTGACACTGGCCTTTGTGCAGACCTCAGGGATTATTTAGTCCAATTTATCTCCTTGACAAATTTATTGGCTTCATCAGATGCTCTGTAGAAAAAGAACAAAAAGAAAAGCCAAATCCCTGCCTTGTTCAGGTTAGGCACAGATCTTGTGCTGAGATAATCCTTAACAAAGAGGAACATGTTGAAGAGATAAGGGCAATTCTAGCACTTCCACATGCCATCACATGTAAGAAGTCCAGAGACTAAATAATCAGGGAAACAGGAGCATAAAACAAGACCTATCTCACCTTTCTGGCTCTACAATAAATCAGAATGGGCCCTATACTCAAAATTTTTATATTCAAAATTGCCTCTTAGCTCTAATGTAAAAACTAAGTTCAAATACCTTTTATCAGAGCCTGCTGGTGTGATTTTCTGGTAGGAGATATGAAACAATCAATTGCAGTGGTCTGGAGAGTAAGAGTCTTCTCCGTTTCCAGTGTGTTAAACACCCCTGCAATAGCTGCTGCCATGCTTGTTGATGTGGAAAGCACAATGTTTTTGGAGGTGGGCATCCTTTCTTGAGAGGCAAAGGCAAGGGGGAAATACCAGGAGTACAAGATGCTCCTGCAGATCAGAGCTGAGATGAGAAGTCATCCCCGGTGTGCCCTTACCACTCGCAGCCTGACAGGAGGCACTGCCAATAAAATTTCACAGGTACCCAATGCTCCCCAGCAGTTCCCAAACCACTTGTGCAAATGAGTTATTTCTCTGGCAGCTGCTTGTTCTCTGCCTTGTGCTACAGTAAGACTCACAGAGCCTTGTTGAACGGTTATTAGGAACGGCTTTATTTTATGGTCTAGAAAGGGACCTGCAGCAACCTTCTGCTATCCCAAATTCTCTAAAGCACTGGGCAAGCCCAGACTCAGACCTCAAGGTCCATACCCAGGTCTTTGTGGGTGTCAGGGAGTTTTATTACACAGGACTCTATGAAGGTCAGAGAGGGATGGCTTGGGGGCCAACTCATCTTCCAGGAACCCCTGGCCAGTGATTATCCACAACGCTCTGCTACCTGCTTTACTATGCTGAAACTCTGACTGACACTGGAGAGGGCTCCTCACATGGTTGGGAGGGAAAAATAGTTTTTAATATCAGTTTTTAAAAAAAAGAATGTATGGCACCTATAAACTGTTAAACTTCAGTTTATTGATCATAAATCTGTGTTTTGCTCAATGCAAAAGTTTTTCATCTTCCACAGAAAAATGCTGAAACAGCTACAAATGTCAAAAACACAAAGTTTTCTCTCCTGGACAATTTATATGGAAGTTATTGGATTTTTTTTTGGTTTAAAAGCACTCTTACCACGCTGCACTCACCCACCGGGTTAGGAGAAATTGCCTTTCATTGCCAAGCTTTGTTCCTGCCCCTCTCTGATGGGGACAGACCTGAAAAAATAAAGCTAAGGTGTTAGCCTCTTCTGCATACTGCTAGGGATGGAAGGGATGAACTGGGTAAGAAATCCAAGCAATAGAAATAAGATCTCAGTAAAATTAGAGGGAGATACTCCTTTGGAAAGCTAAAGTAGGGCACAGGCAGCAAAACAGAGTTGAGCACAGGGTTCACAGCAGAGAAACACCTTGCACTGAGATTTATCCCAAGGTCCAGCCCCAAATACGACTGCTGCTGTCAGTGCAGGATGGCTACACCAGGTCCTGTGGGGACATTGCTGGGAGTTGATGTGGCGCCGGGGTACATCCCCCTGCTCTCTGACCATGGGCATGGTCCCATCTGTGTCTCAGACTCTCCATCTGCAAGTGGGGCTGTGCACCTTGGGACCAAGAGATTAACAGCCCTGTCTTGGTATTAATGATCTGCAAAAGCTGCCAAGGTGCAAGGCAGGGCAAAGAAATCTTGATTTATTAATGGCAAAGCAGAAAACTGGAAGGAAAAGTGGAGTATTCCAGACCAGCCAAGGTTGGTATCAAGGATTTACCCTGTTGTGGCATGCATTTAAAATGGGTCATTTTAGCTAAGGCAGCTGTGTGTTAGCAGGTCGAATATATTTGATCTCCTGAGACTTTTTTTTTCAATATCAAAGCCCATTCAGGGATAGGAATAATAAGAGAAAGGATAATTTTTTCTTTGAATCCAGCTGTCTGAATTACAAGAATTGTGCTTTTCCCTTGTAACCTGGCAGCCCCCTTTTTCTGTTTGTTCTCCATCACGTGGTACAACAGGTCCCTATGCTCCCCTGTGGTGGTCAGCATCTCCATAGAGATAATGGACTGGATCATCACCTGGATGCAACAGTTCTCTTTGGGCATAAATCACTATGGGAATACTGTAAACAAAAACCACGAAATATGAAACCACATAAATAAAGGAAGGGAAGGGCTGTGAATTGTCTGGGGAAATCTGTGCACTTTCTTTGCACTCCTTTCTTGGAGGAGGTGAGACTTGAACTGTTGGAGGAACCACAGCAAAAATACATCCTGATTTTAAAGTTAAACTATGACTATAATTATTTAACATTGGCCTTCTCCTGTGTCTCACAGGATGAGGCTTTCTTCTCCTTTCTGCTAATTCCATGTGCTTTCTGTTCCTCTTGGGTTTTGCTTTTATTTCTGTGCATTTCCCACTCCTAGTAATTCTGTCTGCAAATACCCCTGTTATTTCTTCATCCCTCCCAGCACACACAGTCCTCAGCTCTTGGACAGTTTCTTCCTCCTTTGCCTCTCTTCTGCTAAATTCACACGTTTCAAGGTACCAATCTGAGAACCTGCTCCTACAGTGAAAAATGCAAGTCAGTCAAGACACAGGCTTTAGCTCTCATCAAACCTTCAAAAGTTGGGGTCCAAGCACATCTGCATGTTTAATTAAATATTAAATGTTAAATCATTATTCACAACTGCCCAGCCCTCACCAATATGATCAGTTCCATGGTTTTGGAGACATGTGATGAAGGACAGGAGATAGTGCTATCAGGAAAAAGGAAAAGGAAAAGGAAAAGGAAAAGGAAAAGGAAAAGGAAAAGGAAAAGGAAAAGGAGAAGGAAAAGGAGAAGAGGAAGAGAAAAAGAAAAAGAAAAAGAAAAAGAAAAAGAAAAAGAAAAAGAAAAAGAAAAAGAAAAAGAAAAAGAAAAAGAAAAAGAAAAAGAAAAAGAAAAAGGAAAAGGAAAAGAAAAAGATGTTGAGCGTTTCTAAAAAAATAAATAGTTCTGAAATCCTAGATGATGTAGGGACTCCTTAATGCTAAAACTGCTTAATCTTGTAGACAAATTTTCACCCTTTATGTTTATTGAAATGGGGGCAAGAGGGAGGAACCTGTCACTGCTTTGTTTTACACCAATAACTGGAGCAAATCTATATGTCTATTCTGTTGTGGAAACAGGTCTGTTTGCCTCAGCATCATTGCAGATGTACCAGGTAGTCTAAAATACCCCAGGATTTACAATTTGAGCACAGCGATTTTATATATGTCAAAACCAGTGGCGGATCTTGCTGTCCTGAGGCTACCTCCATGTGACAACTAAACTACTAAACACTTCACCAAAATGCTGGCTGGCACAGTGAATTCCCCAGCCCCTGGCATCCAATACTTTGAGTTTCACAGAGCTCAAGGACCTTATTTATAAAATATTAGTCATATTGAAACGTGCATGATATAATTACTAAAAATATATTTTATTTTGTTTTCACTGACCATATTAGATTTTATTTTCTCCTTATGGACACAATTACATATTCATACACATACTAATATTTAGGACTCGACAAACACTCACTTTTAGTTGTTTGTTGAACGTTTACTTCATTTTTCTCCTTATGAACTAAGATATCTACAAGGATTTTTAACATGAGTGCAATTTATGTTCTAAAATAGCACATGTCTATCTGTCTGGTGATGTGCTCATATTAGAAGACAGGATAAAATAAACAGAACATGGGGCTTTGATTTGAATGTTTAAGTGGTACAGGTAGAATTGTGTTTCTTTTGAATCAGCTGCTTTGCTTCAGCTTTGCACTGCAGTTAATAAATGCTGCAGACTGCTTTTTCAGAGCTTATAAACTTCGCAGAAATAAAAGGAACTAAGGAGTCTGACAACTGAGTGAAGCTTATAAATGCCACTGAAAGCCTTTGGGGCCCCGGGTCCTAGGGAGTATATCAGAGCCCTTGCTGGGTTTATGAATTCTGCTTATTTACTGGCAGGTTTCTCTCCTGGCCATAAAAAACGTAGGTCAAAAAGCATTGCTGGATGGGGAACATGAAGCCCAGCTTTCATTTAACTTCAGCTGCTTCTTACACCAGCCTGTGCAGCTCGCCAGAAAAGCTGAGGTGTAGAATGCTGAACATCACATGGAGTCCATCACAGGGGAAGTATCTGCAGCTCCTGACCTGATGTAGGATGATACCCTGGAGAAAATAGCTTCTGGCTTCTGTTCAGGCTCTATTTGCATCTCTCTTTGCCCTTTACAACCTGAGGGACCCTGCCAGTTAGCTCAGATGGGACAACTTGGGGTCAATATTTTAGAAGCACATAAGCCAGTTGAGTTGCTTCTCAGCAGGTGACAAGCAGGACCAGCTCTCAGGGCTGTGTCCCTGCTCACCTTGTGTTCCCCACTGCCCAGACTGCCTTCCAGCCCCCAAGGGTGTGAATCAAAACTGCTATTGCATTCCCTCCACGGATCTCCATCTCGACTTCAAGGAATTTGGGCTTGTGAATAGACTAATTTTTTCACAGGAACCCGACAAGCCCTTTATCAATTTTGTTGTAGGTGAGCATCCACCTGGCAGGAGGAGGAGGAAGCATCGTGATCACATCAGGTTTCTTCTAAGCATCCTGGTCCCAGCTCCGTTCCACCCACCCGCCACCTGACAAGCTGCTTTAATGGATAGACGGTGGCCTTCAGTGGAGAGGCTAAATTTAAAACTTTCCTATGCTTATCTTGTCAAAGTTAAAAGCTTTTCATGTCTCTGTTAATGTTTCTTTCTTTTTTTTTTCTCCTGTCTGCTGGCACCAATGACAAATACTACATCTTGCATTGAGTAACAGTATATTGAATGGCTGGCAGAGGCAGAATACGGCACCTGTAATTTATCTCCGGGAGTTTGGGCTGGATGACACTGCTGGGAACAGACGGGGGCTCTGAGCTGTCACCTGATTACTAATTCTAGGATTTCTCCTCTGAGAGTGAGAAGGAGCGAGCTAGGATGAAGGATACAAAAAGCAAATCAATAAACAGGTTAGTGTTTGCATCATTATTAACACTTGGGCTGTCAACACACCCATTGAAACTATCGCTCAGGGCAGCCTCAGATTTAATGGTCAGTGTAACAGATTTACTGTAAATGTTAGCTAAGGCAGAGTGGGGGGGGGGATCTCATTGACAAATAACAGAGATTTCAGTGGGATGCATGAAACCGTTTATGTGCGTGCATAAATAACAGTGCGATCACCCGGCTGAGGCAGGTGGCTTTCTGCTGTATTTCTTCCAGCAGGGCTGCAGTGAGTCCCTCCAGGCTTCCCTTCCTTCCCTGAAGCCCCTGCCTCCCTCTCCTCTCAAGCAGCAGCCGCACATCAATTAAATCACTGAGGGAGCTTTGATCTTGGGAACCATCACAGCCCCTTTAATAGCCTGGTGAAGGCAGGGAAGGGTGATGCTGCCATCTTCACACCAAATCAGCCTGTGATGGGAAAAAACTTTAAATGAAGTTGGGTTTTATTTTCTTTACTCAGCTGATGGGGTCCTGGCATTTTCCCTTCTCCGTGGACAAAGTCATCTTTGCAGAGGTTTCTTAGGAAGACTCCTGGCATTGCCTCTTTCCCAGTCATCTGTCCTCATGCTTCCCACAAGTAGCACACAAGCAGCTCTGAGCAATATAAATAAACGCACAATCAAGTGTCTCTGCTTAAATTACTGATGAAATGATAAATCTGTTGCAGAGTAAATTGGCTGAAGACGAATCTTTCCGAGTCCTGTCGGTGCTGCCACTTTTTCAAATGAAAACCCTCATAAAGAAATTAAACTGGTTAAAATGAAAGGCACCTAAATTCGAGTAGCTTTTGCAGTGGAGGGTTTCCCAGATTGTGCTGTCATCTCCAACAAATCCTTCTTCGGGAACACTCTGCTCCTTTATTTTTGTGTTTTAAATGGTTCCTGCATACACATTTATGGTAGTGCCTCCATCTCCAGGTAACTGCTTTCACTCACTGCTGCTGCAAGGGGAAGGGACCCACATGCTCAAACCTCAAAGTGCCAGGGTATACCAGCTCACTCTGACTCAAGGGCTACTCATCACCTTGGAGGTTTGATACTAACAGCAAAACATAAAATGCTGGAGCTCACTGCTTTGGTCTTCCCAAACTGCAGCTTCATCTCCTGTCCTTCAGGCAGACACCTCAGGAACTGCCTTGTTCAGTGCAACCTCAGAAAGTGTGTTTCCATACAAAGAATTAAATCCCTTGTACTCCAGGTTGAGAGAGTCCTTGCTGGGAGTGCCCACCCCAGGTGAACCCTGCCTTCGGAATATGGACCCAGGGCAGAATCAAAGATGCTTGAAAGCTCCTAACCGTGCTCTAAAACTAACCCAGTGCAGTTATTCCAAATGCCTCTCATGGGAAACTTCCATTCAGGGCAGCTACAGAGAAACCCAGCAGAAAGCCAGACAGGGTCTGAGCCCACTTGAGAGCTGTATCTCTGCAGGGCACAGACCAGTCAGCAGAGTCCAAGGAAGGTGTTGGTCACTCAGGAGGTATCTCAGGAGCAAGAGCAGCACAACTGTCTCTCTGCCCTGCTCCAGACCATCCCAGCCTTCACAGCATCTCAAGATGTTTTTTCTGCTTATCTGCCCACAGTGATGTTGATGAGCTCTGTTAGTAGTGCAACCCACTTTTTACACACACAATACAATGGGGCCAGGCTTCTCTCAGCCCTAAATTTCATTATAAACATGCCCAAGATGAAATACATGTAGCTCACAAAAGAGCTTCCTGAATGCCCTTTCTACCAGGCAACCTCCTGTGACAGGGGCAGCAGATTATCCCAATAGCACCGGCATTTCTGGGCTCTGGGATGGCCCATGCATCACCTCCAAGTGTCTTCCACATTTTGTGGCTTGCATTATTTGCTGGGGTCCTAAGCCCTGAGCAGACCCAATAGGAATGGGCAGGAATGGGCAGGAATGGGCAGGAATGAGCAGGAATGGGCAGGCTTGGTGGGATGCAAGGGATGCAGACAAGGTTGTTTGGTGTCACAGTTTGTAAGTGCAAATATTCAAACCCTTCAGCATCTAGCTCAGGCCCCATCAACACTGATCTCTGTTTACATTGTTTGATTTTGTGGTGTTATGCTGCGGTTTAATCCCAGATCTTCTTAGCAGATCTGGTACCATAACTCTGCCCATGCTGGAACATGCACGGGGGGACCTCAGATGGACATCCTGAAAGTGCCTCTGAGCTAACCTGGGATTTTGTCATCCACTCAAAATTCACTGCCAATGCTGAGCTCCTCTCCAGAGACCATGTCTGCTTTGTGCCATGAGGATGTCAGCTCAGTCTCCCAGGCTTCACGAGACTTGCAATGTTAGAAGCTCAAAAAAAGAAATGCACAAGCTGCAAAACCCGCATTAATGTGTTTGGGTTTGATTTTGAGTTCTAAAGGGCGAGTGGCAAAGCAAAGCTCTAGCTCTGGAGGCTCTCTGAGGAGTTGAGCTCTAATGCCTCTAGAAGAGAGCAGCCCCATGAATTCAGAGAGCAACTTGCTTTCTTTAATCTGCATACTATTGACCAGAGGAAGAACAAACCTCCCTTGCCAGCCTTAATTGGAGCAAGTGGCGTCTGACGATTTTTGTTTAAACTATAAAAGAAGGCTCCTCCCTGGTGGGAGATGTTCAGCAATCAAAATGAGGAGGAAAAAAAACCAAAACAACCAACCCTTGCTGCACACAGCTTGGCTGTGCAGTAGATAACCCAGAGGAGATCATCCCTGGGAGTTGCTGAGATATTTGGACAAGGTGACCTCGCACCGAGCACATTAGCTGTATTATCAGCGTATAAACTGTCTCACTGCTTTACATATCCGTATGGCCCACATATTGAAGGAGAAGATTAGCTTGATTATCAATGGGGGAATGAGCCAAACAATTACTTTCATTATTGAATATCCAATTAATTATTCAGGAGGCAAATCAATTATTCATATCTCATTTCAACTGGGTGTGGGGAGAAGCGTTGCCACTTGGCAGAGCTGTTCACAGCTTCTTTGGATGCAGCAGCAATTCTGCTGCACCAGGGAGGTGTTGGGAGCAAAAACCAGCCCCACAATGATTTTCCCCAGGTCGCATGGATACCCATCTATGCACATTTGATGGCAGAGGCCAATTCCAGACAATCGTGACAGTTTGGGGTTCCCTGCAGGGTTGCCTCACCCGTGATTGTTGCTACCTTTTTTATGTGATACAAAGACCCTTCCAGGTCAGCACCAGCAGGAGTTCAGAAGCCCACAGGAGTTAAGCATGTGCCATGGGAGCCCTGATGCATTGAGATATTTTTTTTATGTGTAAGAAAGAAAAAAGCTCTCATCCAGATAGCAAGAGGGAATCCCCTGGAGAAGAGCAGAGTCTTAATTGTTTTTCAAAGCCAGATAGCATCATATATAGATTTTACGAGCAAAATCTCTATGCCTTTCTTCCCTCATTTAAAGAATGGAAAATAAAAAAAAAATAATTAAAAAAAAACAAAAACAAAACAAAAAAACCAAAAAAAAACAAACAAAAAACCCACAGAAAAAACACAAGAAAAAAAAATAAATTTTGCCCATCCTCTGGTTGCTTTTGGTGTGCTTTCTTTGGAGACAGGAACAGGTATATTACAGCTATGCACAGACTTGCACACAGTCTACATCCCAGTAGCATCATCCTGGTGCTGCAGTGCCCAGTACAACCACCCACCCTTTGCCATGGCCAGATGTTGTGTTTCCAGCCCAAGTATCAACAAGTAACAGATTGCTGGGTTCAGAGCACCCGATGGCTGCACTGCAGAGCAAAGAGAAAGTATGAGAGAAAGGGGAGAGAGACAAGGCACGGGAAGAAATGGAGATGCAGCAGATGCAGGAATATCACCAGGGTACAAATGATATGGAAAGGCCAAGGTCTGAAAACACTGCTTTTCTGCAGAACTCCCCACACAGGCAGTGACAGCTGGCTGCAACTGTTTGAGAAGCAGAGAAACAGAAGGAATCCCAGCCCATGTGTGTGTGAGTGTGTGTTCAAGACAAATGGGTCCATGGGACATTCTGTGTCTGGGAATGCTCCTTTCCCCTTGCTCTCTCACACAGTCACTTGTCCTCGCTGTGGCCAAGGTCCAAACCTCTGGAAATCTCTATTTTATTTTTTAATTTTTTGGCACAAGCAGAAGCAAGTGATACTATATTGGAAACAAATTGTCAATTACTGAACAATCAAGCCCTCCATTTGTTTGTTAGATTGGCTCTCAAATAGTCCGATTAATTATAACAGCACTAATTATTAAGATACACTGGCAGTCATCTCCTATTTCAGAGAGAAGGAGAAAGTCTTTCCTTCTGCTTTTGCTGTCACAGTAGCAGCCTTACCCAATAGGGCGATTTATCTCTGTCAAGCCAGTAAAATGATAATGCCAATTAAATCACACAAGTAATTGCTGTTGGGGTCCCCGTGGATTTCTCCCAGCAGAGTCAGGTGGAATATGAATGCAGGATGGTCAGGAAGGGCTGGATCCTGCAGCAGTAACCACCACGACGCCCTCTGCCCGCCCAGGTCCCTGTCCCCCTTTGATCATTATGATGGGGAACCGAGGACAAAGCTCTCCAGTTCACAGCCTCCCCGGTAGCCCCAGCAGTGCATTTTTACAGCCAGAAGTGGGTAAAGCTGCTCAAACTGGGATGCCACTGTAGACCCACAGCATGAACAGACAGCAGGCTGTCCCTTTTTGTCCTCTCCAGACTCAGCTGGTTTTCTTCTCATGACTTTGATAGTCTCTAGCATCTCCTGCTCTTGGCCTGCTTGGACTTGGTCTGTGTCCCCCATCCCCTCAGACCAGAAATGCAGCTGAATCTCTGGTCAGAGCTAGTGCTATAGGCCTCCCTGCATACATGCATTGTAAAAAAATAAAGATATATGTACAATACACACATAGACAGAGCCTGGTCCAGAGAGCCTTGAAGAATCACATGCATAGATAATGGTGGCTGCTGCAAAAGGAGGGGTGCTCCCCCATCTCCTGTCCTGTGCTTTCTGCTTATTGTAATGAATCGATGTCTCTGCATCTGGGCCAACCCCACCTAAAAAGAATGATATGATCTAACCCAATCTCACTCCTCATTCAATTAAACCCCGTGAAAGCAGGCATGTAACCTTGTTAATAGCACGTTTATTAGAGGGAAGGGGGACAGAAAATTAAGATATACTTCATGTTGTTGCTAATTAGAAAAATTGAGACTTTGCATCTGTGCAAGGCAGAGCAACATGTGGCATTAACAGATGTGAACTCATTACACAGCTGCATGGCAGGAAATTGTGCCACCACAGCGGCAAAAACCTCACAATCAGATTTCTCCCAGTGCCTCAGCTTCCCACTGCCTTCTCCTTTATTCCTCTATAGAAGTTTGTTCTGGGGTTGTTGTGTTTTTTTCCTGTTTGATGTTAGGGAGCAGAGTGGAAGCGGGGCTGTTCCTTTGTAAAGATACACTGAACCCCCCTGGAAAGCTCAGAGCAGGCACAGGCCAGGCTGTAGTGTGACAGCACGACCACTGGCTCCTGCTAAAACACAGGCAAAAGGTGGTACAGGGCTGGAATAAAATTTATCCTGCCTATGCCCAGCTCCAGTGTTTTCTGCAGGGGGCCAAGCAGGGAGGATTGCAGGCAGCCTCTTCTCCAGGGCTTTCCAGGCACCACTTCCCTGCAAAGTGGAGGGAAGTGGGAGTAATACCTCAAATGAGGTGTCACCGAGAAAGTGCTCCAAATCCTGCCCTTCACCCCCCTGGGAGCTGTCGAACATCACCAGACCACTTGTCATCGACAGTAAAGAGCAGCTGAATAGCATGAAAACAGGTCGCTTTTTTAGCAATTCCTCTGTATGTTCTACTTCATGTTTTGTCTCAGACAGTGGGAGCAAGAGCCATGGGGCTGGTTTGGAGCCCCTGGGAAGAAAGCAGAGGTCAGACTTGGGATCCCTCCATTACAGAGTTATCAAGAGCTGATTTGCTCTCTGGCACAGTTGAAAGCAGCCCAGCAAAACAGCTTCACAGAAACACACCAACTTTGCTAAAGCTTCTTCCATTTGCTTGTTCAGCGCTGGAGAGGCTCAGCCATACTTCTGTGCAGTCCTAAAACACACAGTGTTATCAAGAGCCATCACTGCAGCAGGGTAACAGAGCTGGGGAGGCACAGGCAGGGTGTCAGGGTTGGGGAAACCCTCTTCCAGGCAGCTGGGCATTGGATACAAATAAAATATAGCCTGGAAAATCAGCCCCAAAGACTGCTTCTGTCTTTCTCTAAGAAGATTTTACAAGGACCCAAGTGGAAGTTTTGTTGCAGCAATACAACTTCTTTCCCCTCTCTCATTCCCAAGGATTTCTACTGACTAGAAATACTACATAAAATGCCTACCTGATCCCCAGCCCTCCACCTTTCTGAGTCTGCTGGGAGCAGGATGCAGTACAAGACCTACGCTTCGGACAGCAGCTGGAAAGGGAGATCCAGCTTTTCTCCTGAAGCACACTGCCTTGAGTATTTTGCTAAAATAAGTTTTCCATTTAAGAGCTTTGCTGAAACAAACCTTCAGTAAAAGCACTTGGCGCTCCATTGCAATTTGCCTGCTGCCTCCCTCACCAAGAAAAGCATTGAAAAAAACTCAAACCCTTATTTTTAACAAAACATTAGGCTGATGAGCGAGCTATGAACAATCTGGCAAAGCTCTGCCCTTCATTTGCACAGGCAAAGAGTTGGATAACGTGGATTTTACACTAGCTGCTCTGAGCAGCCACTGGTAGCAATGTTCCTTGCTTGAACCATTTTATTGAGAGCCCTTTATCCTCCCTTTGTCCCGTGCAAACATCTGCGTGCAGCACAGACACCCATCACCCCACACACTGCTGAGGCCTTCAATCCCTTTGTGCAGGCTGTTTCATTTCATAGACTCAAGGGTCACTTTTATTGTGGTCCCTGCTAAATGAAATCACAAAAGCAATTTAAAATCGCTTAAGCAAATCATGAAAGATGCAATATGAGGAAAGGGCTGTGAATAATGGTTAGCCTAAAGCATTGCAACAAAGGGAGTGACTGTGCTTCTGTCAGGTCCTTTCTCTTGGTCCGTATCCTTCACGTTGAATTCCTCATCTTCTGCTTCAGATTTTGGGCAGGAACTCATCAAAGGAGAAAGACACTCTTATCAAATTTCTAACACTGCCTGCTATTCTTCATGGAAAATGATCTCCAGGACGTAGAGAGAGCTGCAGCTGAGTATGGCATTTCAGATATGCAGTAGCCAGAAAATAATAACAAAAACACAGGATACCATTTTTATCCTGGAAATTATTTCTGGGAAAAAAGAAATGTCACTATACCCTGTGAACTTCATCCTTATCTGACCATCTAACATTCAGCAGGAACGTCTGTCTGCTTCCAAGCTTTGTCCTAGTGGTCAGTGATGTGATATAGAACAAAGTTGGAGGTGACTGAAATGACTGTAAGGTAAATTTTCAAGCAACTCTGCTTCCCATCCCATCCCACCATGAGGGATATACTTCACAGAATATTTTTGGTGCCCCTTGGATGACTTTCTTGCAGCTTTGAAAAGGCCTGTTCATCTTTCATCAGCCCTTTCACTTGTGTGGCATTTGCTCCCATGCTGCCATATCCTACAAACCACAACCACATTGGCTCAGATGTTCCCTGGTGTCCTGGTTCCTGTGAGACCAGTTTTTCCAGTGCTCAGTGCCCAGGCAGGGATGAGAACCTCAGAGTTCCCATTAATGATGATTTGGCAGTGAGCAAGGAGCAACACCTCACTGTGACAGATTCATTATAAAGCAAGGTAGAAGATGGCTACACTCACTCAAGAGCCAAAGTGATGGATGAGGTCTCCTCTAGACCAGGTATCTCTGTGTCAGGACTCATTTCTATATACAGTTTTCTTGATCTAGGTTTTCTCAGACAGCTACAAGTCAGCAGTGTTCAAAGGCTTTATGGAAACAGCAGGCAATTCCAGTGCCTCAGTTTCTGGCTGGGAAGAGGGAGAGAAGAAAATGAGAAGGACTGATCTGGGGGTCTCAGTGCGGTGTTCAGAACTAGAGTCAACATCATGAGTGGTTTTTGAAAAGCCTGTGTTTCTGCTCTGGTGATGCTGAGCATTCTACAGGAGGAAGGCAGACCCAAGTTTCCCTCCCACGGACAACAATTCCCAGCTCCCAGCCTTGAGGTTTCCAGCTGGATCTATTTGACAATATTCAAAACTGGATTAAAGTGCTGCAGCAGTCCCTCATCTATAAAATGTGATTCAAGCTGAATCCATGTATCTGAAACAGCAGAAATACTGCAGATGGTGGGCTAGATGTGCCCTTATTTTTAGCTCAAGATCACGTTAGATCCCCACACCACCTTCTCAGGTGGACAAGCTCTGCCAATCACAAAAAGGATCCTGCAGAGCCACTGCCCACAATCCTGAAGAGACTCAAAGCCTGGAGAGGATTCAGAGCTACTGAAAGGACAGGTGAACTCCTGCTCTGAATGTTCATGAGGTTTCCAATGAGGTTGCCACAGCACTTGCTCACTAACTTTAATGATCTCTAGAGTGTCTGGAGAGGTCAGCAAAAATGCAATAGAGAAGATGGTCCGGAGAAGAAGACCTTCCTATTTCTTCCCTCAAGAAATGACTCAATAAACGCTTTCAACATATCCCCCCAAAAAACCTCATCTAAGCTTATGCATGATGATAACATTTCCCATATTTTCAATTAGATAATCTTGTTAAAAGCTATTAATAACCCACCACTAGCTGCAAGCACATGTGCACCTGTGTGTGCAAGAAGACAAGGCATCTCTGGTGGAGTGAGAGCATCAATGAAAAATGAACTGCCTGAAATTAACTTAAAGCGTCCAAGTGATTAAACCATTGTGCTGTGATTGTGTACGATATTCCCTTTCTTCAGCAATTAAGGCTGTATTGATCAGATACCATGAGGAAAGGGACTGGCAGAGAAATGCTCATTCAGGCTGCCATAATTAAGAGTGATCATCTATTGTTCTGGAGCACACGACATAGCCCAGCCCCATCAAGCTCTTTCCTCTCGCCTCCCTCTCCCCTCGCTGGCCCTCGCTCCCCCATGGCAGCCACACCAACATGGGATTGAGCATCTGCTTGGAGGAAAAATCAGAGCAGGAGCTGACTGAGTTTGCTCTACAGCAGGTCAGGCTGAAATCCATATGTTTCCCCAGCCACTCTGTCTCAGGACAAACAGCTTCTGGTATTTACTAGCAAGAAGGATAAAAAACCAGGAAAAGGAGGAGAGCATGAGCCAATATAGCCCATGGCATCTGAAAGCAAGTTTCAGACCAGACCATGGGGCAATGAGACTTCAGCAAGGCTTTGGAGGAATGGCACTGCTGTGTTGTTGTGGGTCATTTCAGCAAGAACGGGAGAGATCCTCCTGCTCGCAAAATGAATCCTGGGGTTTCTTGTTTATTTTTATTTTCCAAAGAAAAGTATTCAAGTCAATCTTCTCCCCTTATATACAGCTTGAAATTTTCACCTTATTTATGTCTTATCTAGTGAATTTGTTTCTCACAAGTGCTGAACCCTTGCTAAGTGGCAGTATGACCAAACTCTTGCCTTGCCATTTTTTTCACTCTGTGGTGCATGGCTCCAGCCTGTGGAAATTGGCATGGAGTAACAGCATTTAACATTTCAGCTGACAGACTATATGCTCATGATTTCTATGACAGCAATCCCTGGGCATTTAAACTCTTGTGGTAAAGGATATTTCCTTGCTTAATTATTCTAGCTCCCAATGCATCATTTTTCAGTGTATTGATGGTACTTACTGCGAGCCCCAGAAGAATGATACATGTCAAGGTGTGTAACTGTTGGCTTGGGGAAGGATTTGGGTCATTTCCTCATTAAGACTACAGAATGCAGCACCTGGAAACATGCTTCCCCAGAAAGCCAGGGCATGTGGCACTGAGCCACATTGGTATAGAAGTGATGCAGTGATTTATTATTCACCCACAAGATCTTGCAAAACTTCATGCTGGCATTTAAAACAATGTGATAATCACTGATATTTTTCTTCACCTCTGTGGATTGCTATCAAACTTGAAACAAAGAAACGATTTGCATACCTGGGTGACATTTCATGTCACAGACACAAACCAAACCAAGATAGCCTAATTTTTAGCTTGGTGCTTTAACCCCAAGTGTCTTCCCAGTTGTTGTGTAGAACCCATAAGTATGATTGCAGCTTTCTCATTTTCACTCATCAAGCTAAAAAGACAAGGCTGGTGGGTAGGGATGGCACACGTGTCTGATCATGCAGTCCATATTCACGTAGTACTTTCCTTTCATAAAAATAAATCAAGAACACAGTCCTAGATTCTCCACCTAGTCAGCCTCTATTCACTTTAAATACATGTCTCACTACTTTATTCACAGTTCCTCTTTCAGTAGGTGAGATGTGGCCTTGCCATTGTTTTTTCAGTTATCTCAGTCCTGGCTCTCATGAAGATTGTTGTTCATCTCTGTGCCAGCCAATGTCCTCTGCTGAACACAGGTCTCCTTTCTTTCTTGCAATGAAATGCATTTGCATATCCCTCTGCTTGACAAAACCCATGCCCTTGGTAACTGCTGTGTCCATGTGCTGCTGATCTGAACCCTGGCACTGTGCAATTCCAGTTTGCACTGACCTACACCGACCCTGTTTCCCTACATACTTTGAATGGCACAAGCTGCTGCCAAATGGGAGATGGAGATCTCTGCTTTGCTCTTTTTCTTCCTTTCTCACAAGCTCAGTGTTACTCCACAGCCCACATGGAGTAAAGTAAAGGGTTAGGCATGAAGATTTGGAAAGAACTGTGCTGTCCTGACACAGTGCTGCCCTTTTGCCTCTTCCTCACACATGCACACTGTTCACATAGCCTGCATTCCTCTCCAGTTAACACCATTAAGCTTTGACCTAAACTAGAGATGGAGCTAAATATCTGTGCACCTGTCCTCTGATAATGACCTGCTATTATCATTTTCCACCCCTCTTTTTTGATTGATGGATATTATATGCATAATGACCCTCAGGATTTTTTTCCCCCTCTTTTTGTTAGGCTTTGCTAAAGCAACCTGCAAATTAATTTAATATCCTCTTTTGGTTGGGAGCTATGAAACGAGGGCTCGAGGCTGATGATGCATAAACCATTTGTGGCATGTATTTAATCTCTGGACAATGGATAGAGATGTTAGTGCATGCTACACTAAGTTCTATTTACGCTGGCTATTAAGTGCAGTCAAGCTGAAGGCAATCGGAGCACATTACAGGGCCTAATGGGAGAGGATGCTACACAACAGTACATTAAAGACTGAAAATGAATTAAGAAGGAAGCGTGGTAGAGAAAGCAGACAAGGAAAGGGTTCTGTATACAGATAACTCTTATTGACAGCACAAATATTCATGTACTCTGAGTTCCCAAATCCAATTTTGGTATTGGATACCACTCTAGAGGGAATGTTTTGAACTCCATTTTCATGCAGATACAAAATGACTTGCAGTCAGCCTGTCCCCTCCCACCTCTGTCTCGGTAGTTTGTATAACCCGATGCTGGGAAATGTGTCCCCGTTAGCTGCCTTGCAAAGCTAAGCTGCATCGCTTTTGACCACCTAAATCAGACCAGACTTTCCTGGCCTGCTGCCTGAAATGCATCTGGCCCCAGGAATTATGAATATCCCTTGCTGCACTCCCAGTCCTGCTCACTCACCTCAGCACTTCTTGCTCTGGCTGTTGCATGGCTGAGAAAATTCAAGCCCTCTGGGAAAGATGGGAGAAAAATGCACAATGGGAGAAGCATATGAGCTCTGAACACTCTGTCTTTGCTGCTGACTTTTCCCCCTGTTATCTGGGTGGGAAGAATTTAGAGATAACACAGCACTGTCCTGTTGTCTTTTCAACCCCAGCTCCAGGACTCAAGAATGATGATGCTTTACTCTATCACAGACACACACACACACTTTTATGAGTTTACTTTTACACATAAAAATCTCCATTTGTGAGGACATTGACTCTCTATGGCTTCCTGAGTAAGAGGGTTTCGTTTTTATTGGTGAAGACAAGTCCTGTTTATAATTAAACACTTGCATGCAAGAAAGAGAGAAGCAGCAACCAACCTATTGGAGCCATGTGCTCGCACCTACCAGCTCTGCTCATTATTTCAGCAACACTCTTCCGAGATCAAGGTCTGACTGTCACTATTCCTGGAGAATAAGTTCCACCCCAGAAGCCCAGATTGCAGACACATACCTGAGCCACTCCCTGCTTCCTCAGTGGAGGGAAATGAACTGTGCCCTGAAAGCATCTACCTACTGTATTTTTTATATTTATTTGGGGACAATATCACTTCGACTCAAGGCTTCCCTGCTTGTATTTCCAAGAACTCCACTAACTGTAAATGGACCCTGTGGGTGAACATGGAGCTGTGTCATCAACACCTGGTCAGAAGAATCCCACCCCTGGATCCTGAAGACAAGACCAAGGAGTGTGTTCTTCCTTCCCATGCAACTCTTAAAGACCAGGTTCACCCCTTAGATGACAAGCTCCTTGCTACTGTTGGCAGGGGCTTCTTCACCAACTTGATTGCAACAGAGAGTATCTTTCAAGAATCAGAAACAGAAACTTTATTTATACCCAGCAAATGTAGTAAGAGTGGATGCAGGCCCTGCAAGGAACCAGGTGCTCTCTGACATCCCAAAATTCTGAACCCGCACTTGGATAAGGCAAGAGATTTTTCCTTCAGAAGAGGAGTGTGTTAATGAACAATTTTTCTTTCTTTAGAGAACCCAAAGCCTTACCATCTCCTCCTCCTCTCACGTCTTGAAGCACTAGTGTAGAGTAAAGGCATAAAGGAATTACTTTTCACATAGCCAGCTTATTCTAAAAGCATGTCTGGCAATAAAAGGAGAGAATATTAGAATCATTTAGTAACCATCATGTTTTGGCAGCAAGAGAGAGCTTTGGGTCTCTTAAAATGCTTGCATAGTAAAAAAATCAATTCAGTGCTAACATAAACAGAAATATACTGAAACCAATACCTGAGCACAAAATACCACGTACAGGAATTTAAACAAGCCTTTTCAAGCAAGGCATTGACTAACCACTGAATTTGTCTGGTTTTAAGGAGCAAGCTTGTAAGTAAGCTCTGCAGAAAAAGGAGTGCATTGGTTTCCAAGCAAACCTCCCAAGTCCAAAACAAATGACTTTCACACGGTACTTGGATAGGGCTAGAGGGAAGAGGTAGGAAAAACAGTGTTGTTTCATGGAGGTCTTCTTTTCCTTGGCTTTTGGTGGTAGTGAAACACTTTCTCCTCTCAAGGACACTCTTGATGTGCAGATAAGTGTCCTTTCTGTTTTCCAGAGCAAAACATCTCTGGTGTAAATACATAATTTACATTTTCTATGAAATGTCCCTTAATATTCTTTTTAATAATTATTTTCCTCGAGAAAACAGCCTTGCTCATGTTTATTGGAATTTGAGACTTTCTCAAATTTCTGCAGTAAGTTCCTTTGGTCACTGTCATTCCAGTTTACAGCCCCCTGTGACACTGGTCTGTCTGAATTAACTCTGGGGTGTTGGTAGCAGGCAGACACCGCACAGCTACCACGTGTGCTACTGCCCATGATAATTTTAGCACTACCTCCTGCACTATTCCTGTACCCACAGCCTAGCACACTTGGTAGCTGTCTCACAGATACAGTCTTTCAACAATGAGCCAAGCTACACAGTGTGATGATACCCAAGCCACACAAATAAAATGTGTTCATGTGATGTCTTAGTGCATCTTCTCTGGTTTTGGGTGTTGAATATGATACTTGGATGCCGCATGAGCTGTAGAACTGTTCAAAAACAAGCTGGCCTGAAGCCAGTTTGAGATCCTTCCTATTTTTAAAAACATCTTGAGAGGAGGAAGAACAAGGAAGAGCAGTGAGCAAGTGTTTCCTTCTTGCTAGAACTATAAATATAATCCTGGCTTTCTTTTTCACTTTCTTCTTGAGTGGTGCCCTGTCCTCCCATCCCCACCAAAAGCCTAATCTTGATCAGCACAAGAAATAACAGAGGAGGAAATAAATGTTCCCAGAGCTCTTACAGACCTCAAAATCTCTGTCCAGAAGACTAAGCATTGGATGGACATCATGGTGGGAAAAACTTACAGCCTTGAATGAAAGGAGAGTGAAGGAGAAGTGAGTCAAGAAGTGAAGCAGTATCACACTCAGTCACAGAATCACAAAACAGCTTGAGTTGGAAGGAACCTTAAAGGTCATCTAGCCCAATCCCCCTGCCATGTGCAGGGACATCCTCCACTAGAATAGGTTGTTCAGGGCCCCATTCAACAGGACCTTGAACATTTCCAGGGACAGGGCATCCACAACCTCTCTGGGCAACCTGTTTCAGTGTTTCATCACCGTTGGTCAGCAAGAAAGGTTTGTCAGAGACCCAGAGGACCTCTTCTCCTGGGGTTAACAGGAACAGATTCCCACTGTGACCAAAGAATAAGGTGCCTCTACCCACCCAGCACTATTAAACCTCACTATTAAACCAGGAGCTTTGTTCTGAGACCACATATGTGGACCTGTGAGTAATGGAAGGCAGGCAGTACTTTGCACTTTGCTTTCTCACTGAGTTTTATACAGCTTAACAAGTTCTCCATAGTTCAGTGAGTACTTACAAGGTTCAAAGTTTCTTGTTGTTTCTAAGAAGAATGCCTGTGGTTTATCACCAATGCAATAAAACTGATGGAAAATAATAATCATAATCTGTGGATCTAACCCAATAGAAATGTCACAGTCCAATACAGCACCCTTCCCAGCCAAGATAGAACAGTCATCTCCAGATAATTAAACTCTCTATGAAAGCCAAGTACACAAATGAGAACCCACTGGGCAGTGCCATAACCCTCTGTTAGGAGTTTAAAACATTTCTTAACAACATGGCAGCACGAAGGACTTTGAAAATGGGCCTGTGAATACTTGCTTGCTGGGATCCAGCCTCATCTGGAAGCCCTCAGCAGCATCACCTAGGCAAATACAACTCTTTGGGCACTCTGCACATCCTGAGGTGATGGTTAAACCTCTCCTTGGTGCTGTCTCACATGTCGTTACACAAGTTAAGGGAGCAGAGTGTCCTAGACTCACTATTGACATTGCAACACCATCAATCTGAATGTATTGCTCTAGAATGATAAACATGGTTTTGTTTTTTAAAAAAAATGCATTTCTAAAACTGTCACTGTCTCTGGTCCACTGACAGATTCCAGGGGCTATGCCTTTGCTCACACAGATACTGGCAAGTCTCCTTTTCATGCATGTAACCAGGGAAATGCATCTGCAGGGTGTGTGGATGGTGGGCAGGACAAGCAAACCTTCTGCTGAAGGTGCAGATGAAAGGCAGAGACAAGGATGAGAAGGCAATACACTAAGCAAAGCACATGGATGCACTGCTTTGTCCAGATGTTTTGCTGCTGTTGCAGCAGAACTGGCTTGTTCTCCCAGGTCCCAATGATGTGAGGTGGAAGAATCACAAAAATTATTATATAAGGTTAACTTCAGATAGTGGACAGCTGAAGGTCTGCAATCCTTGATTTTGTTTTCCACATCACAGGCTCACATACCTATTGCCCAGGATTTACGCTTTGGGATACTTGGCAAAGGGTGGAAAACCTGCAGCTCCTGTCCAAGTTACAGGATACTTCGCCTTTTAAAGATAATCTGTCTTTTCAGTTTGTCCTGATGACTTTGTGCTGCTTGTATGGATCAAAGATACTGCGTGTTCCCCTGATAACCTTGGAGAACGAGGTAAATAGAGGTGCTGAGGGTAGGAAAAGCACACTGTGTCCTGGTACAGGAGATGGAGAGGAGAGCACAAGTAAGCACAAGGGAGAATGTTTAGAGTAGGGCTAGCAAGAGAGGTAGGTAGCAACAGCCTGAGTTCCGTAAAGAAAAAATAGTGGTTCACCAAGATTGGTGGAGAAATAAGGTATGGTTTTGCACAAGCTGTTATATCAGGAGTAATAGTTATGTATTTATTTAGCTGACTTAAAATAATTTTTAAAGTCTGTGCAAGGTTTTTTTGACTCATTTGCAGCACAACAAAAGTGCAGAGGCATTAAAATACTCTATTAAACAGAAAATTGTTCAGGTCTCCACTGCAGATCTCTTCCCCACCTCATTTTCTAGATTCTTTTGCCCTCTTCATCATTCTGAAAATTGGACTTTTAGGCTTTCTCGAACAGCCACAGCAGATAGTCTTGGCAAATCCATCTATCGAGGAGAAAGGCAGACCAAGGGTCTGTAGCTCCCTACTACCCCTTCCTGCCACAGTTGACACCCTGTGGCTCAGGATGATCCTCGCTGCTGCAAAGTGGGTATTTTTACTTTTCTCTTTTCCCCAAGGAGTTTCTAAGTAACAGCCTTAGCCCTGTAGCCTGTAGGTCAAGCAATTAGCTCAGTCGTATCCATCTACCAAACCGTAGCTTTGTCTTTTTATGTTTTTAATATATTCTTCAATCAGAAGTGATTGAAATAATTATACCTCAATATTTTGATTTCATGAAAATTTTGGGGAAAGCACCTTAAAATAATCCTTTATATCCCTTCAAGCGTCCTGTCTTCTGCAGTAATCTTACCTCAGTTTCTCTCTTCTCTTTCCCTTTTCACCATAAATAACTTTATTCTGCAAATTTTATTTCAAGAGGTGTAAGATCTCTGATTATCCATCTCAGCTCTCCTATAGTTCTTAGCAGCCCATAACAATGCCGCTTTCTCCAAGGGTCATGTTTACATGCTTTTTCCCAGCTTTGTAGTTAAACTAGTAAAATGAGAAGACGGTTCATTGTTAACCCATTTTCCACAATTTCCCTTTATATTTTATGAAGTTTTTTGATATTTCTAAAAACAGTCCTCTTCTTCTTTCCTTACCATTGCATCTCGTTGAACAGCAGTGCACGATCTGAGCTGCAACCTTCAGAGAAACAATAAGCAAAAACTTGTCCTCTGGGTGGCTTGCTGAACATCAGGCCATAACACCACTCAGAAAGTGTATTAGTGATGTTGCGAGGTCTGTTGTTACCAAACTCAATTCATTTCAGCTCCTTTGTGCAACATACACACACTCTTTTCACCTACAAATCCCCAGCAACCCCTGCAATTAATACTTAATTAACAAACAGAAGCAGAGTTGCCAGGTGGAGCAGCACAAAACCATTCACGGCTCACAAAAGGGAGCAATTAACTCCTGCCAGCAAAGGGCAGTACGAAAAATATTTTGTTATTGAATGAAACAGTGTTGCCAAGATTGGATGTGTTTTAAAAAAATAAAATAAACCATGCTCCAGCTCAACTGCAAGAGGTGGGCTTTGATTCAGGAATTGCTTATGGTTGGCCAGAGGCAGAACCAGAGGGGCATTTTAATCCCTTTCTGGCAATCAGGCCCATAAATCCACTGTTCTTCTAAAACAGATTATTTATGTCCTTTCATGTAAGCCAGGGAGTCACTCCCACAAGAGATAAGGCAGACTTCACCAATGAATGAGCTACAAACTGCACAAATTGGCTTCCCCCAGCAAACTTAATTCTTGTTCATGGCTAACAAATTAGCAACAGCATCTGTGGAGGGGGAAAAATATCTTTACTGTTCCCAACTTGAGTGAAGATGTGTTTGAGTTCAGGCTGGGTTTTAACTGCTGGAGGTGTGAGCCCTGGGCATGTGTGTGACCTCGCAGGGTGGAGCAGCCCCTGTCCCCATAATCGATGAGCAGAGGAGGTGGCTGTGGCAGGCTGGCTCTGCAGAGAGCTGACTCTGCTTTCCTGCTCCCTCTGCACCATCTCACAGGGTGAGCAGTGGGGAAATGCCCACATCCATCCCACTGCCTCTTCGTGTCCCATTTTCTCTGACTCTGAAACACTTCTCCAGGCCTCAGAGACTTCAGCCTGCTTCTCCTCTCATACCACCCTCTGTGAACCCAGAAAAACCCCAGGTTTACATGTGTAAGGGTGAAAGAATATCGGTCCTGTTTCGTGCTCAGCAAGGCAGGGACAGATCCTTTGCATTGAGAATGCTGCAAGTGGTAAAGAGCATGGTGAACCCTTCCTGCTCCCTGGCTGTAAATGACACGTTAATTATATTTAAGGTTAAGAACTCTGTGTCTAGAGCCACACAGTCATTAGGCAAGGAACATCACTCTTATAAATAAAACGGATAATTCTGTGAAAAAAACTACTTTGGTCTCAAGTCTGGGTCCTCTTTACACGTGTTTTGTTTCTATGGGTGCTGGTACCAAACCAGGACTTGGCAGCTCCCCATGGGCACGTGGTCCCCAGCCCCAGCTGTCGATTGCCTTTCCCTGCACACTGCGGCAGATTAAACTCTGTTATTCCTATTAGCTCGTTTCTCACCGAGTATCCAGGCACTGTGCCGAGGGCTCTTAACTCCCAGGTATCAGATTGGCAACTGAAGATGTGTTTGGAGAGGAACAGACGTCAGTGGAGCAGCCACAGTTGTCCCATCCATCCCGTCCCATGCCAGAGCCAGTCACAATCCCATTGCAGCCAGCGCTCGCATGGTTCCCAAATCCTGCACGGGCTGGCCAGTAAATCAGGTCTGTAAAAGTATTTTTGGCCCCCTGCCCAGTATGTGTACCTCTTAATCCCTAATTCCAGTTGTGTAAACAAGGCATGACATAACGGGTGTGCCATGGAAATACGCTCTATAAAGTTGATTACCACGCTTCATCCTATTAGAATAGCAGTCACTGTAAAACTGTAGATAAGGCTAAAGCAATTTATTTGTGTTCTGAAGGAGATGGGCACATTTTGGCTTTTCAGAGCATGATCAAACTTGACAGGTGGACTCTAGAGCTACTTTGTAGCTCTTATAACAGCTCATTTCGACCTGTACTGGCCGGGAATTTTTAAAACAGATAGCTCAAAAGGTCAGATTGATCATGGCCTTTGCTCAAGTATGCAAAGAGGGATAGCAGAAAAAGCATTGGATTGCCTGGGTGACCTCTTTAGCTAGAAGTAGTTTCAGTTCCTGCTCTCCCCTGAATGCAAAAGGCAGCTCCCAGTGCTCTTGGAGGAGGCAGGGAGCTCGGCAGCATCAGGGAAGGAAGAGCTGTAGCCTTATCCCCAGGCAGCCAAGCTGTCACGAGGAAGATCCTGTGTGGGGGTGATGGAAGGCAGCTCCCTTTTCCACCCAGGAGCCTACAACAACCTCACCCAGCTCACAGCTCCTACCTGCAGTGTATGGGTCAGACCCAAAATTAAAAGTCAGGGTCACCCACAGCATTTGTGACAAAGCCGGGACTTGAATCCAGGTCTCCTGGGTCCCATCCATCCCTGTGCTTATTATTCCTGTGTCCATGTGAAGGGTAAGGACTCAGGTTGAGACTTTCTTACAACCTCTAAACACCCACACAAGGTGTACTTCATGGCTATCTCCCACTCAAGATCCTTCAGTAGGGTTAAACTTTTCCTTAAAAATGTTTTGCACGTGACACAGGTCCCCCAGTCTCAAGATCTGGGCCAAACCCTGCTGTACCTGCAGGTGGAGAACCCTCTCCATGGAGAAAGAATGGACTGACCCTCTGTCCCTCCTACTTCCCATGGCAGCTTCAAGGAGAATCAAACACCCAGCACAGACCTCAGTTACACAGAAGACTTTTGCTCAAGGTCAGGCAGAAGCCAGAGCTGCTGAGCCTGGTGGTTTCCATCCCTGCTTCATGATTGGGGCCAGGCTTCTCAAAAAACACATGAAACCTTGAATCTGCCCCAGGTTTGCAGCAAGCAGAAAACATTTACAGTTTCAGATTTCACTTACAAATCAGCTATGAAGAAAACAGCTAGTGTGGTCGACTGCATTAAAAATTGATATAATTAACACAAATCAAGGGTATAATATACATCAACTTGTGCATGAATTAAAAAGCTCTTTTTAAAGGCATAGGAGCCAAGGAATTTTCCCATTATCTCAAAAACAGCTAGATAAAGTCTTTTGCTTGTAGAATCAAGCCTGCAGCAGCTGGTAAGGTTACAGAACCAGCTACAGCAAGCCTTGTTCTGCGTTATAAAGACATCTCTCTCGCCAGAGAAAAAAATATTAACGTGCATTCACATAGGCATTTTATTAAACCTGATTCTCTAAGCACCCCCCGTCCCCCGCCTTCTCCCTCTGTCACCTCTTGAAAAGGTTTTTCAGATTGGAACTGTACTTGAATTTGGTCTAATTGGAAGGAAATGTAAGACCCAAATCTTGGTTCTCATTGGCATGGAGACATTTGTGTACAATCACGGTATGCAAAGCAGCAGAAGTCTGAATTCATAATTGGACGTTCCAAAATGTAATTATGAAAGATGAAATGCTCCTTTCAATGAGAAGGCCGTAAATAGAATAATTAATTTTGTGTTTGCTTGAACAATTCTGTATTATGGACCTTACACTGGAACTGAAATTAATTAAGTGCACCAGGATTTATGGAGGAGGTGAAGAGAGAGGGAAAAAAAAGAATTAATCTGAAGTAAAAGATAGATGACTTTGTGAGTGTAATGATGCGTTAGTCTGGGGTATTCTTTAACAAATTTAGCAGGCATGTTCTGGGTACAAACAGCACTCACTGACAGAATTATCTCAACTAATGCAGCTGCTGGACTCTGAGCAAATTGAGATTGCAGATGAGTACTTTAGATTTAGAGCTATTAACCCTCTGTGTGCTGGAGCCTGTGCTTCTGTTCACCGGGTGGGAAGGATGGCTGGTTGCCCCGTGCCCAGGGCTGCAGGACACAGCTGTACAGCAGCTCTCCACGCTTTGTGCACACACACACACACACACATACAGGCACACACAGGCACTCGCTTGCCCCATGCTCTGTGCAGTGTTTGAGTGCAATGCAATGCCCATCTCTGCCCAAAGCCTGCTGGCATGGTCACGGGGCTCTGGAGGAAAGGCAGAGTGGTGGCAAGAAAGAGAAATCATAGAATCCCAGACTGGTTTGGGTTGGAAGGGACCTTAAAGCTCATCCAGTCCCACACCCTGCCATGGGCAGGGACACCTCCCACCAGCCCAGGTTGCTCCAAGCCCCATCCAACCTTGAACACTGCCAGGGAGGGGCAGCCACAGCTTCTCTGGGCACCCTGGGCCAGGGTCTCACCACCCTCACAGCAAAGAATTTCTTCCCAATATCCAACCTAAATGAAATTAAATTAAAAGGAAGCAGAGCTCAGAGTAACATCTCTCAATGGACTCAGAGAGAGAAGGGAGGGTGGCTATTGTCAGTTGATATTTTTAAAGCAAACAAAGGCAAAGCATGTGCTCAAAAGTAAAACTTCAAACAACTCAGTTGTGGGGAGCTATGCCTGAACATATTTCATATGAAAATCTTGAGTTATTCCTTTTTTCTGCTGAGATCAGGCTATAAAAACCCAGGTGTAAAAACCTCCTCTGATGTTTCATTCAAGACTAAAGCATTTTCCAGTCCTGAATGAATTAGGGATTTCAGCTTTACCAGCCTGGCAGAGACTCCTGAGACACACAGGGCAGTGAGTGCTTCCAACATCCGGAACAGTCACTCAGAAGACATTTCCAGTCCCATAAACGTTATGCCTTACTGGTATAATTTTAAATAAAATAATGTAATTTGCTATAGATCCACGAATAATCAATGCAACACTTCCCCTGCTAAGAGTCATTCAGCAGCAGCACTTTCCAAAGCGTTGGCTCAAGCCGTGCAGGATCACTGAGCGGGACAGGGACACTGTGGTGTTCAGCACGTTATGTCTTTGGAGTGTCAGCTTTCCCTGCCCAAAAGCTGCCTGCTGAGAGATACCCAGCAGCTGGAAGCAACCCCCTGGGAATTTTTGGAGACTCCGGGAAGCAACTGATTTGGATGTGCTGGTGCAGCCCTGGAGTGGATGGAGCAATCACAAGTACAGGTAGAGAGGTTCCTTTATCTCCAAGTTATCCTCTGGTCCACTTCTGCTAGGGAAAACTTTCTCAAACCTGATTTTATTCCATTGTGGGATTATGTCAGTGCAGGACTGCGATCTCTGTGTGTTTCATGGTCATCTGCTCCAAGAGTCCAATTAATCACAGATCCTACCACTGTGCATCAAAGTTGAGCATGACAAACTTCTCCCACATCACTTCCCCTTGCAGAAAGCCAGGTGGAAAGCTGTGCTTGGTGGAGTCACTGGGATGTGAGAGGTGTGAAGTCCACAGATCTATAACCCTCCTCTCACAGCCAGGGCACGTGGCAGGTTGTGAGTCTGAAACACATCCCAGTCCTTGTCAGATCAAGTTGGTCCCAGGCCTCATCCTTACTTCCAGGCTGGAGGAGACTCCACAGCAGTGTGATAGCTTTGTCCCCAAAAACTGAAGCAGCAGAGTGTGGGAATAAGAGCCTCTGTCCCCATGAAAGTAAGCGCTGGGATTGCACACAGAAAACACACACAGACACCCTTCTAAGCTGCTTGGATGATGGTTACCCAAAAACATACATTGATCTCTGGGTAGCAGAGTGCACTTGGGTACAATTCCTATTTGCTTTCTGATATTTATTTTCATTTTCCACAATAAAATGCTAAATATGAACTACTGTTACTGTGGTTTCGATTGCAACAAGAGCTGCATTTTCCACTTGCTTGGTTATAGCTCTTTAAGTGATACATTATATTGTTTGCCAGAATACTTCTACAAAGTCTTTGCTTCATTTAACTTGTAGAACAATTCAGCCAGATTGGTTTATAAAAGGTGTACTTAAAATCAGGATTACCCTGGGACCCAAAAGTGCTGGGTGCTAAAATGCAGTCTCTCATTTCCCATGGCCTTCTGAGCATTTGAACATATTTATACCTTCTGCATTGCAGCAAACTTAATCAGAAGGACAAGCTTGCTAACATCTGTGCATTCCATTCACTTCTGGAGTCGTCTCAATCTCATCTGAAACCTGATTCTGGCTGTCAAAACGCATAGCTCTCTATGCTGGGTATTATTCAGACATTTAGACATCTGTCATCAGGTAGTGTGATAGATGGTTTTATTAACCCACAAAGGCAAAGGCTGTGGCAGCGAAGGACTCTTATGCAGGGAGAAAGTATTCTGCAAACCTTACAAGTATGCTCAATACTTTTCCCAGCCTATAGCTGCAGCAGGGACCAAACACTTGGAAGTGAAAGATGTGCTAAACATTAGCTCAAGCTGGACATAACCCCCCACTAATTTTGACCAAAACGAGTAAAGCAATTAACATAGGTGATACATTATCCCCACAGAAGAGACTTTTCATGATGGGCTGATCTCAAATAACACAAACTCCTGTAAGTTTTTTGCAGCACGCTGCAGCTAGAAATTAAGACTTTGCTTCACAAAGAAGTTTAAGCAAAATAGAAATCTATTCAAATAAAAATAATCACAAAGATTTCATTTAAATTGATTAAATTCACCAACTAGTCCCCACAGCTGTCTTCTTTTTTCTTTTCTCTTCTGTTCAACTACTTTCTCCTTCTAACCTCCTATCTAGCTGTCACCTGCAGGCAGGACTTTGGACCAACAAATGCTCAGACAAATCTAGAGCCAAACTGGAACTTTGGGATGCTTATTTTTGGAGTTTGGTTTGCATCCATATATAGTTTTAGCCTGAGTAGGGACAATCCTTTCTGTCTCACAACCTTCCAAAAAACAGTCAAATGCAATTAATCCTCACTGGTTTTCCATTTCCCATGGTTCTAGGATCCCTGTGCTGAGGTTCCCAGAGAATTAAGACCACATATGAATAGAGAAACACATCCTTGCTACTTTTCCAAAGAGCCTGTAACTACAACTGCCAGTGGCTCACAGCTGGGAGGGGACATGGCTCCTGCAGTCACAAATAACAAAATCAGTAGAACACAGACTTGGAGAGGAGATCCTGCATGGAGCCAAGCAGAAGGACCTGAGCAACCTGTCCTGAAAGTCCCTGCAGTACGCTGGGATTATCTCTCATACAGATGAGGGGGTGATGCTGGTGTGGTTAACACAGAATATGGATAACTATAATTTAACTTACATCTTTTCTACCAGTTTTCCTTTGTGATCCAGAGAAAATCTTCTGAAGTGAGTCCTCTGAAGGGCCTGAGTGCTTGGTTAGCCTCAGTAACTTCACTACTGTCTTTGCTAGCCACAGGATTCGAGTCAGGTGCATTCACAGAGCTATAGAGATGGTGTTTGAGGTCCAAGGAGTCTCATCTTTCCCTCTCCCTGCTCTCCCCTGCTTTGAGCAGATTTTTGGTTTTTGTGAGCGAAGTGACTCACCCCACACCCCCTCCAAGCATCCATTTGAGCTGAGCCCCTGCAAACATGCCAGTACACACGTGTGTACTACGTGTGTATGCAGACACATAGACAATAGATGTAAGTACATAGATATACATACTGTGTGCTGGTGAACTTTATCATTCTGAGAGCACTAGAAAGATGGATAAGATAAAATCAGTTGTTTCTTTTTATTTATAAAGGAGAGTGATTGCACTCAGTGTTTGCATTTGCCATTTGGGAAAAGCTGAATTTGAAGCTTTAGATTTGTAGGTTTTGGATCATTATACATATTGCAAACGTTCCAGGGGAATCTGTGTTGCTAAGTCCCACGATGCTACTCCAGACTGAGAGATGGTGATATAGTGATTTCCTTTAAGACCTAATTTCTGGAAACAAATGAGTGTCAAGAAACCTCAGCTTTCAATAGGAAAAGAGAGAAATAGAGGTTGGTAAAATATCTGTGTATGGGAAATTTTAAAAATGTGATTTAAATAACAGCAGCAGTCTTGCCAACCAGACAGGATAAAAAAGTTTATATGTAGCAATGAACAAACTCATAACAAAGTCTTGAGCTGATTTTTGTCCACTTGTTTTGACAATGATGCCACACACTATCTATAACAAAACAACATGTTTTATCTCGAGCAGAAATACAAAGTCTTGTTTTCAGAAACACCCTACCAATAGAGCAGAAAAAGGTAAATCTCCCTAATCACTGTAACAGGATAACTCAAACTAATAACACAACCTGCAGCTTTGCAGTTTTATATTATTAGAAGGAATTAAAAAAACCTCACCAATCCCCATGACACTGATTCATCAAATAAATTAACTGTGTTCATCAGTTAACTCTCACTGGTCAAATAGGGTTAAAATTCTTGGATCTAATTCACATTGCCAATTTTGCAAAAGGGGAAAAAAAGCACATTGGGATAGCAGGAGCCAAATACTCTATTTTGCAATAACTGACTGAACCTTGGGGGCTGGTGTTTTATTCCTGTAATATTTCTTTTAATAAAAAAGTGCCTGATTAAAATACCCTTTTAGAAAACATTAATTCAGGAGCTAAAAAAAAAAAATTCAAATGAACTCAAATAGATTTTTCTCTGGTACGTTAGCATTGCATTTAGGATAATGGATAGGGAGAAGGATGGATTCTGTAGGTATAAATCAATAGGCGAAGCGGGTTGATGAAACTGCAACCTGTGAGAGTGAAGCCCTGGTGGTTTGTGATATCATCAAGAGCCCAAGATTAATTCATTTGACAGTCCAGACTCCTGCATTCATTATTTTAACAACATGCACACAGGACCAAGATACACATGTTAACCAGTCAGCTAATGTATCTTTACACTGAGCCCCTACAAGCACTGGGTTTAAAGCAAAAATCCCAGCTGACTTGTAGGTAGGATACGTGAACGGATTACCCTTTTTATTGTTGTAAGAAAACTGATAGAAAAAGTGGGGGTTATGGAGAGATGGAAACACAACTGGTAGTACAGCAAAGAATTCACTGGCCAGGTCACACTGGCCAGTCACACACCAGTCAGGAACCTGACCACTCTTACAAAGCTCAGTGCTACCTTCATGAAGATGTGTTAATGATTTCATTAGGATTTCAAAGGGGGTGTGATCAGTGGCAGCATGGATAAATGAACCAACCTCTGCTCCCAGCCTGCTTTTTGTATGATTTCTACCTTTGAATTTTCTCTGACTGATAATCGAAGTTTCTGGAAGGTGAACTTTTTAGTTTGCAAGAAAAAGGAATTTGTAAAAGTCAGTCAGGTGCTCGAAACCCCGAATAATCTCATGTACTCGCTGTTTTCTATCCACACTTTTCACTGCTCATTTTTCTTGCAGGCTCATGACCAAATCCTGCTCACCTCATGCTCCATCTAAGGGCCTCTGAAACCTGTGAAAGGGCCATTGATTTTAATACCTATTGGATCAGATCCTCATTCCGAGGTACAGCCCCATTAATTTTAGACAGCCTGTTCATGTGAGTCAATTGGCCCCAGTTTGGCCCCAAGACTGTGACTTTCCAAGCCCTGGAAAAAGGCAGAAATCCCTGTCATGTTCTGCTGTACAGTCTATCCTATCCAGCTGGAGTTAAGTGTACCTCATTACTCAGGGAAATTTGGATTTGGACAATTCTTCACTGATAAACAACATATTGCCATAATTAGTGAGTGTGGACTGGGAATCCTGGAAATGGAGCCTGTCCAATCTGTCAATTGAGGAACACACTGTTTAATTTACAGAGCACAGGGCCTTGTGCAATCTGAGAAGGGTCCTGCAGCCCATCCTGAGCAGGGATTCCTGCTGCCTCCAGTTTATGAAAACAGCTATCAGGTTCAGACAATAATTTTGACCTTGTCCTTTTTTCCTCTCAGACTCCATGTCTAGGTTGAAAGCAACACATGTGGTTGAAAGAGGCCACGCTTGGTTCCTGTGCAACCATGGCCAAGCTGTTTTTCACAGCTAAGCCCTGAGGTTGCCCATTTTCCAGCAGGAGACTCTTCCAGATGGGAGTCTTGGTGCAAGAAGCTCTAGAAGAGGGAAGAGTAGGGCCCAAACAGTTGTAATTCAGTGCCAGATTCAACACCTAAGCCCCCGTGCTGGTGTACCCTAGTTCTGAGGGTCCTGACCTGTGGGATGAGAGAAGCCAAACCAGCCTGGACTACAGCATGGAGTCCAAGATGACCATCAGAAATCCACCTCACAGAGTGCTCTTAGTTTTGTTAGCAATTACCTCGAGAGTCATGAAAAGGCTAACAGAAATGCACAGCATGGTTGTTTTAATGCAAATGCACACTATTAGATTTCCACCCTGATCGACCAGCCTCATCGAGCATCACGCTTTTGACTCCCATCCTCCAGGCCAGATTCTTCTTCAGCTATCAGACTTCCCTTTCATCACCCTGTCTGTCTTCTAATCAAAGTAAACCACTCTAACTTTTATATGAAACTAATTTTCATATGGTCCACATATACATACAGTTAAGAAATTACAGTGACAGTGATAAAAAATGTTAATTTTTCTTTCCAGATGCTTGTAAAACAGCCTTAACATATGTCCGCTGTTTAATTAACAGAGCGGCAGCATGGTGGAGAGAAGCCAAACTAATAATTTAAAGAAGCATTCTCCCTCCCTTGATTTGAATCCCAAAACACATCCATCATGTGCTTTTCTGAAAATGCAAAAGATTTAATTTTCTGAACTTTCAGCAAACATCATAAAACAAGTCAAAGAGAAACCTGGAGTCAGGAGTGATCACCTTTGAAAGAGTTCAGCTCCAGAACTTGTAGAAGAAATTCATTTCGTTAAGTGACTAAAAACTCCAGGGCTTTTTTTATTTTTTAAATTAGCTTTTATTGTCGTCTCCTGGTGGGTGACCAAAAGGTGCCATTTTGTTGCTCAGGTTCTAGTCATGAGCTGCCTCCTTGCTCAGATTGATGAGGATGTAATTCCTTCCTACAAACAGAGCCAAGATGAAGCCAGTCATCTCACACACTCCCAGCTCCTTTTCCTGTAATATTTGTGCACTGCAAAAATTCTGAAGTATCTGTGTTTACCCCCCAGGAGGTACAGACATGCTGCTACCCCAGCTTATAGTTGGGGGACTGAGGCAGTTTAAATTTCATGTTCAGCACATGCGTTTTAGCTAACTCCACTTTTGAAATCCAGTTGCTCACATGTCCCTCACCCCGAGCTCTGGAGGGGGAGAAATGAGGATGCTGAGGACCCTAGTGCAAGGTGAGGGTCTCAGTCTTGCAACATGGGGCAGATAAAGTCAAGAGCTGCCAGCCCAGCACACAGCTGGTATCCCAAGCTCTGCTCTTCTAAGTGTAGCATTGAGGACTTGAGCCTGAGACATGGACAGGCTCGCTGCCAGGGGTGGGGACACAGAAAATGCTGCTCTGAGCTCATATGGGCTCACGATGCTCCTTTTCGTCCCCTCGCACGGACAAGGCACTAGGGACAAGGTGAACTTAAAACTATCACTTGCAAGATTGGCACAGAGATCATATCTCCAGAGCTAAAGTGAACTTCACAGCAGGGGACTTGTCCTGCCCCTGAAAGCACATCGAGAGCTTCATCCCCCCCTGCCCTTCGGGTGCCTGGGATAACTCCAGGTTATTTAAAGGTGCAAAAAGCTCTCCTTACCATGTGCAATGGTTGCCAGCAAGCAACAACTTGTATGTAGGAGGGATCAAACCCCACATGGATATTACTCTGAGATCCACGGGGGAAGATGAGATACCACCACAGCCATTAACCCCTTCTGGGATAACGAGACACGCAGGAAGTCAGCAGCTCCCACCTCTCACAGCCAGAAATGATGCTCTTGGCCCCATCCCTTGCAAAGCTAATAACTCCTCCTGGGGGACCAATGTGCCTGGGGAAGGGAGGTTATGTTTTATCAACTTGACGAGGTGCCTCCGTTCCCAAAGAGACACACGGTGTAAAAAATAAATCAGCAGGGTGCCGACTGGGAAAATACACTTTCCTCTGAGAAAAGGAAGAGATTTGTCAAAGGTGATGTTATATTTTATTACTGTATTAAATGGAAAAGCACATTAAAAGATTTCTGTTAAATATTAACCAGGAAGAGGAAAGACGGGGACAGAGCACTTTCCTTCTATACCTTTTGTAGGGAATACCCAGTCATAAAGCAAATCAGAAATTAATCTGCTGATAGATTAGAGACTGCGAGTGTTAATTGACCCTTTGATGTCCCAGTTGTTATTTTGGATCTTGCAGGGAGGGATATTAATGAATCTGATTTTATTAAACTAATTTCTCACTTGCTGTGGCAGCATCTGGCTCCCAGCAGAGAGCATGCCTTTGGGCTGGCCATGCTGTGGCTGGTCTTCTCGATGGGCGAAGGCTTGGAGATGGCATTTACAGCATGGACACAACTGGATGAGAGCAGGATGAGAGCACCCGGCTGGAGTTACCAAGCAGTCTTCATGCACTACGTGGCTGAAGGGAGTTGAAAAATCCCTGACTTGAAATAGAGAGCATTTCACAAACTCTTGGATCAGCATCACCCAATCCCAGCGCAGCTCAAAGCAAGTAGATCTGTTTATCACCTCTCTCAGAACCCACCAGGGTGGTGGTACAAGCAGACCCAGGGACATAGAATCATCGAGGTTGGAAGAGACCTTAAAGATCATTTAGTCCCACTGCCTACCTACATCACCACTAAATCAACACACCCCCAGGTACCATGATGTGTCCCCAGGTATTGGACGTTCCTGGCACCACTCTGCAGCCTTTGAGGGGGTTACACCAGATATTCATTTGCCTTGTTTGCAACATGGAACCTCAGGCAGTTTTCTCCAGAGGTTCTTCTGCAAACTGCAAAACTACAGGGCCATGGGCAAGGTCATTGCCTAGCGACAAGGACTGAGTTGCAGAACTCATGGGAACGTCTGAGCAGGGCTTGGTCATGTCATGGCCGTACATGTTACTGGTATCATTATCAGACAGAAGGCACACAGAGAGTGGGAAGACCATCTTGGATGAAGTTTCTTCAACTAAAAGCTGAAAAGAAACATTTGGGAAAAAATCGCAGGCAATGAGTCAGTTAATATAGCAGCGACTTTCTCCAGAAACCTGGCCAGCTCTTTCCATTAAAGAGCTAGTCTTTGGCTAGCTCTCCAAAGGAGGCTCAGTGACTGTGTACATTAAAAATGCTATCACCATTATGGTCTGTTCACTAAAGGTACAAGAGCATGACAAATATATGTAATTTGCAAATTGGCTGGTCTTTTGCAATAATTTAGAGACACTAGTTAGAGGCAATAGAAATCTAACAATTACTGATGTTTAAGGTTTGCATTGTTGCTCTGTGAATATTTCATGCATAAATGAACTTCCCCTGGACCAACTGCTGTTTCTGATGAGGCGCTCTGAGGCTTTATTGCCAAACACACAGCAGGGCTCCCCCAATGAGCCACATAACGGATGATGCCTTTGCAGCTTAAATAATGCAGGGTATCTGCATTTCATAGAGTGGTGGTACACTTTATTTACATATCAAGTGAGTGGCCAGACTGAATATGAAGAAATATGTGAAGAAAAGGATATGGCACTTTTAATATTTCATATTAGCAAGCACCCTGCAGGAAAACCCTAGGCAGACAGATGTGAGCTAAACTGCCTGGTTCCTGTGTCTCTGACAAAATCTCCTGCAAAACTGATGAAATAGATGCCTTTTCCCATTCTTGCTAACTTCTTCAGCGCTATTGAAAACAAAAAGCATAATCTGCCAATGGGAGATTGTTTCTCCTTGTCATTTGTTTGAGAAAAGAATCAAACCCACCCTTAAAATCTCATCCTGTTCTTCCCTGGGGCTGCTGGGAGATGTAGTCTTGCTCTCTATCACTCCAAAGGGAGCCTCAGGGGCTTTTTGCTGGTAGGGAGGTCACCCACAAAGCCTCATCAGCCTACTAGGACTGCAAGGAGGCCCAGAGCACACAGGAAAAGCATCATCCAAAATGCAGAACTACTCCAACAGCTGATGATTCCTCCTATGTTAACAAGTCTGGGTTGATGGAAGAGATAAACAGCATATAAAAGCAAGAGCTAGTTCTTCCCTATGAAAAATGGGGCTTGCTCATCATTGTCCATGTGAGACTGGATCCCAGGGTATGGATTCTCTTTCTGGAGTGAGTTATCCAAGCATTCAGACTTGACTAACTCAAAAAATCCTCCTTCCTCATTCATGAAAGCATCTCAGACCTCAGCCCTGCATAGCCATGTGCAGGGGACTGACCCAAGCCCAGGGGTGTTGGCTGTCACTATTGTCCCCCCATAGTGAAGAGCTCCAGTCACCAGACAAGGCACGGATATTAAATTGTTTAAAGCTACAATTTGCTGCACTCACAGAGAGAATGGTCCAGCAGAGCTTAGGCACTGATTCTTCACCTGCTTTTTTGCAGGACTGGTGAGGATGTGCCTGCCAGCAGCACACCACAACCTCCCACTCTGTCCAGCATCTGTGTGAGAGTGTGCAGCATCTCCCTCACATTATGCCTCATTCAAAGAACTGATGTGTGCCAGTCCTTTTTTGTACAAACCTATTAAAATTCCAATGCAAATGACCGGATTCATAATCTGAGCTTCATTGAGAAACACAGTTTCCTGCTTTCCCCAGTAATGAAATTATTGCTTGTGCAGATGCTCCATTTCTAAGCTAATTCAATCTCTGACTGGTTTTTCTTAAGACTGTATGTGTGAGGGCAGGGGTGGACGGATGGACAGGTCTATGTGTGTGTGCACACAGACAAACACGTCTGCACAGCATGTTTCCCAGCACACAGGTCTGTAGGCTATTTAGTTAGATAGCCAATTATAATTATAAATGCAATGGGAATAGGAGCCGTGTGTTCTACAGACATGATTAAAAATAAACTGGGAGAGCTAAAAGCAGTTTAGTCACCAGAAACTAATACACTACAGGGGCAAGTTGTGGAAATGCCTGATTATTCTCTTTTGCTCACTCTATCCCTGGGGGATCTTCCTGAACTGTTACTTTAACTGCTCAGCTTGCCTTTTCCACTGTGATAGTCAGCAGATGAAGCCCTTCACATTTAAGTGTAATAGTGCCAGAGAGACCAACTGCTCCTCAGAGTTACGACCTATAAATGTCGCTTCTGTGTCAGAATGAGAATGTGCCACTGAAGATGCTGAAGTCTGCAGAGGGTTTGCTTGACAATTCATGCAGGCCATTAAACTTACTCCTCCCCTCATCCCCCCAGTGTTGTGTACACTGGGATTTCTTGCTTGCTTTCACAGCTTTCTGAGTAGTTCTTCCAAAGCTGGCAACAACTGAGCAATTTATCCCTAGGACAGAGTGTATGGCACAGCATTTGTTCAAGTTGCTCTTCTTTTCACCTGTCATGGCAAATAAGAGCTCCAGGACAGACTGCCTGTACTTTTGTGCACCTGGTGTGGGTATCTTAGACCAGAGAGAAAATGGAGAAGGACATCAGGTGATGTGAAGATGGGACAAGGAGTCCTGTAAGGTGGATATAAGCCAGCCCCTGTCCCTGCTGCTCACCCAAAGCTGGGTATATGGCTTATTCCCTTCACACCCCACACAGCCTTCTCCACCCACACTCATCCTTTACCTGGAGACAGCCTGGGGGGTCTGGGAGGAGAAAGAGAACTACTTGAATTGCTCCACAGCACCCAGAAGAGGCTGGGCCATGCAGACAGTGCAGGAGGACGAGGGTGACAGCCCCACTGCAGTAAATAGAGGCAGATCCTGTGGGCAGCTGCTCTCTGCATAGTGAGGAGGAGTGGGATGGAGCAGTGCTGTGAGGCTGACGGGCAGTGCTAACTCAGCTCAGGGTGTTATTATGCTTCACATCAGTTTGAAATCTGCAGAAACAAGCCTGTGATAGCCCCAGCCTCTGGAAAGCCAGATGCAGCCATCCAAGTGCTTCTCCTTGCCTAACCCCCCACACCCAGCTCCACCCTGTCCCAGGGTGCTCCAGGAGCCCCAAAGCCCTTCCCACAGCGCATCTCCCCCTTCCCAGTCACTCCATCCCAGCACCACCCTCTCCCCACTCCATCCCCTCCATGGTGGCCAGGACAGCTGTGGGTCCCACTGGCACACAGGGATGAGGCAGTGGCTGATTTTGCAGCCACTTGACCAGAGATGCTGGTTGAAGCAGGACCGAGAAGGGGAAGGGGGAGAGCTGAGAGCTGAGGATCCTTTTGAAACGGCCACCTGGGACTGGCGGCACTTCTACTAATGCACAGTGAACAGCTAAATCATACATTATTGATTTGTCAGACGTATTTGCATATAAATAAGCATGATCATTCATACAAACCTTAATGTTGTTGTTCTCCCTTTAGTGTTGTGATCACAGATGAATGACTCTAGTTAGACACAATTCAGGAAATCTTGTACCACTGCAGCAAAGTAAGCTGCTGATTTAAAACTACATTTATTGGAGCATGTAAGTGTGACAGTCTATTGGTGAATTTGGGGATAATTAGTCTAAAAGACAAGATAAATGAATCCTGAAAATGGTATTGTGATGAAGAAATGATCCCTCCATGCTAGTAAAGCTTTGATGCCAGAAATATTGTAAATGATAATTAACTGGGAAACACAGAGGAATTATATTTCAATTGTGTTTTCAGAAGGACTTAGAATTTTACAGACAAATTGATTGGGTTGTCCCCCTCCCCCAGCCCCGTGATTATGAAAGATTGTCTAATTTACAACATGAACTATGAAGCATATGACAAATCACTGGCTTGCTTTTATGCATCTTGTTTGTGCGTTTCTCCCTGGTAGATATGTGCTTATTGTTTTTAAGCAAACCAAGACATGTATTTTTCAATTAGTCTTTCCCTAGGCCTAATCTAGACAGATCTGCAGGCCAGCACAACACACTGACCCATGAAAATTATATCTGCTGTATTAATTCATTAAGCATTGCAGGATCAAGCTGTAAGATCTCGCTCCCTGATAACATCAGCAGCGTGAGCCTGGTTAGTCTGCATCCCTCCCCTGAAAAGAAAATATTATAGATTGTGCAATGCAGGGGAAACATTGCTTGCTAACACTTCATTTTAATTGTCCTAAATTAGAGCTGAAGACTTACAGAACTGTGCGTGACAGCCAATGAATACCAAATGAATTCATTAGGATCAACGCTGTTACAATGAATAACTCACGAATCTATAACAATGTCTGTACCCTTCCTGCCTCGGCTGGCGGCTGCAGCAGGGAACCCTGGAGGGAACCGTCCTGACCCTCAGCTCGCTGAGGCCGGCACGCTCTGCCCCGTGCCTGCCTCCAACTGCAGCTCCAAGTGAAGCTGGGGGCACCTGGGTTCTTCGGGGTTAAGGGAATGGTGCAGGTGGAAGGAGAAGAGGATCAAAGGGAGCATTGCAGGTGAGTTGCAGAAGCAGAGCACAGCCACAAACCACTGAGCTTTGGAAGATGCTGCCTGGGCTCCATGGGACCAGAGATGCAGCTTGAGCCACCTCCTGCTGCTCTTTCCCATCTCCAAAGGTGTGGGGACATCCCAACACTGCTGCTATCAAGTCCTGCCTTCCCACTGGAATCATCAGGCCTGAGATGGGCTAAAAAGTACCCAACAGAACCCATAACTGGTGCACCAAGCTCAGCATGGGCACTCGGAGCCATCCCAGAGGCTGCAAGTGTCCCATAATGTTTTGGACTGTCAAGGTTTCTGTTTGTGCTCTGGGTCAGGGACTCCCTGGTGAACACATAAAGGCACTGTTAAAGGAGGAAAAAAGAAGATAAACAGCTGCATTTGCACAGAGTCTGCACCTTGAATTCCTCTGGTGGGAGTCACCTTAACTCATACAATCTTCAATGAGTTGGGACTGCAAGGGGGAAAAAGATGCTTTTATGACTATGGAGAGGTTTTATATGGCATTGTTTTCCTTAGTGGAGGATCTTAGTTTTTTTGGGTGGATATTTGATGAAAGAAAAGACAAAAGACAATGACTCAGCTGAGCTGCCCCTCAAACCATTGCAGATGTGTTGGCTAAGGGAGCCTCAGAGCAGGAAGGCGTTAAGACCACCCTGCCAGAGGGCACCTCTGGATGCTGCAGTTGATACCAAACCATGCCCAGGTTTCTACCAGCATGGAGGAGGAAAACACTGTCACAAAGAATTTCTGCTAATTGGATGTTCAAAGAAACACACAGAGAACCAGGGGAACGCTTTGTTCAGCATCACTACATCAATGCTGTTCGTTCCCAAGAGATGCCAAATTCTTCTTCCTCTAGTCAGCGTTCCCGTGTTTTTTTGCCCAGACCCAGTGTTTGAGAAGGAGGGGGGAATATTTCTGAGTTGGGAAAGATTTCCAAGGAGCCCAGAAATTTGCATAGTCTCAAGCTAATGGCATTGGTTTCTTTTAAAAAGGATGCCCTACAGAATTTGCACTGAAACTGCCAGAGACTGGGAGACAAGTGTGTTTGCTTTGGAGTGGAGCAGGATAGACACCAAGGGGCAATTGCTTCTTCACTTCCCTTCAGCAAAGCTTTCTGAGACGGCACATCTTGGTTGATGTTTCCAAACCATTTTGAGGTCTTGGAACAAAAGCTTGGGTGTCGTATGAAAAATTGCCCAGCCTTGTAAGGAAGGGGCTATGGGAACCCTAAGGAAGGAGTGCCAGGCTGGAGATAAGGACAGCTGGGAAAATGGAGAAACAAGGGGTAATTTTCTCTGAAATCCAGGTTGCAGGAGCAGGGCCCCTGCCCTTGCTGATGCATTTTTGGGAAATGTAGCTTGTCCTGGAAAAAGAAAGTAAAAGCCAGGCATGTGCAGAGAGCCTCTCCGGTGTGCAGGCTCTGTCTCCATTCAGGCTGTTTGCAAACTCTCGCTATGCTTATCATCATGTAATTGAAATAATGTGTATTGACAGAGACTTGAAAACAACTGCTCAATTTTCCTCAAAATTCAATTAAACTTCATTTATTCTGGGGATCGATCCAATTAAAAGGGGGGGAATTTCAGATGGTCCGAGCCTTACAATCCATCTTAACACACTGTGTCTATCACCGTGATGTAATAATTCCCCCAATCAATGCTTTAAAAGCATTTAGCAGTCTTGATAATGAACTTTTGTCAAAATAGCCTTACAAAGCAATAAATGAGAGCAGATTAATATGTAGTCATAAAGCTATGAATGGTTTAACGCTTTGAAAGGGTTGCTTCATAAATTAGACTTCTTTATTTATTTCTTTATCATAATCTCTCTCTGTGATGTTACTGCCCAAGGTTTTGGTAGACAAGAAGAACCTGGGCCTCAGGGCTGAGTTCTTTGTCAAGAGAGATGTGGATGGATAGGAACTGAAGGACATGGTATTCTGGCCCAGTTTATTGACATTACAGACAATTCCTGTGGCCATCATGGTCAAAAACAGAGTAGCTGTAACTAAACTTACTGTCATAGCACTGACTTTCAGATCCTGAACAAAGGGATCTCTATCCAAAGTTCCAGCAAGGCTGATTCCCACCCACTGGACTCGCTCTGTTAGACAGCCTTAGGACTGCCATAAATGTATGAAAGTCCTTTCACAACCACTGCAGATTGAGAAACATGCCCCATTCTGACACTGCCCAGGGTTGTGCAATGGCTCTTAATTGTGGCACTTATTTAGGAAGTGCCCAGTTTAAATATTTGTCTTCCCACCACTGATTTAAGACATTAAATCTTCTTCCTAACATCATGGTGGCTTCAGGCTGACACCAGCAACTCACATCCTACTTTGTAACATCTGTGGATACCCTGCACTTCTACTCACAGCTAGACTTGGTTCTTGAATAGTTTTCTTCTTCTCACTTATAACTGTGCTTAGAGGAGTTCCTCTTCTCCCCTAATGAACTCTAAATGTGCTTTTCACAAGGAGATTTTCTAAAATGCCTGGTACTCATTAGAAAATTCCAAATTAGCAAAGATTCAGCTTAGAAATGGGAACTTGAAAAGTTACATTACTGTTCAAGACGGGAGCAGTGAAAATGCTCCTGCTCCAAAGGAGGTCATGATCTGCTTGTTCAGAAACACAGATTTCCATTTTAATATTAATTTTAATTGTAAGTGCTCTGGCTATAACTCCCTCCTGGTAACGTCTAGTAGAGTGCAACCTGTGTGCAAGACCCCACTGCTGGACGTGGGCAGGTGGTTTCAAATAATCTTTTTTATTCTTGTCAAGTGCCATGAAAAGTTGCTTCCAGTGGGGGAGCAGGAGTGGGGACAGGTTTGAAGGGTGGCAGCTCTCAGGGGACAGGCAGAGAGCAGCTTTACTTGTTCCTCCCTGGGGTCTTTCGGCATGTCATTAATGCACTAGGCAAGTGACAGCTTCTGTAGAGGAACCTGTATGTTGCAGACCTTCAGCTGCACTGAGGGTTTCCCCACCCTGGGGTTTGGTATCCCTCTGGAGCTGCAAGTGCTGTGAGCTGCAGGCAGACAGCGAGGAGTTCAAGTCCCCAGGATCTTCTCCAACTTTTCTGAGCATCCCAAAATCAGGAAGCCTTAAATTTGTGTATCTAAGAGCAACTGATCTGGTTTCCAGGGTTGTTGTGGTCATCCTGATCTCTTTGCACTTGCTGTGCAACGGCAATTCACCATCTCCATCTCCATCCATGGAGCACAAGCAGCCCTTAAAGAGCTCAGAGCAGTTCTGAAGGCACCAAATGGAGGGAGAAAAAACATTACACTGAGTGGGAGCTGCAGAGAGAGCAGAACCTGCATCCATCTCTCTGATGCTGTCACTCAAAGATGTGCCATACTGTTATCTTAATCCTGTGACTTGCTGGTTCCTGCAGACGGGATATGCACCGGATCTATGCAATGCTGATTTACAGACATTTTGCTAGGGCTTGATAAATGCAAAGCACACCAGAACCACATGAAAAATGTTATCTGTGAAAAACCTTTTAGCTCAGCAGAGACGGTAGTAAGTGGCAGCATTGCCTTTTTTGCGAACTTTCAGTGGAAACATTTCATTTGCATATGATATTAATCGCAGAAGAAGCAGGCATGCTCCTCACCATCTAATCCCCACGGTCTTTTATGTGATGTTTTCCTAGAAGGGTGAGGGAGCCAGGGTGAGCAGTGTAAATGTAACATGTTGCCCTCCTTCAGCAATCTGTAAAGGAGGTGACCTGCTCGAATTGTTGCTTTCTGAAATAACATGATGCTAACTGCATCCCGTGTCCTGCTTTTTGACTCACTTTAGACAGCAGCTTTTTCTACTGCATCAGAAAAACGTGTGCATTTTCCTCAGCATGACCTGGAGTCACACCTATGCTTTCCAGAGCAGCTCCCAAGTACATGCCCAAAATTAATGTCGGGAAATTATGAAACCAGACAAGATCATGGGGCAGAGACGTGGGCTGTTGACATGGGTGAGTCTGAAAAAAAATCTTGTTATGCCCTGGCTATGTATAGGAGTAACATTAATGAGTTGTTTTATATTACTTCTGACCACTCAAACCCATAGCTAGGCCCTTCACAGAATAAAAACTTATTACAAGATGAATGTCTCCTGGGTTTATCCTGCTGACTAAGGCAGCCACTTTGACCCCCAGGGTGGTTTTGTCTGCAGCCTGGACATGCCCCATATCATTGCCTCCAGACCTATTTCTCCTTAGGGATTTTCACCAGTTCACAAAGGGCCACTAAGAGCCACAAAGATGATCAGAGAGCTGGAGCACCTCTTCTATGAGGACAGGCTGAGAGAGTTGGAATTGGACTGGAGAGAAGCAGGCTCCGGGGAGAGCTANCCATATCATTGCCTCCAGACCTATTTCTCCTTAGGGATTTTCACCAGTTCACAAAGGGCCACTAAGAGCCACAAAGATGATCAGAGAGCTGGAGCACCTCTTCTATGAGGACAGGCTGAGAGAGTTGGAATTGTTTAGACTGGAGAGAAGCAAGCTCCGGGGAGAGCTAAGAGCACCTTCTAGTATCTGAAGGAGCTCCAGGAAAGCTGGAGAGGGACTTCTGACATGGGCATGGAGTGATGGGATGAGGGGGAATGGGTTCAAACTGAAAGAGGGGCGATTTAGATGAGATATTAAGAAGAAATTTTTGCTGTAAGGGTGGTGAGACCCTGGCCCAGGGTGCCCAGAGAAGCTGTGGCTGCCCCTCCCTGGCAGTGTTCAAGGTTGGATGGGGGTTGGAGCACCCTGGGCTGGTGGGAGGTGTCCTTGTCCATGGCAGGGGGTTGGGACTGGATGAGCTTTAAAGTCCCTTCCAACCCAAACCATTCGGTGATTTTACGAGTTTCCATTTTCAGTTGGCCATTGCTGAGGGACCCAGCCCAGTCTGGGCAGGGATGGACTTGGCTGCAGCATAGAGGACAGAGCTGAGGCAGCACCTCGGGGGCTGGAGCTGTCTCTGGACACCCCAGCACCCTGCAGACAACTCCCTGCCACTGCACGGACTTCTCGCCAGGAAACACTGGGCCCTTCCTTCCTTCACCACTAGGAGTTTCTATTTCATGTTCTCATTTCCAGTGGCTTGGTGTTTTGGGGGTGGATAATGGAGGACTAAAGCATGTTTCAGGATTAATCTATTCCACAGCATTTGGTCTCTTGTGTCTCTTTTGCTGTTCTTTTGAAATAAAGGAATATTCAGGCAAATGAGAAGGGAAAAAAAGTTACTAAAGAATCCTAGTAAATCCCAGATAAATGCACATTAAAAAAAATATTCCAGGTGGAATCATTACAGGTTAAAATTAACCTTATTTCTTCTGAGCATCACAAAAAAATGTTAAAATGCATCTCCTCCCTCCCCCTGCTACACCTCAAAAAAAGAAACCATTTTGATACTAAAGGTATGGCAGCAGCTTTAAGGGACTCACAGATCAAACATCATTTGGGAAATTTCAAAGGGTTGTTTCAACAGTATCATTTTCTACCATTCCCCACTCTGCATCCCTTCTTTTCATATTTTGGTTCCTGGTGAAGTTTCAGTTGCTCCTGAAGTCAGTCCTTGTGTTCTTGTCTATCAAAGAGCATTGCAACATCAACGTCAGAGTTAAACTAAAAAAAAAAAAAGACTCTAAAAAAAAAAAGCATTCCTTTTCCTTTGGAGATCAGAAAGTCAAATAAAAAGGATGCTGATTTGTGGAATAAAGGGTGGGATTCCCTGCTGAGACGATAGGAATCTTCTGACTTAACTGAGTTAAGATTTGAATACATTTGGCCCAGACAAGGGGAAAAAAAAATCCATTAGTTTTGAGAAAAGCCTCACACAGTTTCAAAAGGANAGAAGATTTGTATGTGTGTTTCAGAGGCCAGGAGTTTAATACTATCAGCCAGAAGCAAAGAGAGAAATTAAATTACATGACTAGCACGAAGCCTTGTCTCCTACTGCTGTGGCATGGATGGGGAAACAAGACAGTTCTCTGGCAGCACGGCTGGGCCCGGGGTCCTGTGGCCATCAGAAAACCACCCTGGCCACTGTAACCTGCCACAGTCACCCTGTGGTACTGTTTGGCCCCTCCATGGATAAAACTGACCACTTGCCCTTGCTTTGGCTGAGGGTTTGCTCTCAAGTATCCCCTGGTGTAGAGCCTGGGTCCTGTTCTGGAGGTGCCTCACATCAAGGGCTCTGAACCTCCCCCACCCCGACTCAGTTTCCCCTTCTCTGCAGTGAACCCAAGGTGCTGTTCTCAGCTGTGTGACAGCAGAGACCCTCTGATCCCAGCAGGAACTTCAGTCCCTCCTAACACATCAACCTCCTTCTCCAGCCTGATGCCAGACTGTCTGTCCTTCAGGATCCCCATGGTGGTCAAGCAAGAAGGCCAAGCTTCGTTGACATGGTGTTTCATGAATCAAAATTTGCTGATGGTTCAGATGCTTGTCCCTCTGGCTTGTCCCTGGGGAGGGCAGTGTGCTTGCTAAGACCAAGGGAGCTGGCAGGATTGCTCTGCATCACCGGGCGCTGCTGTCATTGCTGCCCCAGCAGTGGGGCAGGAGACCCCCATGGCCACCAGCCTCTCCTGGATCCAAAAAAAAGGCATTTTCCCACTCTGTAGGCTGCTGGGAGAGCAGGTGATAACACATACTGCTTGTGGCTTCCTACCACATGAAATGTCCCCTGCTCATCGCCAGCCTGCAAAGGATGTGGCATATGTGCTGCATCCCTTCTTCCCTGCAGAGACCTCTCTGCTCCTCTGTGCCCCAGTAATGCTGAGGCATGTGTGAGGACTCACACAAAAATAATCATAATAGCTCAAGATTGCCCTTCATCATAAGGGCTCAGGAAAAGCTGGTAGCTGGGGAAAGGTTCAGTTCTGCCATGGAGTGGCTGCAGGCTGTAATGTGGGGTTGTCAAAAGAGCAGCTCAGTATTAAATCCTTTTGATGGTCCTCCTGCTGAGAGAAGAGATGATATCTCATCATTAATGGAGTTGAATTAATATAAATTAGCCAAACAGCTCCTTGCCGCTTCCGTTCAGGCAGAGAAAAGGGGTTTATTGGGGAGGCAAAAGGAACGATCCCTTTCACCTCACATTCACTCTGCCATCCATAAAGATGCTGCTGACCTCGCAGTCTTGTCTCTCCTCCTCCCCTCCCCTGGCAGGACTGAGGCGGTGTAAAATGAAATGATTATGTGACATCCTGGGAACGTGGGGACTGTCCGCAGCACAGACCTCTGGTGACCTTTACACAAGTGACAGGTGACCTCTCTAAATCAACCCTGGGGAGACTTGAGGTTGCCAGGTAGGCTGGAGCCTCCCAGGCCACTTACAGGCAGATCAGTCTGGGGAACCAGGAGACACCTCTGGAGTTCCAGCCTGGGCTCTGAGGGCTATTTCATCTCCTTCTCTGCTGCACATCCTCCTCCTCCTTCCATCTGAACTGTGAGTTTCACCCTTCCACCTCCCTCACACACAGGCACAGACAGCACTAAGTGATTCCTGCAGCCCTGGCCACATCTCCAAACTGGTTTCCAGCTTGCGTGGCCACCAGAGAAACTGCCGTGAGCTGACTACAAGGGAACTGCCAAACTCTGACAAACAAAGGCTAAAAAAATATCAGTGCAGAGTTTTGAAGGCAAGAAGGGTAATTTCCTTACTGAGCAGGTGGTAATTATTTAAGAGCAAACTTAAACCTTAAAGCATGTTTCAGCAAGTGCTTGAAGGTGGCAGTGTCTGTCTGCACGCTGGGGTTAAACAGCTCCCTACGTCAGACCATATACCTGACTCATTTTTTAAAGCTATAAAAAGCAGACAGGACAGACAACGTATATTATATTATGCATTTTTAAAAGCTACATTAAAAGAACATCAGGAAGGCCGCAGAGCCAAGCACTCCAACAGCAGCTATGTCATGCCCAAGGCTGCCTGCCCAGGTTCATTTGAATCCCTCCTGCCTATGAATCATGACACAGTCTAACAGGGTTTGGGCTTTTTCTCCTTCTCCCCACATGGAGATGGGATGGATGGCTTGTGACATCTTACAGAGTGTTTTCTAGCCTCTTATTGTCTTATTGTCTTATCACTGTAGCCATGGGCTTGTTCAGCCACAGTCTAGCAGCCACACCTACAGCCCCAGCTGGTGTGCATGTCAGGTTTGGGCTGACTCCACATCCCCCCAGCCAGGACCTCGCCACTGTGGAGAACGTGGTTGTTGGGCAAACACCACCAAGTGTCCCGTGAGCAAAGGCCTGGAGCCACAGGGCCCTGGAGAGGAGCCTTGAGACACAGCCCATACCCTCTCCGGAGGCAGAGGTACAAACCCCTGCTGGTATCACAAGCTGGTGCAGCAGCGCCTGCACGGCACGGAGAGGGAGTGTGCTGTGGCTGTCTGTCTTGAAAAAGGAAAAGAGAGAGAGATTGAGAATTCAAATGAACTAATTTCTTGTTCTAAGACCTTTTCGCCCCTTTGCAGCTGCTTCTGATACAAAGGCAGAACCTTATCTCCCTGCTGCACGGATCCAGTGCTCCAAACAACTGCCTTGTTGTAATGCACAGAATGTGTGGCATCTGACGGCAGCCTACATAGAGCTGGGACGTGAGCAGCAGGCACATTCCCTTCCATTTTCTGCCCAACTTCTTTTCCCCCCTCTCTCTTCCTCCTTGAGGCTGCAGCTAGCTGGTTTGCTTTCGGCATCCTGCCCCCACAGCAGCCCCCTGAACCACATCCCCAGAGTCCATCTAGACAACAGCAGTGGAAGGACACTCATGTTTCTCTCTGCTGAACCTCCTCTGATCCCATGCCGTGCATGGCAAACAGCCTCTTCCACCTCTGATCACAGCAGGCATGAGCAAGGGTGTACTGGCAGCAGGACAGATGTCTCTTCCCCCACCACAGGCCTCAGTTCAGGCAGTGTTAGGAGAGGGAGAAGACGACAAGGTTATAATCCATCCCAAAAAGTAGATGCTGATCAAAGATGCTGGTATTTTAGCTTAGACTCTGGGGTCCTATGCCATTAGCTCAGATGTCCAGGCCTCTAGTCCTATAAGACATCTCTAAGGCCCCTGACATAGCATCACCATATTTACAATTTTTAATATTATCATATTCAAATTTTACATTGAAGTAGGAAATTGTTGGCTTAAAACAGAGAGGAACGGTATTTGTCAACGCCAGATGTTCAAAGCAGAGTCTGAGCCTACAACTATGCACTTCACCTGAAGAGAAGACAGATAGCTATTCTTTCTCTTCATTTTTTCAATCTGCATTTTTGACCACTCCCTATAATGTCCTACAAAATCTACAGAAAACTGGATTCTTTGAGCAAATGTGGTATTTGCATGTAAAAGAGGAGGAACAAGGAGACAAGGCAAATACAGGATTATTGCCAATGCCTTGCAGTCATGGGCAAGGCCTTAGGAGAAAATCTGGAAGAAAGAATAAATTAATACTGGAGGTAAATAAGAAGTTCAGAGAAATTCAACATGATTTTATGCTGCAGTAAGAAGGTGAAGAAATAAGTCAAAATGTGAAAAATCAAGGTCATGGATTCCAGGACTACTAATAGTGAGAGTTTCATGTTTAACCCAATCATTGTCCATGGAGGACAGAGACCTGGCTCTCAAGCTGGCAATGTGACCTGCAGCTTGGCTGAGAGGAATTGCCATTAGTGATAAGCAGGAATGAATGTCATTTTACTAAGTGTTTCAAACCTCATCAGTCATTGCTATTCAAGAAGAGCAACTGAAGCTGGGACACAAGAAGAGTTTACTGGGATGCTGAGAGCCATCAAGAACTTTTCCAGACAAACATGAAGAGGTTGGTTTTCTTACGTCCAGGCAAAAAAAAAGAGAGACTGAGAGGCAATACTATCATCCCAGGGTCTATCTGCCCAGGCAGGGAAAGACTTAACTAAGTTGAAGGGGAAAGCTGGCAAAGATCAGCTGCATAGAAACTGGACATTCATACGCTTAGGTGTGAAATGTAGAGTTGGCTTCCAGCCATCAGAGCAGGAATACTTTTGAGGGCCCTTTAGATATAAATAGTGGAAGAGAGAGAACAAGCTGCTTGTACTGAGTTTGAAGTCAATGATCCTGTAATACTGGTGCTCAGGTGGAACTTCAGCTTCCATGGGACCAACAGTGCTGCAGGTCACAGCACTGGCTAGAAAATGCTGTGATCTGCCAGCCCATGCTCCAGGAATGCAGCGGACCTCAAGGTCTCCACACCTGCTGAAGTGGGAAGCACTCACCAGGAGACATCTGAGTAGATCCTCCTGAGGACCCCGTTATTCCCTGGCACAAGAAGTTTTCAGGGAATTAAGCTAGAGGTGATCTCCTCCATGCCTGCACAAATGCTTTTCAAGCTCCCACAATTTACCAGCTGGTGATGCTAAGGCAGGGGGTGGGAGCCACTCATCTCCTTTAAGGGAAAGGAACACTTTCTTGAGTCCATGTATTCCAAGTAGTTTGATAAAATTGTCTTTTTCCCTGCCAGGATCACACAGCTACCACAAATACCTTTCGTGCCATATAGAATTATTTCTAAATGTCCCAGATCTGGAGAGCGGGGGGAGACAGAGAGAGGGAGAAGGAGACAATCATAGCTCCGACCCACTCCTCCGCGTAGCAGAAGCAGGAATTTGCTCTCCAGCTGGAATGTGGCTGCTTAATAGGGCCACAGAAGCAAAAAGGCTGCATCTGTAATGTTTCTGTCAAAGCAAATGAGGTCATTAACAGACGAGTTCAGTGATGGAATTGTCTCTCATAGTATTTATTATATGGTCCTTTTCCTGACACCTCCCACTGAGAGAATATTAAATATTTAATGCACACCAAGGCTCTGATCATTTTTCATTCCCACTTCAGCATTTCAAGTCGGCTCCAATCTGCTGCTAGCTAGAAAGTCGACTGGACAATGGACCATAATGAATTAACTCTTTGGAAGCCACTGTAGCATTTACAGGACTGCCAAAAGACTGGATGCTTTATCATCTCTGTCTCACGCATGTGCTCTAGAATTCAATCCTCAATTCATTAAAACAAAGTAGGAGGGTGAGGGTGGAGAATTTGGGAAATAGGTTTCAGGAACCACAAATAAATAAATAATGAAGGGGGAGATGGAAACATTTGCCTGTCAAGGTAACAGGGGTTTATTTATTATTTCTAGATTTGCTGTCTCCAAAAATGAAGGTTGCTCCCGTGCAACATAACAGTCTTCAAAATCCTGAGCATCACATCCAGAATGAACCACTTATCCTGGGGTGAAATGAAAGCAAGACCTCTGAGAAATAGCTTACAACCCTGGTCATTACAAATCTAAAACAGACCACCAAGAAAGCAGAGTAGGATGTTCCCCATGGTATGGTACTCACTGCTCATCTGGTCAAGAAAGGACAAAGTTGGTCCTCCCTGATATAGCTGAGCTCTCCCAGGGTCCCTACACAGTTTAAATGTCAACATGAATGCCTGAACTTCCAGCTGTGTCTTTGAAATCTCTGCCAAAATATTAGTTAGACGGTGCTTCAAGAGGAGACCTGTCTACTTAGGACATGCTTCTCTGTGAGGCTGCCACTAGATACTTCTGCTGACTGCAATATCTAGAACTCCTTCTTACCACCCCTTTGCCCCAAAATTGAGAGTCTATGTACAAAACTATATGGATGCAATGTCTACAGGCTTCTGGACATACGGTTAGTGAGTGGAAGGGACCATCAAAGTGGCATCTACCAGGACTTCAGCTGTCCCATCTCCATTCCCTGCCAGAAGAAGGCATTTAAAAGAAATATTTTCCCAGGGCAATGACTGTCTTTATTCACTGCTCCTTTTCCATCTTCCTACCACGTCAGCAGATCTGCAGAAACTATTGTGCACGTGGTCCCAGGACCTCACTGCTCAGAGAAAAGCACAAAAATACAGCCAGGCTGTTTTCACTCACAAGGCAGAAATTTCAAGGAAATCTAACTGTCACACATGTTTATTTGAAAAAAGATCCACTGGCAAATTTCTCCTGCTTTTAGACTTACAAGCTCCCATTTGCTTATCTGGTTAACACTATCTGTCACTTTTACTGAGATTCCGGGAAATCTGATTCCCACTCATGGTGCAAAAGCAACCTGTACGCACTTGACCTTTTTAATGTTTTGTAATTTGATTGGGTGGCTATTCCCATATTTCTTTGTCACCAGCCCTAGTAATTTGAGAGGCAGAAGTGGAAAAGACAGCCAGTAAAAATACAAGCAAACACAAGTGAGAATTAGTTGAGGCTCTGGGATGCCAGTATTACTCAAAGCTACATCCCCACTGAGAGCAGGGCCAGCTCAGTTGTATGTCTGGGGCTTGCCACAGTGATCCTACAGTGTCACCCCAAAATCTTAATTCAAAGCTCAGACCCTGGGTTCAGGTTGGAGGTCTTTGCTGATGAGCTTTTAGAAGTGTGATTTTTTAAATATTTTTTCCTGTTGGTTTGCCAGGAAAGACACAGTATGAGCCCAGTTAGACCAGTATAACCCCATATATAGGTGACATTAAGGATTAATCTCCTAGGAAAGGCTACATCGCATAAAATGTTAATACAAAACCCAGCAAATTACAGAGATGCCTTAGGTCTGTTTTCTGACTCTTCTACCTCAAAACTGCTCAAACGAGCAAACCAAGCCTGGACAGAAACAGGTACTCAGTAATACCACTTCTAGGATGCTCTCGTTCTGCATCTGCTAAGGCCGTTGTGCAGACAAAAGCTTGCACAAGTTTGAAGCCCTTCTGGAGAGAAATTGTGCTTTTCCTTGTAGTTTCCCCATCTGTTGACTGGGAACAGTGATGAGGGAAAAGTGTAACTTGGTACTTGAAATCCCAAATGACAGGTTCCTAGGAGAGCAAAGTGAATTTAGAGATTTCGTTTCTAAACTTTCTTCAAAATGCTTTCTACTGTCAGCCCCCCTAAACTCCAATTCCCCATGTGGCTTTGTGCTGAATAAATCACAGTTCTCCACAATTAAATTCTTTCCATTCCTGCACCAGGAATCACAATGAGATGCCACACATTCTCTCATAAGCCCATGTGGCACACGGGCGTTTCTCTTCTTACAGACACGGTTGGAGTTTAGCAGCATCTCCTGCTGCCCTTCACCAAGGAAAGGACACAGGAGGCGGTTCCATCTGTGCAGGCTCATCGCAGAAGCAGAAGCCCCACTTGTTTTTTGCTTCCTTTCAACAAACCCATCCCTGTCGATCAATTTCAGCTCGGTGCAGAGTGCTGGTAAATATGCCCACAGTAGTTGCAGCAGTTGCATTTTCAAATATTCATCTTTTTAAAAGATGACTTTTCCTCCCCCAGCCCCTTAGCAGAGAGCTTTTCTCTTTCCTGTACTCAAATTGCCTGCCATAGATGTTCAGGCTTTGACTTAAAATATCTCCTTTTCACTCCAGTGACAGTACACAGAGAGACAAGAACACAGAACCACCCCAAAATAGTGTGCCATTATGGCAGCCACTCAATTTATTTATTTATGTGGATTTGGCCATTCCTTTCTCCAGCCATTACTGAAGTGCAGTGGATTTGAATGTTTACAAATGAAAACAGCTCCTTAAGGGAGCCTTGTGCTCATGGACTGGCTGCTTGGCTTCCAGTGACTTTCACTTACTGCTCCGAGTGAAAAATAACTACTCTTTTTTTCTCATATCACCCCAAAATAACCTATTGAGAAGAGATCAAACACAGGTACCAAATGTGAAGAGCAGAAAGAAATATCCTTCAGTGTTAAGATAAGACCATTCCTTTGTCACTGGGCACTACCATTCAAAACCAGGGAAAAAATTCAGTTGAAAAGCCAGCATCAATCCCTGTCTGGGTAACAGGAAGATTTGAGCCTGTTCTGAGACAATGGAGCAAAAATTCTCTTGTTAGGGACACAGGATTGTCCTAGAGAAACTGGCAGGATACACCAAAGGGCTTAGGCTGTAAGTGTTTAGTTCTGGTTTTATAAAGCACCTAGCAAAAAAAAGGGGCCTCCAACTTGGACTTAACGATCCTGAAACATATTATTTTAATAATTGCTGTATTATTGAGTCAGTATTCCATAGGGCACAAGTCTGCACTTCTGCCCAACACAGAGCATTGCATGAAAACGTTTCAGCTGAGCCCTCTCTTGCAACCCTCACGTTCCAGTTTTGGAGACCTTCATCACTCCTCAACCCCATTTTAGGATCCTAATATCCAAACAACCTTTCCAAGTCTTACAGATTGCCTCTGTTTTTGACATCAGACCCTTTCTCTGTTCCCTACCAATAATTAGCTGTTTCAGGGACAGAACTTCCCAATCCATTTTGAAACAACCTTTGCTGTCTCTGAAAACATGGCTTGTATCCCAAGGAATTCCAGCTTAAAGGATTCTTGGAAACAGTAGGAACTATGCTGACTTTGGTCCCCAAATTTTACCTGTTTGCAGTGTCTCATTGCTGATACTTTATTTTCCTGAAGTCAAAGGTAATGCTCACTGTTTCATTGTACAAGCGTACTTTAAGAAAACCCACAAACCCTTGTATTTGTCCACAATTCATCTTCGAGTACTGATCTGGAATAGTTTAAAATTCAGGGAATATTTAACAGGCAGATAAGCCAGAAAAAAGAGTAAAGATGTGACAGCAGTAACAGTCAACTAATGCCAAGATCAGAGTGACATTTGGGCTTCAAATAAAGCACATTTCCCAGGACCAGACACATAAATGATTAGGGACCGTTCATCAGGTGTGGCATTATAGTGATATTTCTCTTTACATGACAGAGTGCTCAAGGACTGGGATGGAAGAACTAATGTCTGGAGGTAGGTGTATCCTATGATACAAACCCCAACATCCTAAGACTAGTCTGCACTTACTATGATCAGTTCTGGATGTGCACATGGTCCACTTTTGTGACCGTACACTTAATTATCATAAGGAAAAGCCCACACAGACAGGGCACTGACCACCCATCTAATGGTGATAAAATTAGACTGTGATAGCAAACAGGAGGTGGACACCCAAATCCTGCTGATAATCCAAAGGGTGCCATCTTCATGGATGGCTCCTGACCTACCTCTAAACCCGTTCTGCCAACGAGGGGCAGGGAAGTGACCTGTTCTCATTCGAATCAGCAACACATCTTTTCTCTTCTCTTTCCCCAACTCCCTTTTTTTTTCCTTTTTCTTTCCTCTCTGGCTCCTGAGCACTGATGCAAGAATTTCAAGCAACATCAACCCTGATGTAACTCCATTTGATTTACTGGCGGCTGGAGGCTGTTCTTTGCCTGCCGTCATGCTGAATGGCAGATGCTAGGAAGGTTCTGTTCTTGCCTCAGCAAATCTCAGGTTAAAATAAGGGTAGTAGAGACCCTTAAACACAAGAGCAAGTCACAAGGGAGGAAGAATCTGGAGACCCCCCCCTTGAATTTAAACAGTAGGGGTACCAGACACATTTACCATGGTCTGGTTTACAGTAAATAACAGCTCTTTGGAGCTGAGAAAACTCTGCTATGTCAGGGTGGTGAGAGGAATGCCAGCTGCTCATGTAGGTAGATAGACTTCTTGGGCACATTAGGTCATGTTGCACCCATGGAGTGCTGTAGCAGGTCCATGGCAGGTAGATTGTGGCTGTTACAACCAGGTAGATCTGCCAAAGGTGCAGGGGCTGCAGCTAGAGCCACAGCAGCAGAGCTGTGCAGAAGTATGGGTTGTCCATTCACCAGCAGTTCCCTCAAAATGAAGGTGAAGGAGTCTAGAGGCCACAAGGCAGCTGTCTTGCTTGGTCACCTCAAATTTTTATTTCTAAATTCTGAAAAGCCAACATCAGTCTGTTCTGGGCCACACAAAGTATTTCAGTTCAGTTTGGAGCATTTTAACTAAAGTGAAAGGATGTTTTGAAATGCCAAATTAATTTGATCCAAACAGTTTACCCAGAATGGAAGTTTTTTTCATCAAAATTTCCTGTAACTTGACATAAACTTTAACCCAAATACAGAAGTTTGCACTTAAGGGTGAAAAGGAACATCCTTAAGTAAAGACAAGAAGGTTCCCACTTAAAATACTCTGGCTTATCTGCTAACAGGCTTGCTCCTTGGAACTTACTTTCACAGGTGACCTTATTGATGATCAGCCCTTCCCAGTTCAGTGCTCATACAGCCATATTCCAGTGTGTTTTGGCAGGATCAGTGTTGGATTTGTTACTAAATATGGTTCCTGCATTTTTCTATGGAAACCTCCAAAACTTTCATTTTCTTGGTGTCTGCAAGAGAGGTATTTAACAAACAGGGACTGTGATCCTGTGATTTTCAGTCCTCTTTGAGGAATCTTGATATTATCTCCAATGAAGCAGTTGCAGCTGGAAGTTGGCTGCTCTTTCTATTGAACTTGGACCACACCAGGACAGCTGGTGTAAAAGGTCATAGCTCCTCTACAAACACCAGCTGAGGATCTGCTCCTACATCTGTTCTCTGGTTTCTCAGCCTCCTAAAGCATTGCATGGAAAGGTGGCAAAGTACAGGACTTATCACATGCAATAGAGCAATAGAGCATTATAAAGTGATTTGTGGCTGCTGAGGAGTCTTTCCATTGAATTCAGGGCTGTGGCTCAAACCTTTGATCAGCTGTATGACTTCTCAACAAGGAGGTACTGGTGTGTAGGCAGGGAAGGTGGCAGTTCCTGTGCTCTCAGCCCCACAGGTCCACTTTGACCTTCTCTGAATCAGGCCTCAGTTGTCATGGCTGTAAAAGAGTGATAAGACTATTTACTGCTAGGGGCTTGAATATGGAAAGTGTCAAGGATCATCCTGATTAATGGCCAGGTGACGTCCAAGGGGTGGGAGTTGTGTATAATAAACCAGAATTTTTTTGTTTGGGTTCACTTGGGTTACAAACTGCAACCTTGTGACACTCCCAGAGCCTTTTTGTGATTTTATGTGAATTCAGGGCATGCTGAACTGCTGGGTTTCATAAAGCAGTTGCTCGGCCGTTGTTTTGGTGAAATGGAGAAAAAATATTAGGACAACACAGATGTGGAAGGAGACTGCCCAGGGGGATTTGAACACCCAGCTCTCTTTGGTTCCCTCTAGAGTCAGATGGAAAAAGAGCACTGTCCAGCGACCAAGAGATGAAGCTTTGGGAAACCAGGCAACCAGCTCAGCCTGGCTCAGCAGCTGGAGGGTGGATGTGAGGTGTGGGTAGAGTCAAAGAGCATTTACAAAACCCCTCTGTGGTCCAGCTGCAAAGCAAGTAGGTCATCACTGCAGGGACCCGGGCTGGCACTGGCTGCAATGCAGCTCAGCTGGATGCTTTCACTGTAAGAGGATTTGCAGAGTCACTCTCTCCAGCCCTGGCGAGATGTGATGTTTGTGTTGACCTTGGCTTGGTTTCCCCACTGCTCATGCTGCCATTTGCATCTGCGCCAAGTGGAAGGAGAACACCACTGCTGTGGTGCAGCAGCGTTTCGGATCCTCTCCAGTGAGGATGCACAAAGTGTTTTACACTTCCACTACCCAAAGCCAAAGCAGGACTGAAGATCAGGGAGAATCAGGGATATATTGCAGTGCAGGATAGAAATGAGAAGAGAGATTCTTCAGTGCTCACGGTTTCTGTGGAAAAATAATATTTTCAAGTGTAACCTCTTCAACTCAGCCTTTTCCTTAGTGTTTGAGTGGTGTTTGGGACCTGTAGAATTGTAGCAAAGAGCTCTTGCATTTTGTGCCAGCCGATGTCCATGTGGGAGATTAAACTAGATATAAGGAAGAAATTTTTGACAATGGGTTGGTGAAACACTGGCACACATTGCCCAGAGAGGTGGGAGATGTCCCATCCCTGGAAACATTCAAGGTCAGGGTGGACAGAGCTCTGAGCAGCCTGATCTAGTTGAAGATGTCCCTGCTTACTGCAGGGGTGGTTGCACTGGATGACCTTTAAAGGTTCCTTCCAACTCAAATCATTCTGTGATTCTGTGATAGTTGTGCCTCTGCATCCCAACGTGCCAGGAAGCAGAGAAGCTCTGATAGGAGTAAGTTTTGCCCTTGAAAGACTTTGTTTCCTCTGGATTTTGCTGACTGGGATCTCCAGCTAAGGCTTTCCTCAAGCCTGAAGCATTTCTAAGAGCTCTTATAAATGCCTCAGATGGAAGAGTTCACATGAGCAGAGATTTGCTTCGCTGCAGTATTGCTCCCTCTCCCCAGCAGAACTGCTTGTCTTTACAAAACTTGTCAGGGGGGATGTGAGAGCAGCACTTCGTCAAAGCTTGCTGGAAACCAGCTAAACCCTCCAAATATATTGAAAGGGAGGAACAGACCCTCTCAGAGCTTGAGCCCAGAAGGGTAAAGCATATAGGAAGAGGCAGTATCTTTTATAAGTGCTAATGATAGTATAGGAAGAAACTTTCAGGAGCACAACTGCTTCTTTTGTGCATGAAGCAGAAAATGTGAGGCTTTGGGCTGTGAAATCAAAGCTAATCTGTAGGGCAGGATGGGGCCCTGAGCACCCTCTGGTCTCAAAACTGCCTGCATGGTGTCGTTTCCTTATTTGCCTCTGGGGATCCCTGTAACTAAGGGAACCATTGTTTTGCAGATCGAGAAGGGAATCAAATAGTTGAACCCTTAGTAAACATGCAAACACAACTGGTTGTCTTTGATGATTTGTTAGTTTGGACCTGAGCCACGAGACCTGGGGATTGCAGTCCAAGTTCCTAGAGCTCCGACGGCTGACACGCAGAGCAACAGATCAAAGTCAGGATGAGTGGAGCTTGTTATCAGTTGGAGAAGCAGCCAGAGGGGTTTCCAGGTGGAATCTTCTTAAAATATCTCCTGCCCATTTCAAATCTGGCAATCTTGGCTGAACCCGAGTCACCTACTTAATAAAAATTCCATGTTCAGTCCATAGAAATGCTTCCAGCACAATTAGATCAATTTCCTCTAAGTAGCAATAAATGTGTTTTCCTTTAAAAGGCCAACACAAGCACATTATCACAGCCTATAATCCCCATTCTCTCTATTAGCTCAAAGTACATCCTAAAGGCCAAGGGTCGCAGCTAAAGACTAATCAGTCTCATTAGCCTGTCTAATTTATCTTAACTAGGGGGACACAAACACACTAAAACTGTTAGGGAGACTTTTTGATCAGGATATGGGAGTCATTCATCAGGGTCCTGCAGCTTCCAGAGACAGGAAGGAGAGAAACAACCCAGGGACAAAGCCAGTTTCTGGGGATGCTCTGCACCGTGATGCACCCACGCAGGATAGGGCAGAAACCCCCCCGGAGGCTCCTGCTGTCCTACCGGGCAACATCCCAGCAGGCTGGTGGGGAGATATGGAAAAACATCTCCTTCTTCTTCTCACCCAGCAGCTCAGCATCTTCCTTGCTTAGGCTCTGCTTTGACACTGCAGGGCTCAGTGGTCTGGGGAAGGGTTTGAGCCTGGCTGGTTAGAGTTTAACCCTTCCCCAGCTGCAAGGGTCCTGCCAGCCACCATGGTGACTTGGGAACACAAACTGCCCCTTCTTCTCCCACATGGATCACCCTCCCATCGGTTCCCAGCACTCAGCACCTTCCCAGCTACATTGCTGTGCTGCTCCTGGAGCTTGGCAGGGGCCAGCTGACCCCCTCCCAGCTCCCCTGCCAAACGGGTGGAAAAGGGGGGGTAAAGGGACACAGTTCTCAAAACCAGCTGGAAGCATAAATGAAGCAAAAATGAAAGACTGTGGAAGCAGGTTTGTCTGTGGTTATCCAGATGGGATAACCAAGTGTTTTAGATGCTACCAGCCCTGCTCCTGAACCTCACCCTTCAACATCAGCGGGCACTGCAAATTCCTTTGCAAACATTGTCCCTAATTATTGTCCAGGTACTCGCTTTAGTAGCCCAAGGCAACAAAGTAAACCCTGAGGCTAGTTTCCAGCCCCAAGGCTCTAACTTGTGTTTCTCCGGAGTGTTCCTGGGTGGGAGGATTTCAGAATTTGTGCTGCCAGGACATCTTTGTTGGATATTAAAAGACAAAGAGGATTTCTGCTAAGTAAAGAAGGAAACTTAGATTATTTAAGGAGTTTCAATAGGAGGAGGCTGGGCAAGCTCTAATTCAAATTCACCTCTTGAATCTCTCCTGGGAGAAAGGGAAATGTTATCCCTCAGATCCCCATTTCTGAATAGTTGCATTTCCAGTGACAATCAGCCACAGAAAGGACAATATTGCTATTGCAGACCCTTCCCTTCATGCACAACCTTTCTTTCTGCTTTCTGCATCATGTGTGGGTTCCCACCCTGCCCTCCATGACACCACAATGTCAGAGTGCCTCAGGATGCAGCCCTGCAAACAGAGCTGAGCTGTTTAAACTTGACCCAAGTCCAGCTGCCATGCAAACCTTTCATCACTCAGTGAAGGGGCCGCTGCCAAGGACAACAGTCACAGCAGAAATATTCTTTGGGCACCCACCTTCCTCCTTCTCCATCAATCCCCTACTGTGCATAGGTCACAAGCATTGAGGATGAAGCGGTGGGGTGCAGGAGGCTGCCAAAGGACTTGTGGCCTGGGATTTCACCTGGGGAAGGGAAGTTCAAGGTGGATAATGTCATATAAACAGGTTAAGCTTCAAAAGTGCAATGACTCTGACAAGAGGCTCTACAAAGTGTCTCAGCGGTTTGTGTCACCCTGTCCCGTTGATTTTCTCACTTCCAAGATACTTCAGTAGGAAGTATTTAGGGGAAAATAAGCTTTGCTGTGCCTTTCACTGCAAGAAGCATGTGTGCATTCATGCCATGTTGCCCACTCAGGCTAATCTGGACAAAAGAGAGGAAGAGGTGGTGAAGATCCTCAGTATAGCCCCAGTGCTGGAGGTCTCTAGTTTGCTGTTTCTTCAGTCCTGCTGGCAAATTGGCGCAGACAGGACAAAACTCCAGGCAGGGCCACGTGCCTCAGCCTCTGTGGGTAATCATCCCCTCACCACAAACACAAGTACAAGAGTTCCCCATTCAAATAACCAGCTGAACAACCTTTGGCAGATTTATTTTTGGAGAACCTTTGGCCATCATCATTCTTGTGCACAGAAATTAAGCAGATACTTTTGCACGGAAAGCCTTCAGAATGCCAGTCTGTCCGGATTTTGAAATGTTTTAAATCATGGTTGCACTTAAGCTCCTAGTATTGACTTTTTCAAGCGTGTTTAAACAACCCGTAGCATTTGGCACATGTCCTCTCCACTGGGAGAAAGCCAACTCGCTGATCTCGGGTACTCATGTAGCTACGTGCAACTTTGAAGGTGGTAAGAAACATTCCTATCCATCCCAGTGCATCAAAGCAATCAAGCTTATGCTTAGTTTTAATCACAAGCTTAAACCTCGTTAAAGCTAAGCATGAATAATAAGATTTGAGTGGCCCCTGAATCCTATGTTTCAAATATATTATGGATATCATATCTGCTTTTTGTTTCCTTTCCTTTTTTGTTTTACTTTAGACTGTTGTGTGACACTACCTATAATTTTTTAGGAAGAAAGATTTGGTTCCATCTTTCTCATGTGGACAAGCTCCTTTGGGTGGGATACAGCTCAGCTAGCAGCTTGTCCAGGCTTGTATAACTTGGAAGCCCAAATTTCTTCTGTAATCAGGAGAGGAGGTGGGTACCTCAAAAGACGATTCATCCTTTCTGTCTGGGGCAAGCATCTTAGGGCAGATGAATCAGTTTGTGGAGATCTCTGCCTTTTTCCCAGGACAGCCAGGGAAGTCTAGACTGTAAGCTTGGATTAGTCACTTAACTTCTCAACAGCCATAGTGAAGCAAAAAACATAGCATCCTAGACATTTTTCAGGCTATAGGGTTAGATGAGATGAATTCAGGTGTCACTCTTGGAGCCACAAAAGCCTTGATGGGCAGTGAGTTATTAGTGAGTTATTTCTTGAGAGCAAGGCTGGGAAATGCCCACTCTTGTTCCCAAGGTCTGCTCACAGACATCTCCCACATCATTAAAGAAGACACACACACACACAACTCTCAGGCATATTTATTTCAGCATTAATCAGCAGATGGGGGAGAAGCACTCGTAATGTCCTGGCAATAAGGAGGAAGGAGAGAAGAGGAGGAGATGGAGGGGAGGGAGGGAAATTCATTTGTTGAGATGATGGAGTGACTCTTTCAAACGAAAAATTAATAATGATTAGAACAATGCTTGAGACTGTTCATTTAAATTTTAAAGGTGTGTTATCCCAACCAAGGGAGCCCAGTGCTCAGCACCTCTTCCTACTGATTACCAGCTTTCCATTTTCATATAACCTTGAAATAGAATAAAGTCAATGTATGCACAAGGATTTTCTTTTTCTGATGTATCAAGTGATGTAAATGGATCTTTTCCTTTCTTCCTTGTCTATCATCCTTTACCTAGAATCTATGTCTAAGTCCCATCCTACACCATTTCCCCTTTAGAGGAATGAGAGGAGGCTCTGTGTCCACCCTGTGCACTGTGTTTCTGGTGGTCAGAGGTAAATAATAGAATCATAGAATCATAGAATAATTTGGGTTGGAAGGGACCTTTAAAGGTCTTCTAGTCCAACTCCCCTGCAGTAAGCAGGGACATCTTCAACTAGATCAGGCTGCTCAGAGCCCCATACAACCTGACCTTGAATGTTTCCAGGGATGGGGCATCTCCCACCTCTCTGGGCAACTTGTGCCAGTGTTTCACCAACCCATTGTAAAAAATTTCTTCCTTATATTTAGTCTATCTATCTATCTATCTATCTATCTATCTATCTATCTATCTTCCACCCTACCTTTCAGTTACCCTTATATCTAGCCGATCCTATATCTAGTATATTAAGTCTGTATCTAGTCTAAATCTATTGAGTACAGGGAAATAAAAAAAAAGATATTACTCTTTCTTTCATTTTATATCTGACTTGCTAGTTGGGAATGTGCAAAACTCTCAGCTCCTTCTCTGAATGAAGGTGTTGTATAGCACTTAATTCCCACAGCAGCAACTGATGGCTTTATTCTGCCTCCTCCTCCTCCCAGCACCCATGCTGTTCTTCCTAGAGCAGCACCGCAGCATTTTCTTTGCTGGAGATCACACTGGATAGTTATTTTGCCATGCACACTGGCTTCTTATTTTGCATCATTTCCAGGGGAGAGAAACAGAAACGATGATCTCCTTTTGGAAATCAGCTTCTTTCTTACACACTGCCTTCCACTGTCACAAAAGCATCGCACACCGTATCCTTCTATTCCAAATCTTATATCCAACAAGCTTTTGCTGACTACATAACCTTCACTAACCTGAAATTCCTGAGTAGTCCCAGGAGCTCAATGCATCTTGGAATAAAATTTTTGTAATGTCATTTAAGGGTATTCCTAATCCAGAATTATTGAGGAGGCCTGGGTCATGGGAATTGAGTTTGACACTTGACAAATACTTGGCTTTGTGTAAATGGACAGGCCACTGAAATAACTGCCTTTGTATGTCACATGAAGAGAAATTAATTCTTTATTAACTTCCGCAATGATAATCTAATAAACTCATTTGGTCTACTAGTCTCAGCACTTAAAGCGCTCAGTCGATTGGATGCAAATAGATTTTCTCTTCCCCTCTGGAGCAGTGCCTCTGTGGTGTGCAAAGGGACCTCAGTGTGAAAAGTCGGGTCTGGCAAGTTAGGAGATGGTGTACGTGTTCAGATCCTGCTGTTGCTTAGTGTGGGAGACAGACATAGCAGAAAGACAACTAGCAGAGTCTAGAAAAACACTCCATTAAGAATGAGAAGGGGATTTTATTAAAAATTCATATTTTAAACAAATTTGCTTTGACTTGAATTCATATCCCTTTTTTTCTTAATCAGGTGTTTTAAAATAATATACAAGGAATCAATACATTAGCTGTTTCCTTTCAGTATTACAGCACAAGGCATTAGTCCCAGCCCTTAGGACTCCTTGCTGAATGGTATAGAAATACAAAGCTAGAGTCCCTGCCCTAGAATTTTAGTGGCAAATGCTAAAAATAAAAATGGAACTATGTGGACCAGGCAAGCCTCTAATTCTAGAAGCCAAGTGTGTTCAATGAGAAAATAAGGCTCTAATATGTGACCTAAGTGTCAAATCAACCCAGCCATTGACACTTAGAGGTTGAATTTCAAATGTCAAGCCACAAGCTGCTCCGGGCTGACCAGGAACCATGTGGAAAGTAAACAAACAAAAGACTATACAACACAGAGTGAAACATGACCTCGCTCTGCTCATTCCAGGGGATGGACCTTCCCATCACGAGAAGAGGGACGCTGGCTGATCAGTCTGATGCATTTGCTGTGTTGTATTTACATATGCCTGATTCTGACATAGACTCCAGAGTGCTCAAGGCTACTGCTTTGCCCATCAATAAGCCCATGCAACTGTGATCTTTTTCATATTTGTGTAAATTAGGACCACCAATAAACCTGGCTTTGATCAGAATATCTACACCACAACCCCACTGCTTGCCCTGCTCCCACTGGCAGTACAGCACAACAGGAACCAGCTTAAAAAGCCCAGGCAAGGCAAGCTGCTTGCCAGCAGGCATTTGTTATCCTGCTCTTGGGTGCAGCACATCAACAATGTTTCATCTGCAAAAGCCAAATATTTATCACTTTTTGCTAACCAAGTTGTTTCATAACAACATGAAAAATAGTGAAGTCCAAGTCTGCCAGTTTCATGTAAATATATAATTTGAACAGGAATATATAAATGTGTGTGTGTGTGTGTATTTGCTTTTGATTAGTGGCAATTATCCTATGAAAGAGATGCTGGAAATAGAGCATGGGTTTTCTAGATTGCCTTAAGAGTCAGCATCCTCTCTGCTGCTCTCCTTTCAGAGGCAATGTGGGCTGGAGGACACCTTCCCCCACCCACTGGGACCTCCTCTCTGGCTTCACTGAGGAGACTCCAGGTTGTCAGAGTCCTCTCTGATGATCTCTCTGCGTTCTTACATGATCAAATGAAAAACAGATTCAGGGTGATCCAGAGTGCCCAGATGAGCTTCCTCCTCTGAACCAGGCTCAGTAACGCTCACGCCAGCTTTGCTTGCTGAATGCTGCCCTCCCGGTTTCACAAATGGGATTTTGGCTTCTTTGTTAAAAAAAGTCTTCTCTTTTCCCTCTGCACTAGTGTACTGGGGACACTCCCCAGCCAGCCTCCCTGCTCTCTGCCCTCACTCCAACGCACGGCTTCGTGTCTCAGTCTCTAGATTTGTCCCTCACGATTTACCCCTCGGAGTTTGGCGTTGAACCTGATTAACAGGTGCCCATTGAATAGGCTCACAGAGTCCCAGAAAATCAACTGGAAGAGATCACTGAAGGTCCCACAGCCCTTTCCTCCATGCCACATCGTTAATTCCACCCATGTTACTCTCAGCAGATGTTTGTCCAGTCTGACACCGATGCTGCATTTGTTGATGCTCAAGAGGACTGGGGTCCAGTTTCCCTAAACCCACGAACTCTACAGACACCCAGAACCAGTCTCTGCTGCTGTCAGGGTGGGAAACGAGGGCCTATGGCATGCTCCACCATTTGCTGTGGTCTGTTTTGCTGTAGCCTTAGCCAAGGTCTCCACCTCTGCCTGTGAGAAGCAGCTGTTATTTATAGGGCACACTCCACTTCCTCCCCATGCTGGATATAGAAGCAATAAAGAGGGAGGCACCATCCCCCTGTTTACAATATATTTTCATATGTCTCTCCAGCAGCAGCTGATGGGGAGAGACATCTCAGATGTGAGGTGAGAATCTGCTTCTCTTACTCAGAGACCTGCTGTTATCACTCTCTGCCATCGAGATATTCTTAACATCACAAGAGCGTGGGTGTGGGATCCTGAGGTCGTTATGAGGACCATAAATATGCTGGCAGGTTTGGGGTTCTTTTGGGGTTTTTATTTCAGGTTGGGGGAAGGTTTTCCTCTTACAGGAGCAGAATGATAATGTTTCCCACCGCTGTAGAGTTTGCTACTCACTTCTCCTGGATGGACACCTGGTTTTAGGGACCATTTGCTGCTTTTCCCAAAGCTGATGTCAGAAACATCTCTCCAGCTGAGAAGCAGGTGGGTGGGTGTCTCAACACGGTCTGCAGTGATAAAGAGCCACGACATGGCAGAACTTCCACCGTTGGCCTCCGCAGCATGTTTGGACACTGTCGTGTCCTTTCCCAGAGACCTGGGGGCACTCAGCTGGTCTGGGGAAGAGGAACATTGCCACAGGCTCCAGATCACTCAGCAAACCAGGCTGGCACCACACTGCCATGCAGATCTCTGGCTTTCATCCACCAGGAGAGGAGGATTTCAAAGAAGAAATTCCAGGCAGTACAATACTTCTCAGAGCTCAGTTAGGTTTTGTAATCCCCTAGGAAGATGTTTAAGAGTATGGAACCCTTTTTACTAAGCAAATCAAGGCATGGGTGTAGCAACAGCTTAGCTTAACCTGTATCATGTGGCAGGGACAATGCGGGTTTACAACATGAAAGCATCATCCACCTGCAGCTGGGACATCTGAGAACTGAAATCTGCTGCATGGGAAGCAGGCTATGAGACATGCTCAAGAGGTACCAGCCTGTCCTGCCACCTGCCTGATTGCTGGGTGGTGGGACAAACCTGTTTACTCACTAGAACACTCTTCTTTTCATGAAGAAGAATGAGAATCAGAACTACGTTAAAACCAGGAGCAAAATTCTCTTGTGTTAGAAAAATAATCTTCTTCCTCCAGGCTCGGGGAATGCTCATTCATTATCAAGTCTTGTTTGCAAAGAAATTTTAAGCAAATGTTGGTATTAACAGGACACAATGGAAAATTATAGTCTTGTATGGTTTTCATATTGCATCAGTTCAGATCTATGTACACCACCTGTTTCATTTCAACTTTCTCCTACTGATACCTCCTGGAGATTTCAGGACTACCTCCCTACATCTATATTTGGGTATAATTTGAGTGTAATTTGATATGTAATTAGAGTAGAATAGAAGACTGAGTATTTAACTACCCATGCATCTCTCTCTAATTTAAATAATTCCTGATATATCTAACTAGTTTGCCTCATACTGCACTGATGTGTATTGAACTGGGGATAATGAAATAAGGAATGTGAGGGGGAAAAATGTTATTTCAGAGTCGGAAGATCACCAATAAATGACATGGAAAGTCTAGTGGGAATATCTGTACGCTTAATGCCCCTTCTGCCTCAAACATAATGTGGTCACAGTCTCTGGCGTGAGGGCTCTTGGAATAGTCTTTAGAAAAACTTCTACTTCTGTGAAGCTGTCTCTATTTGATCAATTGTCCCACAGCTTTTGGACAGGACTTAAACATACAGGGGGTAAGAAATAAGATGAATTTCACCCTCAGTTAGTTTCAGTCATGTCTTAGACATTGCATTTAAGAGTTGAACACATTGTCTTTTGCAGTTGTATTCCTCTTTCTCTCTCTTGTGTTTAGAGAGAAGCCAGGTTAGTGGCTTTAAAAAAGAAGCCTACATTTGAGACAGTTAAAGGTAGGTGAGTTCAGCTCTTTGGTGTGTGACTATACATCCCTGACGACTTGGTGTACTGTGTCATGGTCAGGGAATTGTTTAGCTGGTGAGCAGGAGTTGGCTGGGTTTTATTCTGGTGAAACAGCCGTGCTGGATTTCATCCTGCAATGTGGGAAATACTTTAGCACATTCCTCTCTTTAACAATATAAATTGTCCCACTCATGCCTAAGCAGGGTCAGGTGCTGATGGATGCGCAGGCAGTCAAGAAGTCAGATGTGGCTATGCATCTGAGATTTCAAAATGTTATTGTATCTTCCTCGTGGGAGGGGGGCAAAATGGAAAATCCTGCAGTTTCTGAAGGGTAAGAGAAGTTTAGCTTTGATAAGTATGAAAAATTGTATTATGAAATGAGTTGGCTTCTTCTGCACAATATAAAATATAGCCATTTAAATAGTATAATTTTAATATGCAAACTATTGAAAGTGCATCACAATGCAGCCTAATACCAGCTGGATATTGGAAAGAACAGTGGCTATGGGATTCGTTAACCATTCCACTGAAAATTTTGATGAAATCCACTCTTTGCAGAGGAATGCTTTCATTTAGATGGATCATTATTCTCAGTGGAGAATATAATTTTTCAGGGAATTTTCAATCCACAGCAGTATAGCAAAAAGCAGCTCATGCACATGATCCCAGCTCCCACCTGCCATGAGCTGGTGCAGAACCAATACTTTTCCCCATGACAAACCCTGGGGCAAAAGAATATCTCAGCTGAACGCCCTTGGGGTATGTTTTTGTGTTTCTTTCCTCAGCATAAGCTCTCCTGTTCCTACCAAACAATTTCTAGGGATGCCCACAGGACACTTGCATACCAGGGCATGCTGCCTGCTGCACCCCACTGCATCCCACGACTCCCCCTACTCCACCACTGCCTATCCACCATGCACACCCCAAAATGCCAGGTCACCTCACTGCTGAACTTCGGAGCATTGCTCCACAATCTTTCACACTTCCAGATCAGTAAGGGGGGTGGTGAAATCCTTAGTGCTGCCTTACAGCATCTCCTGGGGGGCAGCTCCCAGCTTTGCTCCCATCACATCACCGCATTCCCAACGCAGTGTGGGCATCCGGAAACCCTCGGCTCACTTGCTCACACGCTCCCTCCCCCTTCCTTGTCAAGGTTTCTTTCTGTGCAGAACAGATGGGCACAAGCTGTTTGGGAACCACCGCCCTTCCCTCCCCCAGACACTGTGGAAAGATGCATCACCGGAGCAGGGAGCAATCCCCTCCCTGCCGCGGCACAGCACCCTTTTCAGAGGAGCAGGTAAAAGTTTAACCAGGCTGTCTTTCAGCTGTGGAGGCAGAGCCGCCTTTCATAGCCATGATAAATTGCTCCTGTCAAAACTACATGAATGCTCATATTGAAAAGCTCTTCTTTCTTTCTTTTTAACTTTCCTCCTCTCTCCAGTCACACGGCGTCTCTCGGTTGTTAGCCAACATTTAATGCCCACTTAGTCAAAGGGCACTTCCACTCCTTCTCATCTCTCTGCCCTGTCCCCTGGGGCTGCTGGGGCTGAGTTGTCACAGAAATACTGATGGGGAATAAAATAAAAAAAGACGGGATGAGGAAGAAACCCTTTAATGTTTTTAGGGCTTTTGATTTCATTTGGGTTGTTCTACCAGGAGTCCCTAACCAATGTGATTGTAGGGTGGAGAGGTGGACAGACAGATATCTTTCAAGGAAGTTTGCAATTGCTGGTATGTTCTAAGTTAATAGATTAGTTATATCTTATCATATTTTCCAGAGGTGATAATGAATCTATAACACAAAAAAACCCAACACACCTCCTCTCCATCAGTTGAGTAGCAAGGCCAAAGCATGCTGGAGGTGTCCCAGGGAGGCAGAGCCTGCCCAGCTCTTAACACAGCCCTAAGCCCCTTCCCCACTTTCCCTGCCTTTGCTCCACGGGTGCCTCAGAGCAGGAGCTGCAGATGGTGTAATCTGGAGGGGCCCCTTGGCCATGGAATTTCCCTCATTTCATCCAAAATTGTGTGGCTTTGTCAACCACGGCTCTGCTGGGGGTGGTACCATGATCTCAATGGTCACTAAAGCAGTCCCAGGGGAAGGGATAGGAGGATGGCCTAGTTGTCACCATGAAGATCCAGTGAACCAATTGACTATTTTTGGGTTTGGGACCACTGGGAAGGATGGGTTTAGGGTGCTTGGCAAGCAAGAACCCAGCTGGCCGGTCACTCAGCTACCTCAGGGCTGCACCCCCAGGAGAGGTGTTAAAGTCCAGTACCAGGGAAGCTGACCTGAACATCCAAGCAGAGCATAGTGCACTTGTGCTGGTGCCATATCTGTGCATGTTATAGCCACAAGCTCCTCTTCTCCTCTCTATAAGCTTGCTGTAAGGAGTGGGGATGAGAAGACATGGTACAGCTGTCCCCAGCTGTGCTGCTCAGATGCTTGTCCCCAGTCGAAGCCCATGGTCCGACAGGACCGTGACACTCACAGCACACCCGGCTCCCCAGGTGCTGGATTTCACCCCACTTGCCTGTGGGAAATACCAAAACCCTGGAGTGCTACAGCTCCCGTTTCAGAGCATCTCCAGTCCCTACATGGTAAAAGCTGCCCGCAAACTCAGCACCAGACGTTCAACACACATCTCCTAAGAAGAGATTTCAGACCTATTCCCACACTCTGCTCTAATTCCTTCCTCTCATGTTTTTCTGTCCATGCTGAGATCTAGCCATCACCCAGTGCTCCCAATATATCCTCCAGACTGTAAACATATGTGCTGCTGCCCTGCTGCAGCAATCAGTGACAGCAATACCCGGCACAGACACACAGCTTTCCTGGGTGCATCTCTGTGACAAATATTTCTGCTACAGTCCTGGTAGCTAGTTAAAGTGTCACTACCCTTATCACTATTGACCTCCCCTAAGGTTCACCACTATCCACATCTATATATGTATTTTGGGATATTAATACTATGAAGACACTCTTGTTATTCCAGCTTGCTTGCTCATTAACCCTTGTTATACCCCTATATAAGCAGTATACATGCAATGAAGACTGCACTGCTCTAACTCTGTTCCCACTTATCTGTATAATCCCAAATATTTTAACAAAGCCATACGGGTGAAGAAGACCAGCATTAGCCCATATGTGCACGTGCATTTTAAAGGCTGCATTTCTTCTGACTACCACAGAATCACTGGAGAAGTTTTGTCCTCCGATGCGCAAAAGGAAAGGGTTGTTTAAAGGACAAACTAAGGCTGCTGTTCAAGAATCCCATAAGCACAGGCTGAAAGTCAGGCATGATCCTTTCTTCAATCATCTGCCATGGCTTTCCCCAGCTCTGGCAGTGGCCTGCTGACATTTCACAATCATTTTCTGTCTCTGTGCCTCAGTTTCCCCCATCCATCAGCTGGGAAGTTTGCTGATGATCCTCCTTGGGAAAGCACTCCTCAATCCACCATCAGAGGTGTTGTAGGGACTAAGTACTCATGATACAAGCTTAGCTGATGATGTGTATGCTGGTCCCTACTTGTGCAGAGCCTCAGCAGTGCCTGGGGGGCCTTTGCACTGTCTCAGCTTGTGAGGTTCAAGCCCAGCAGCTTTACTGCCATCATCTCCTCTCCCCTCCACGTACCACTTCAAATCAGCCGAGTTGCACCACAGTTATTGACTGGTTTTGACTGACTTCTTAAGTTAATTATAATTTCACAGTGTAATATCAAGCATGATTAAAACAATTAGGCTTTCCACCCCCTGCAATGCCTCCGTCCCTTCACCTTCCCTTCTCCTCCCTCCTTCCTCTGCCTCCCTTCACCCTGGAAGTTTTTAGATACGCTTCTGCACCACTGAAACAAATTGTATGGTAGGATCTGAAATTATTACCCTCTTAAATGCATTAAACTGTTCATAAAGCAATTTGCAATGCCAGTTACCAAACTACAGTGAGCCTCCCAGCCTGACACCTCCCAAATGCAGAAGGATTCTTGGCAGCCATACCCTGCTGCAATGCTCTCTCGCTCAACAGAGTCGATGCCTGAAACTTAGGAGAAATCAATGCAATTATAGATATGAAGGTCCAATTACTGTGAAATGTGATCACTCTTTATCTCTGAGTCCCTTCAAGAAAATCGGGGAGGCCTTTTCTTTTTTCCCTTGTGAAGGGAATCGCAGTATAATACAAAAGGATCTTCTAACAGAGGATCGAAAGAGAGGGACGTCTGTCACTCAACAGGCCAATTCTGATGTTGCCCGGTACTGATTTCCCTTTAATATTGGCGAGATTATTCCTGATTTACACCTCGGTGCATCCATTGTGTCTGATGAAATCAGTCCCCATTGACACTGCTATCGAGTTCCCAGCCCAGCACCCTGCATGTGGCCTCCTCTTCCCCTCCAGTTTCCTTGGGATAATTTTGCCGGTTTGGGATTGTTTCACATGGTACCGATTGTATCTGCTCCCCCTCGCACAGCCACTGGGCTGCGGGGCTGAGAGCAGCCAGGCAGGGCATGGAGCTGCCTGGCTGCCCCCCAGTGACACCCAGAGCTCATCCCCACAGGTGGGCTCACATCCCAGTGAGGAGAAGTGCCTGGGATCCTAAAGGGATTGAAATAGCCTTCTCAAGAAAATAATTTGCAGATCCCTTCTGGGCCAGGCTTCATCCTTGGTCCTGCCTAACTGGGCTGATACACATCACAATAAGGTGATTTTAACAGAAAAACTGTCCCACCATTTCAATGACTTCTGTACACAGGGTGTCAGTGAGATGGACTTGTGTCTCTCTGTGCTTTACCTTTTATCCAATAGAGCAAGATCCTGATCAGGGCCAGGATGTGACTCCAATTATACAAGGAGAAATAAGTAACCATCTGCATTAATAAAGAATACAATCCTTTATCTGTGTTAAATAGGAAGCAAATAAATTAAGGAGAAAAAGATACATGTCCTGTAAATAAGCTAATAGTTAATAATTGGAACTGCATGGAGAAACATATGCACATATAAAGTAGAAAATCTCTTCCAGGTTAATAAAATATCACAGTTTACTTCTAGAACTGCAGAACAGGAATTTGTTTGCCACCACAGCCAAGTGTGAAGAAGACCATTTATCATAAGCTTCACAGCACCTTGTTCAAGGATCTCAAAGCACTCAGCAAACATTGATAAATAGACCTCGATACACTCCCAAAGCGAACCGTTATCATCGTCATTTAGCAGTGCCAGGCAGGAGCCCAGGAGACCATTCCTGCCTACACAGATCTGTTGATCCCCCGTCCTCTTCTGCAGAGCATCCATCCACCTTCCCAAGCCTCTAGTTTGCTGCCAAAAGCTGTAGGAGCCAGGTTGTCAGCAAGCTGAGATTTAGGGATATCAGAGCTGTCATTTGGGCTGGTTTCAAGCTGTTCATCAGGGGTGACCCTCAGCACCTTGATCCATGCCTTTGCCCAATGCTGAGCACCGCCAGTGTCCCCAGGAGGGCACCAAACAGAGGAGAAAACATGGAACATGGTCCCTGGATGCCCATGGCCCTCTCCCTGCCCTGTTGTTTAAAATGCATTTTATCCAACAAGGAAGATCTCTTGTCCCTGTGTGAGTAGATGAAAGCTGCAGGGCAAGACCGAGCAGCATCCCCACGTTCCACCCCGGCGTTCACCCCCCTCCAGCCACCCCATTGTAACGGGGAATGTTAAATGGGCTGTGTCATCTCTTCCAACAAAATCCCTGCTGCATTCCCTGGGAAGAGGAGGGGGAGAGGACAGCGTGAAGCTGAACAGGGGGTTGAAATGCACTCATGCAAGCTGGAGGCACCTCCATGCCAGCGTGTCAACAGGTGCCAGAGGCATCAGGGGCACGGGGGCAGCCGAACACTGCCTGTCCTGTCCACTCTTGCTGCTGCCCTCCAAACAGCCCCACACGTGTCCCCACAGCACAAAAGATGAAGACATCCTGAGAATGCTCTCCACACACCGGGCCATGGACTTAAGAGACGTGAGGAAAGAAATAATCACAATATATCTGAGGGTGTTTTTCTCTCCTGTCCAGATTCTGGACCCAACTTTACATCTTCAAGGGTTTCCAACCACAGCAGCATCTATTTCCTACTACTACTTTTAGTTTTTCCCCTCAAATTTCATATGTATTTTCTATTCTCGTCACATTGCAAAAATTACAATAAGGAATTTGCTTATCTGGGGGTACGAAAACCATATTACTGTACAGACAGGTTTTGCAAGGTGGAATGAGTGCTGCCTGCTAAAGGGTGTAAATGTAGAGTTAATCCTACTTTTCATGGCGTATGCTTTCCCTGTACTTGTTTATTCCACATTTTGTGTTCGCCCCAGGATAGATCAAACTGTTCAACCTTTGACTGCAAAGTCAGAAGAATGACTCACTTGGAAGCTAAAATGTAAATAAATATATGCATTGCTAAATAAATCAAACACTAACACACTAAACCAGGGCTGATAAATACCCTGATTAAAATCATACGTCAATAAAGGGGGCAAATTATCACACAGTGGGTTTAAAAGTAATAATTTCAGAGCACAACTCAACACAGCACATCATAATAAGTAAATTGTTTTAATCTTTGATTTTTCTTTAGTATATAGAGTGAAATCTTTTCTACTACAGTTGCTAAGTGAACCTTTGTATTATCACAAATGTTGCAAAAGGAGACAAAATATGGTTGGTTTATTGATAAATTACAAAATCTTTTCTTGATTACATCGACTGAAAAATGCTCCAAACCTCTTAAACCTTCCAGTAAAGCAAAGGAAAATGGGGAACTGGTAAATGATCTCTCTTTTTGCCAGTATTCCTGCCGTAACTGTGCGTGCCCACAGAACAAAGTCTCCTGCACAGGTACCTTCCCGTCGGGCACTAAATTACAAAGCGCTACCCCCAATTACAGTCTCTAAAACCATTAGCAGTTAGGAGAAAATAATCCCTGCAATTTGTGCAGCAATAAGTATTATGTACAATGGAGGAATATGCAAAAAGGAGCTCGGCAGATCTGCCGAGAGGATGAGTCTCTCGGCTCAGGACTGCCACCTCCCTGTTCCTCGCAAAGCAGAGAACTGCTCGAAGCAATTATTAATTTGGTTTACTTATTTTCTATCTTCTCATGTCTTGTCCTTACTAAACCATCTCAGTGGAGCAAGCCTGTCTGCAAGGACTTGCACGCTAGCACATGTCAATTTTCTGGCTCCCCTGAAGGAAAAGGTTTGTTTGCCTCCCACGTTGGATTGAGCCCTCTGAACCCAGTGTTTCCACATTCCCGATTGCCCTGCTGCGTGTGAATCGCATACCAACTAAGTAGTCCTTTAGGTCACCTTCCTAGTTCAATTTTTTTCCCCTCACATGCTGATTGAAAAGCAAATGAAACCCTTTTTCCACCACCAATTTCCTTTCTTCATGTACCTGCCTGCACTTATTATTTCTGGAGAATCTTCTCAAACAAGCGACAGGTTCCTAGCATGGTGGTTTGGCCCTCAGGAAGACTTTGACCTTCTTAGATCAGTGATTTAGTTCTCTTGCTTGGCACCGTGGGCTACTCCAAACAGCAGATCTCAGTTAGTGTGCTCTGCTGGCAATGCAGCTCCTGTATGAGGTGGTTCCCATGCTTTCCTTACTCATCTCACACTTGAATTTTATTGGAGTGGGATTTGAAATGTGTGTTGTGGTGCAGTCCTGGATCAAAATGCATTCTGAAATGGGGGCCTAAACAACTTACATTTACAGATAAATTCTTCCCCTCACTGCCCTTGTACATGCAAGACATGATCAAAATTGTGAAAGGGCTTTTGGGACTATTTCCCAAATCACACTGATTCTTCCCAATGAGGGCACTGGGGTTTGGCATAAGAGTTTTGTTGAGTTTCCACATCCCAATTCTTGCCTTTTCAAATAAACATGAGCTGACACCAACTGGTACCTGATCATACCAAGAGAGAACTTACTTTTGGAGATCTTCTGTTTCGTCTGCTGCTACCAACCCATGAACAAAAGATGATCCTTGAGCAGAGGAATTCACACAGTGTAAAAATGAATTTCTTTTTGCCAGCACAGTTAGATAGAAAGCTCTACATTCCCTATTGAGGTTATCTAGATAAAATAGATTGCCTTGCCTGTGCAATGTTATTGCCTCCCATCTGAAGCCAGAGTCACCCACACACTCCCTGAAGTTGAAAACGAAGTTTCCCCACCCTCCCCTGAGCCTCCAAATTTTGATCACAAAACCAGCAGATGCAAAATATTTGCAGTAAGAGGTGCCAGTGCCATCAACTCGCCACAGTAGCTCCCAGTCAAAATGTTTGCACGCACACTTCAGAGTATCATTTATCTTGAGGGATGTCAACTCTAAAAATGTTAGCGCGTGTCACTGTCAAAGCAAATGCCAGAAATTAGCTTTCTTTCATCTGAAAGAAGAATAATTAACTTTGCAACTGTTTCCAAAAGTGCTAATTAATGGGTTTCACCAACTTGACTTGTCAGGATACATCTTGATTGGAACAACAGCTTGCTCTTCCCCTTGAGGATTGTTTCTTTTGGACTCTTTTCCTCATCCGCCAATTTAGTGAGTTGTGGAAAATGAATGTCATTTATAGCACAAAAATAAACATGTGAAAAAGGGAAAGCCCCAGAGACAAGTTAACATTTATTAATTATTTGTGCACTTTTGTCCTATTAGCAATAATGTAAAAACAGTGTTCCATTTTAACAGAATAATCTTTAAACAAGATGGGATTTTTTTGGCTACTTAGCTTCCTGAGAGAACTGGACGAGCCTTCAACTGAGATGTCTTGGGAATGTGTATGAGGATGGTTCAGACTGGACTGGAGGGTGGGAGCAGATCTCCCCCTCTTGTCTGGGAAGTCTTCTTCTGGACCTAAGTCTAACATTGCCTAGAAACTGACTCTCCAATGTCCTGAGCAAACTCCAACTCCAGAGAACACATTTTGACTATTTAAATTCCTCCTTTAAATTTGCACAATGTGTTTTCTCTTTCCAGCTTTCTGCAAGGCAGTAAGTTGTCTGAATTTCAATATTGAGCTCCTTGCCTGTTCAGCCACATCACTATTAGGTTGCGTTCCCTCCTCCCACCAGGACAAGGTCTGTGCTTTGCCCATGTTGAGATAAAAAGTAAAATGCCTGAGCTTGTGAGTGGGATTCAGCCACCCCCATCCCACAGCAAGTCAGTGGAAGTCAGATCAGAACACCTAAGACCCTTTGAAAACCCAAAAGCTTGGATGCATCAAACAATTTAAGAGAGTGTGACCTGGAGAACCAGTGAAGGTCATGGTCAGACTTCATATAAGCAGCCTGATGAAGGCTCAGACCCTTATATGTGTTCCTGGAAATATAAAGTAAATCAGGAAATCAAGTGGAAAATCCAGAAGCTTAAAAATCCACAGCTCAATTATCGTTACAATAAACCTTACATCAGAGGTCATTTACATTCATGGTAATTAGGGAGGAAGGTTATGGTTTGAGAATAACTGTATATCAACTAAAGAAGAGTTTTATTGCAGGAAACTTGTCCCTAACACTACTACCTTAATTGGTTGTGCCAGGCTGGCCAAGAAACTGAAATTGTGCTCAGCTGGGATGGAGAGACCTGAAGAGACCTGCAGAGACTTGGCCCTCCGCAGCTGCTGCCCATTCTCCCAGAATAGCAGGAGGTCTGGGGTCATCTGAGTCCTCCAGATGGAGGAAGGGGTGGGACAACATATAAAGGAGTTAATGAGACCTAGAGGAGCTGATTTGCTTTGGAGAGTTGCTGGAGAAAGGAGAGACCTTCAAGAGAGGTACTGTGCTTGGGGTGTGCTGCACTCTGAAAGGCTGAATTTGTGCAAGAGCTGTGGTGTCCTGTCTGGGTTCTCTCTGTGATGACCTGAGTTTTCCTTGTTGCTTGGAAGGAGAAAAAAGAAAAAGGGTGAGGACATCTGAGTAAGAGCTTTGGTTGTGTAACCTGTTTTCTTTCCCAGAGGCTGGTGATAGGATTTGGGGCCAAAGGAAGAAGTCTGCAGGCTTATGGACCATCCTAGTGGAGGCTGTGGCTTTGGGAGAGTGCTGGGAGCTCTGGCTCCAGCAGTGGTCCCTGTCTTGTGTTCATGCAGGACTTGATGGTGATGGCTTTTCTAAAACTTCATTGTGAGAGTTGAGTGGGAATACAACCTGGGAGCCACAACTGAATTCAGTAAACAGTAATGGGCCTCTCATGGGGGTTGATGACCTCTGTATCTTGTTTTTTGCTGAGTTGTGCTTCATACTCAAACTCTGGGAGTAAAGGGTTAATAAATTACTACCTGTGGCTACAAGGACATCAGGATATAAGGGGCAGTTGTTATATGTGTTTAAAAATGTGTGCAAAGTAGATGAGGTGGTTACAAGCCACGTGTTGATACTTTAAATTTCTGATGGATTGATAAATTTCAAGGAACTTCATGTTTCTGAGATGTTCTTGAACTGTGTTGATGTATCTGTAGCCTGAGCAGAGTTTTGCACTGGCTTCTCATAGTATTGAATCCCAGGAAAACTTCAGTGTGACAATTTCCTTGAGGGTGAGGCTGGAAAGGGAAGGAGCAGGTAACTTTGACAGAAGAGGACAAACAGTGTCACGAGATGGGATTAACAGCCTGAAGGAAATCCATTGTAATGGTTAGACTAAATCTTCCTGCCACCTGCTCATAGACCAGCCTGTAAGAGTTAAACCTCCAGCAACTTCACCTTCAGGGATGTCAACATTATTTACTAGGTGTTTCTACTTAATTTGTTGCTATATTTACTCTTACAGTAGAGGCTAAAATCCTGTGTCACTGCATGTTTAAGTGGAGTCTATTTTTATCTGTGGAGGAAGGGAAGAACTTTGACGTTTACTGGAAGGTATGGGGTTGTCATAGCTCTAGAAGAATAAATCTCTCACCTACTTAATTTCACTTCTTGAACTGCGCCTGTAGAATCCAGTCAATCCACTAGATTGAATTTAGAGGAAAAAATGTTTAGGGCATAAATTTCTATTGGTTTCCTATTTCAAATGGCCTTTTAATCTAAGCAGATGATGTGAGAGTATTTGTGCTGGTTTCCCATTCACTTGGTGCTGAACACACAAGAATCTCTACAAGATTGACCAAGGCACTAGTAGGAAAAATATTTGTGCAACTTAAATGAGGAAGAAAATTTCTTATACAGAACACAATCCTGCCTTTGGTCACATGCTGGGGCTGTTCTAGGTGTCATGGGAAACACTGGAAATGGCAGAGGTGTGCTTGAGTATGGACTGAACCCTTCCTGAGGCCAAAGGAGTCCTTGAAGAAAGTCTGTGGTATTTTATTACATGTTTGTAGAGATGGGGGAGTTGTTGTCAAGTCCCTGAGATCTGATGCCAAGAGTAGCACAGAATATGTCAAACCAGATTGCACATGGACAAGTGGTACCACAAATCACCAGCACTGGCTTGGGCAAGGGACTCTGTCAGGTGCTTATCTTCCACTTCAAAAATCCAGTGGAAGGGAGAAATCTTCAAAGTTTAGAAGAAGGATGTTGGCTAGAAAGGGAGTCATCTTGCATTAATCGCTTCTGGGTGCATTTAGGAGGGGAAATGGTATCTTTTCATGTAAACGTAGGTTTGATCCCTTGGCTGGGACTCATTGCTGCTGGTGCCTCTAGACAGGGTGGCAGAGGGAGACTGATGAGCGGCTGGGGAAGGAGGGAACCTCTGCACAAGGAGGACTGAGACAGCAGCTCAAAGGCGGTGGGGATGTGAGTGAAGTGCAGATCTCCCTCTTTGCAGGGAGAGTCTGCACCCAGGTGGGTTTACATGTGGGCATAATGTGACATGAAAAAACCTCTGCTGCAGATGAGAGGCTGTGTGTTGCAAGTCCTTAAGCATCATTTTAGTCCACTTGCAGTCCCCCCCCCCAAGTAGCTACGGTAGCATGTTGGAAAATAATTACTGCTGTTTGCATGAGGAGCTTGGCTTCTCCCCCCAGTTCTAGCTGGTGATGCTCCCCCGTGCTCTGCTCTTTCCCCAGCAATGCTGTCCCTGCCAGTGTCCCCCCTGTGCCAGGAGCAGAGGGACACCAGCCCTGCTGGGTGCAGGCTCACTCCTGTGTGACTGCCAGCAGCCGAGGTGGTGAGCGTGGGCTTTGCCGAGGGACTGGTATGCAGATGATGGGTTTTGTCTCTGTTTACTGGAGTGCATCTTGTAACCAGTTTCCTCCCTAGTGTGCATCCCCCCTCCCATCTCCCTACTGACAAACCCTCTGGATTGGGCTCACTTTACTTAAAAATTGGTTGGGGATTAAGGGGGGGGGGGGAGAAACTTTATTAGTGTTATACATTATTTTCCTCCTCTCCCTTCTCCCAATTCTCTTCCCGTGTGATGAATTGCCTGGTACTGAGATGGTAGCTCCAGCCCAGGCACTTAGCAATCTCCTCCTGGTCCCTTGCACAGACAGATGGGACGGCCCATGTCTTGACCATGATTGATTAGCTGGAGAAAGCCTGTGGAGTGGAGTTCCATGAAGATTGATGCTTTCTCCTTCTAACAGCATTTCCAAAAAGTTTCTATTACATTTTGATTATGTTTATAGAATCTCACTGGTCTCCAGGAAGATTCAATCTTCTCTTTCCCCCTCTCCCCTCTGTGCAATGTGTGTAACTTCCCTCCTGTGCATATGCTGTTCATCCATCTCTTACCTTTATTCTTTTAGGGGTGCCCCCAGAGGTCTCCTAGGACTGCTCCCTTCCCATGTCCCTTCTGTCCCCCCTAGCAAAGGTACCTTCTTGCTAGTTGTTGCTGTCTGATTTGTAGAGGACACAGACAAAGTGGGAGCTCCCTGGCATTAGGTACTGCCTGCCCACACGTAGCCTCTCAAAGCTGCACAACAGGAGGAAGGACTACTATCTGTGATAACTTGGTGGAGAACTGAAGCACGAGACCACCATGCTTGGTGGTCCTATGGATGAAGAACCACTCTATCCCAGTGCAAGAGGCTGTGTCACCTACTTGCCTGCAAACATCTGCTTTGACCTGCCTGGATTCCCTGCAGCAGGAGGGCTCTGCTTAGCCACTTGCCTGTCCCAGCTCAGCTTGTATCAGCTCATATCCAAGTCCTTAAAAGCTGCAGGACCTCTTGAGCCTGAGGATTATTGTCTGGCCAAGAAGGGGGCCAGAAAGATGAGCTACTCCAACAGTGCAAGCCACCCTGTTGCAGCTGGGTGAGGGGAGACAGCAGAGCATGGCTGTATTTCAGCATCACTGTAGGAAAAGGATTTTGTTTTACAAGGGAAGCTCAAGTCCTGTGCAACGTGGTCAGGGGCTACTCATCTAGGAAGGCTAATATATTTTTTCAGTAGCTCCATAAAATGTGTAGATATGTGATGATTCATAAGTAATAACTCTGGTATAGTGCTGAAAAATGTGCTCACTCCTGCACAGAAGCAAAGATAAAGTTGGTCCTTGACATCAGATAAATCAACTTTAAAATGCTGGTCTTCTCCAAAGTGTTAGAAAGGAATCTTTTCAGGTGGTTCCTAATTGTAGCAAATAATTGCTACCAAATCCCATTAAGAAACTGGCTCTTCTAGTCTTCCCTTCTTATTTAATTAAGCAGAAAACTGGGCTCTTCTGTGGAACAAAAGTCTTGCTTTCACTGTGGTATCCTCTCTAGAAAGCAGAGCTTGTGTCACCTCAGCAAATGAGCCAGAGTTGCAAGTCCATGTCTGCCTTGAGCAGTGGGAATGGTCCCATGGGATGGCCCCAGGGCTGTGTACACCTGCGTGGGCTGAGCACAACACCTGTGGCGTGGGAATGGGAAGCTGCTTGTGGCTGCCTGTCTGCTGCTGCCCATGGGGAGGAGGGTGTAATCTGTCTGCTTCTCTCCTTAGTTGAGAGACTGTGGGTCTATGCCCCAAACCTTTGGATTTTATGGGTGGGATAAATGGGAGCATCTACCAAGAGCTGTAACCATCTTCACCTGACAGACACCTCTTTCCCCAGCTGGCAGAGTGCAATGCCCTGGGACAGTGAAGTGTCCTGGCTGTGCCTGGCAGTGGGTGGTAAATGCAGGTGGGGCACATGAAGCTGAAGTGGGCAGGCTGAGCGTGGGGGTGTGCTGGGAGCTGGGAGATGAGGTGCTCATGACAGACTTTCAAAGGAGGGAGGATGCAGGGAGCTGGTGCTGCCTAAGAATCACAGAATCATTATGGTTGGAAGGGACCTCCGGGGTCATCAAGTCCAACCTTTAGCCCATCATATTCCTCACCATTAGACCATGGCCTCAAGTGCCTCATCAACCTGTTTTTTGAACACCCCCAGGGACGGGGACTCCACCACCTCCCTGGGCAGCCTATTCCAGTGCCCAACCACCCTCCCAGTAAATAACTTCTTCCTAAGGCTTTGCCAGCCTGTGTGGCTGCTGTGACAGCAGGAATCACTAGCACAGGTATTTGTGTCTTTGTGTGCTTCTCAGTGCTGGCTGAGAACCATGGGTTATTTTACACTTGGGGAAAATGAGATCAAAGGAGTGATGAACACAGTTACTGGAGAGGCACGCAAGAGGCAAGGACAGGACCAGTGCTGTCACAACAGCCATCCTCTTCCAAATGCCTTTCCAGGGCCACACAAGCTGCGGGGTCAGTCTCTTCTGCCATGCCCATAGTGAAAGGATGAGAGGAAACAGCATTAAATTGCAGCAGGGGAGATTCAGATTGGACTTTAGGAAAATTTTTTTCACTGTGAGGGTGGTTGGGTATTGAAATGGGCTGCCCAGGGAGGTGATGGAGTCACCGTCCCTGGAGATGTTCAAGATGTGTCTGGATGTGGCACTGGGGGATGTGGGTTAGTGGGGATGTAGGTAGGCAGTTGGACTGGATGATCTTTAAGGATTCTTCCAACCTTGATTCGATGATTCTAAGCTATGTGGCACCTTGATGGGTCAGCAAGACACTCTGGAGATTCTCCTTTTGCTCCAGTACTGTCCCTTTGTCCGGACACTGGTGCAGCACTCCTGTTTCCAGGCATCGCCATTTACCCACAGTGTTTTAGCTATGCTCTTAACTTGGAAAAAGACACCAGTTGGCCCCTGATTTAATGCTATTCTTGCATGTCCTTGAGTGTGTGGTGAGGTGGCAGTGATGCTTAGGGCAATCTTGTTGAGGCAATGCAGTGCTTGATTTGCAGCTTGGATATTTTGCTCCTCAGCTCACCCCAGCTGAGCTTCATGCCCCTGAGGTGACCCGCTCCCTGCAGGCTGGAGTATGGTAAAGCTGGCTCAGGTATTCCCCTGCTACTCTGCAGCTTTGATGCAGCCTGTGGGTGTCTTGCAGAGGTGACATGGTGTCCCCATCACTAGCAAGGAGGCTGTAGGGCATGCAGAACTTTAGCTGGGCTACCAGCTGTATGTCCCTGTGTCACTTGGGGTGTGTGCTCCCCTGTGCACACAGCCCATCTTCCTCATGGTGGAAACTGCTGGTACCTAATTGTTAGTACCAGCCATGCTAGGACTTCTGCTTTAGTTTTTTGTGCCCTTGTGTAAAATCAGGCTGCCCATGATTTGTGTGATACATTACAACTCCATGTCGGAGAGGCATGTGTTTGGATACCCCCTCCCTGGGCAGGAGATGGTGTGGTGCACTGGGATGCAGCCCTCCACCCCTGAAGTGTCTCCTTCCCCACTAGCTCATTTGCCTGCTCCTGCCATACCAGGCTATTTTTTAAAATATAGACCCCATTTTTTATTTCTGCATTTATTACAAATGCAAATTACAGATGAAAGCATCAACTACACAAACCATTACTCAGAGGAGCATCTTTCCAACTGCTGGACTTGGACTGAACAGCTTGTGGTTAATTTGCTATATAATCACTGCCTGCAACAGGAAAGCAAGTGCTTCAACTGTGCTAATATTATGAAAGGGGAAGTTAACCATAGAGATAAATTCTGAGGAGCTGCAGCTGGGATGAAAGAGGGAAATAAATGTAGCTGGAGTCCAGGCTTCAGGCTTGCAAAAGTGGCCGCTTGGATATTTAAAGGGATAAAAGATAAGAGTTCAGGTTAAACGTGTGGTTTTGAAGTTGCTTTTAGCCTGGCTATATTTCCCCCAGAAGCAGAGGATCCCTGCAGCTCCCATTGACCTGTGATTTGAGCAGTGCCTGGTCTGTATGCAGCCATGCAAATAGAATAAACTGCCTGTGCTGCCCTGATTGCTGGGTGGCTTCCCAGGGCAGCTGCTGTTTGCAGAGGCAGGCACAGGCACCATCACACAAAGCGGACAGATGAGCACAAGACAGTTTCGCTGGCAAAGGTTTTACTGGGAGGCAGGGAGGGGTTTTTCCCATCACTCAGGTCTGTGGTTCTAGCCCCTTGCACAAAAGCCAGGGAGGCTGCATCCTTGGGCTGTTAGGGGACGTGTGTCCTTGCTGTATGGTGCTGTGGAAGGGGATCAGTGGTGTATCCAGAAACAATCTGTAGTATGCAACAGGTCTACTTGCCCCAGACAGAAGAAATTATGAACGTTATTAGGGCTAAGTGCCCTGCTGAAGAAGCTGTACTGCCCTGGGACTGAGAGCTCTGTGCCCCATGAATGTGCCAACTTAACCAGCAGTGGTTTAAGACCCCATGCACAAAGCTGAAATAATATTTAAACCTTCCCAAGTGCTCAGACCTCCCTACCTGTTCACTCCTGTGTCTCCAAATGTAATAGCAGCATAATGCTCATGCTGTTTTGCAAAGTGCTTTAGGGATTAAAAAATGTTCCTGCAGATTATCTCTCGGGGCAAATCTGAAGTTTTGTCCAACTCTTTTCTCTGCAGGCTTATGTGAGGCAATAGTTGTTTGATTAGCAGAGATAGGAGAAGTGAGAGAGTGAATCAGCTCAAATGGGTGAACTGGTCCTTATGAAGTAAGAGAGCTCCAGGAACTCTGTAGATTTGTATCCACCTCGGACATCTTTTCTGACCCCAAGCTGTTTGAGTTGGGTTGCTTCTCACTGTTTCCCAGGCCTTGAACAAAACCCTGGGGTTAAGGAGACGGCATGAAATGTCGGGGCAATTTGTACTTGGGAGAAGCAGAGTCCCCTATACAGGGTAGATCTCGGGGGGAGCAGGAGAGTTCCCTACAGCAGACCATGGCGCAGAGGTGATGGAGATGTACTCAGGTCCTGCTTCAGACCCACTGCTATGAACAAATTGTGCTGGCAGTGCAATACACTTGGCACTGGCAAGAACCTACCCCTGCCAGATTTTGGCTAAGCAGCACCAGTAGAAAATGCCACTTATCTTCCCTGCACTGGGAACTGGTTTTCATGGGACTTTTGGGCCATGAGTGCATGTAGCAAAGGCATGAGGCTTTGTGCAGGTGGTCTTAGCCCCTGATGAACTGGGGATTTGAATGACTGATCATAACAGAGCTTTCTGGCTTTTCTAGAGCTGGGTTTGGTTCTCACACCTCCTTAACTTTGGAATTGTCCCCTGGTATTTTGTTTTTAAATTGACAACATTTTGTCCAGTGTTGAGATGTTGGCACTTCTCTTCCCAAGCTGCTGGGTGAAAGCATTTTCCTTGCCTCCTGGTTATTTGCTATGGGACTCCCAGCTCTAACCATGGCAGGTCCAGAAGTTAATCACTGAACAGACAGAATGGAGATGATCAGGCTGCATACGTAAAGAATGGGGCCAGAGGCCCTGTGTGGGCAGAGGAGAGGGCAGGAGATGCTATTTGGGGAGAGGGGGAAGAGAAAGCCAGGATGTCTGGACAATGGTGGGACTGTTGCATCAGTGCTGGCCTTGCAGATTGACTCTCCAGTCAAAACAGATGAGCCATGAAGCTTTATGCTTCCTCAGAAGAGGATGCTAGGAGGACATACCACAGCAGAGATCATCAAGGCTTGCTCTAGCAAAAATCATCAGGAGGTGTGTGTCATGGTACACGGTGTACAGTGATCTTACCTGTTTGGATTAGGTTTTGCCAGCTCAGCTTGACACAGCAAAAGTTATAGGGGAAAAGGCACTCCCACCTGAATGAATGAAGCCAAATTTCTCCTGATAGCACCACTTCTTGATGCAGGTAACAAGGATGCTCTGCATTTCATGAAGGCAGAATTTCTAGAACTACTCATTAGCCTGATACTTAAGGAAGAGCTACAGCTGGAGAGGCCAGGGGTGGGATACACCTCCCTCTGCTTAGACCCTTGCAGTGTTTCCTTCCCTTGCCATGGCTCCCAAACCACCTGCATTGGTGCCAGCTAACTGTGGACACCTCTGTGACAGGGATGTGCCACTCACCTTGGTGTGACCACAGCAAGCAGGAGCAAGAAGCCTGAAGATGTCTGCTCGGGCAGCTCACCCTGAGAGCTTCCAGCCATGAGATAGGGATGGAGGGAGCAAAGGTCTGGAGCAGGTGTCTGGGCAGGCTCTGTATGCTGCAGGACAGACAGCTGCAAGCTGGTGGAGCAGCCATGTGTTAACTTCTGTGAAGAGCTGCCCAAAGCAGCAACTGAGGGAGACCCCAGTGCAGCCATCAGCAAACTGCAGCCTTTGCACAGGCTGATCCCAGAACCCTCTGATGAGAGGGGAAGGGAAAGAGCTTCAGACAAAATTAAGAAGCTGAGAGGCTGCTACCAATGCCAGAGCCTCCTGAGCTGTTGGTGACTTGAGCACACCAAGGTGGGTGGTCTGGTTGATGTGGTGGTTTTGGGGTGCAGATCACCAAATGGTTTAAGAGGAACTTCAGTACAGAGCAAAGAAGCTCTGGGTTACCCTCATAGTATGAAAGCATGAGGATATCTGCCTTCTGTGGCATGGGAAGCAAATGCAGAGGCACTCAAGATGGATCTTGGAATATGATCTAGAAGTGCTTTTAGATTTAAAGTTCCTTTTCCTTCAGTGCTTGTGGAGGTGAAACTCTTCAGAACAGCCTCAGAAAAAGGCTGGGAATACTGTAAAGGCTGAGGCAGCCAGGAAGATGTTTTGTTAAGACTATTGCTTCTGCAGTCTTGTAACAGGCAACTCCACAACCTGGGTGCATTGTATATCAGGTTTTAATGTTGGCTTTAATTAGTATTTATTCTGTCCCAGTCCCTCAGAGGTACTAATTTGCTTTGTCACTAGGCCCTTTGATGAAAGCAGCTTGATGCTTTAAGGTAACCTGTTAAAACCATCTTCCAGGAGAAGAAATGAGCTGTGGTTAGGACATGGTTTCTTTCTGTGTGCAACTCTAAGTAGCTGGGTTCGAGCGTTAGAGAATTCAATAGTGTTCTGGTGAATAAAAGGGAAAACACAACAAGCCATTAAACAGCTTGCTAATGTTTCAAAAGAGAAGGAAAGGCCAATGCTGACAAGGTGTCTCCACCTTCCCACATAGCTAAAGTGGATTCACAATCAAGCTGGAGTCCACCATCAAGGGGGGTGGGTTAATCAAGTGTCTATGTATGTGCCCACATCCATGTAAGGGCCAATTTTCAAGAAATGTTTCCAATTTCCTGGTATTTTTTGCAAGTAAAAATTGTTCTCGCTGGTGTAGACAGAAGGCAGGGCTTGTTCAGGCTATGAACTGCTGAAGCAAAAATTGTGGATATAAATTGAGGAGTTGCTTTTGGTACCCTTGCCCAAAGACCAAATGCTTCAGAGCAAAATCACAATAAGTGATTTAGAGAATAATCAATAACATTAAAATCAACTGGCAAAGAAAAGACCCTGTGTCTATAATGTATTTTCTAGATATTATTTTAAATTATATTAAATAATACATCACAAACAAACTCCTGAGTGATGAATTTGGCAACTGTTTGCAAAAGGTGATAAACCCAGGTACTATTCTTCTGGGCTCTCCTCCTGAGGAGGTGTGGAATAAGTCTCCTTCCTTTTGAAAAATGCTTATCAGGTAGGTTTTGATGCCAAAGGCACATATTTCAAATGTGACTGAGCCTGGCCTGCAGGTAGATGCACTCTGATGTTGAATCAAGGAGACAAAGATCCAGTCTTGAAGAGCTCTACATGTGGGATGTTTGGTGCCTCCTTATGAACCCTGCTTTGGGAAGGCTCAGCTGGCTACTGGGGGGCACTGAGGCTATGTCTAAGAGAGAGAAGGCTGGAGCCATGGTCATGAGCCTGGGATGACTGGTGTGATGGGGATCTGAGCCTGCCCTGGTGCTGGAGGAGAAGGATGGGCTACTTGCTGGTGGGCTACAGCACACCCAGCCCTGGATTGGAGCTCAGCTTGTCCCAGTGCTCTGCACATGCTGGCTCAGAGCTTGGGTTTTGGCACCATGGTGACAAGGGTGGTCTGGGACCTTTGTTTCCTTGAGCACACAGGCTCAGCTGACATCCTCTACCCCCTGTTTGAGTAGAGGAATCGGAGTTTAAAATAATTGCTCCAAGCTGACTCCCAAAAAGCTCCAGGCAGAGCTCCAGTGAGTCAGTGCCAGGGGACAGCCTGGTAGTGAGGGGAGAGGTAAAGGCATGTGTCTAGTTATTCACATTTACCTAGTTACATTTCACCCCTCAAAGAAAAGCCTTTCAACATAATTCAGCAGTGACTTACAATTTTGTGACTTTGTTTTATAATGAAGGCTTTTTTTTCCTAGTCTAGAGATGTAACTGATGTCTTAGCTTTGGTTGGGTTGTTTGCTAAAAGGAAGAAAACAAGCTGTCCATTGATCTGCCTTCACCACACATTTCACTGTTAGTGGGGAGGGCAGGATTAACTGTTGGAGAGCAATGCTTCCTATCCCAGCAAGTGGGATGTTCTTTCCAGGCACCACACTACTCTTGCAAAGCAATCCATGTGAGATCTGAGTTAGACTTGGCAGTTCTGGCATCCCTTCAACATCAAGTAACTAAATTGAAAGTGCCAGCTATGTCTCCAGCCATTGCATGTTGGGAGGATGGCACGTGGGACACGACCTTCCTACAAGGACCAAGCTGAGCTGGTTGAGCTCATCCCAGCTCAGCTCCTTAACCACGGTGGCAGGTTAGGAAGTTTCCAAATGCAATTAGACAAATGCATGTGAGAAAAATTCAGCCATGTCCATTAAACAAAATGATCTGTTCTGGCTCAGGGAAGAGCCCCTGAGCTGCAGAGCTGGACTCTGGGAGGACTGTTAGCTTTGTGTTCTTCTCTAAGCAGTTTTTGTTTGCCACTGGAAAAGGGGTACTGGTGAAATGGAAATTGGTTTAACATTTTAAACATTTAACATTTCTTGTTCTCTTACAGCAGACTTTCAAGTATTGGTATTTGGAACCAACAACCAAAAGGAGAAAGGCTCTAAACTATCATAAACAGCATCCAGCCTTGCTCTGATAGACTCAAAGAAATATTTTCATTCCATTTTTGCCTGAACTGCATTAACAGAACACAGTTGGGTTTGGTCATTGTGTGATTGAAATCTGGCTGACAAGCTTGCTCAAACCTAATGGCAAGGGCTTGCTGCAATCCAGCCTTCCTTTCCAGCATATCTGGAGAGAAGTTGGCAAAGCAGATGCTGGCAGGGGTGAAATGAAAGCCATGTTGTTTTAAAGGAAGGTTAAAATGCAAATAAAGAGGGGAAGCTACACATCACCTTTCTTCTTTGTTTAACAGAGGAAAGTACATGAACTCTGTCCTGTTACTGTGTCCTGCTGGGCTGTCAGGGTCCAGCTACTGCTGTTATGCTGAGGAATTATTGCATCTGCCCTTAAGACCAGATTGATTTGAAATAACCACCAAAGGATGCATGATATCATCAGTATCTTATCTGAATGATTGACCACCAGCCTACCTGGTCCTGTCCCTACAGTTGATATAAAACACCCTGGATATACAGGCAGCAGCAGAAGCCTGTTGCTGCACTCAAGGTACCACAGCACTGTCATGTTTTTCATGCTTAAACTGTGCAATGATGTCACTGGACCTAAATTCTAGGACCCTGGTTTGCTGATCCCTTTAGCAGCTTTCTGCTACTTCCTTTCCGTTTTCAAAAGTCAAGAATCTGGCACCAAAACTAGATGCCACAAATTCAGGCAGTGGATAGTGTGTGACTAACTTGCTTCACCTGTGTCCCTGCAGAAGGACAATGACACCAAGAGCTTCTGTAGAACAAACTGTCATTGAAACAGCTAAGGATGCTTTTTGAAGTGGATTGGGTGGAGCTCTTTCTCATAGACAAGAGCAAAGGATATACTTTAGCTGGATGTGACTGAGTAAAATAAAAGGGTGTCTTAACAGTCCTGAAGGAGACCACAGACTAAGTGTGCTGAAGTTCCTTGTTAGGTACTGAAGGGTTTAGGCTGAGCTTTTCCTTGGATACACACAGAAAGTATGGGAAAGAGCACAGTTTAGAGAATGGAATTGGATCCTTCTTACCTCCTTATAGTCACAGCTATGTTCTGCAAACCAAAAGTGCTGCAGGCACTTCTCTCCTATGCAGCCTCATAGCAGAGGTTAGCTAGTGGCTACAGAGGGAGTAAAAGTGGCTGTTGCATTTCTGTCTGAGCAGGCTGCATGCCCAGAGACTGTGCACAACTCTGACAGATCTCGCATGTAGAATAGACCTCATTCCCTCAGGGTACACATGGGACAGACCAAAATACTCCCCAGTGTGGTAACTCCAGCCCCTGGACTGCACAGTCCCATGCTTTGCACCAGTGGCTTGGTCTTCAGCTCTGAAATATCTGTGGACAGAGATGCATTGGAGACTCTGGGAACTGATTCAATTTAATTGGTCTCAAGTTTTATATCATGCCCAGAACCTGACTTGGCTTATAGGAAAAGAATGACAATTAGTGGCTGTAGGTTCAGACATGCTAACAAGAGAACTCTCTCCTGTGCTGGGACCATCCCGAAAGTAGCTTAATATGTGGTCACCTTGGTTTTCTAATAATTCATAGGAAAAGATGGTTAAGTGGCAACAGCAGCTGGTGAGGGAGCAGATGGTGCCACCTGCATCATCAGATGTTTTATCACATTCTCTGTTTTATCCTGCAAAGAGCTGCTGGAAAGTAGAGGAGAGCGTGGGAGCTGGTGTAGGTTGTGAAGGTGTGAAAAATCACAGGTAGTCACACTGCTTCCCTGCCAGGCTGCTGTTTTCCATGTTACTGGTTTAAGAAAGTATTTGTGCATGGGAGAAGGTCTCTGCCCACCTGCACCTGAGACTGCAATGCTGCGTTTGAGAAGTATAAGGCTTTAGAGTAAGCTGGCTGTCCCTGCTGGTGGCCAGGGACCAGAGGATTCCCAATAACACTCCAGGCAGGTTACTTTGAGTTGTCTGGGTCATAAGCAAACACCTAGAGTCACTTCTGTAGTCACCAGCCTGGTCTACCCTTCACTAATCATATCCCTAAGACTTACAGACCTGTAATTAAATCTGCTAAAGGGACCAATGTACTTGTTTGATAGTCTTGAACACAGTGGCTTCTGATTTTTCTGGGTGGGTATCTGAGGTTTTTGAAGACTCCTTGTGAGCTACATAAATAAGTCTTGGGTCCAAAGGAAGAGGAGGGTTTACACTGTCAGCATGTATACTGCACAAGCCCAAAGAGCTGTCTAGTCAGATTGGGCAGCTTTTTAAATGTCCTTCCTATAAAGGACCTGTACCACAGTATCAGCAGCAGCAATACAGGTTTGAATTAATATTAAAACATAATATTCCCTAACTGATGCACTCAAGGGAATTCAGCTGGTGGGGGGCAGTGATTTGCAGGGTGCACAAAGGAAGGTGAGCCACTAGTGGCACTTCAATCCAACAGAAATTACGGAGCAGAAGAGCAGTAGCAGGGTGTGCTGTTGGAGACAGGCTACCCACAGCTATTTCCTTTCACCTCTCGCTTTTCATTTTGCTCGTTTTCCTTGGTAGCTCCATCCATTCTCCTGTTGTCCCAGCAGTCGCTCAGTGGTGGTACATTCAGATGTTAAGAGAGCAGAGGCTGTGGCAGACCGGTAGCTATGTGGCAGTGGTTGATGTAGCAGTCAGCAAAGCCATTCACAGCTCCGGGTTAATATTTCAACAGGGCGGATGGACAGGAGGGTGGGATGGCAGGAGAGAGGGTGAGGAGGTTGGCAGTTGTCAAGCTCTAAGCCCAAGAGGAAGAGGAACGTGTGTGACTACAAAAGGGGAGGAAGCTGGTTGTGTCTGAAGCAAGATGGAAGATGCCACCCGACGAAGCTGGTGATGAATTAGAGGCACACTTTGAATCCTGTGCCTGGTTTAGCATTAACGGAATTGCCGTGCTGTGCTGTGAGTGGTCTTGCTTGGCGGTTTCATCATTTGGGCTTATGTGAAGCAGGGAGGGGTTTTCTCACAGAACTTCTGGAATTGAGAATCTGTGCAAATCCGCTTCCACTTGAGGCAAATAAAGAAAGAAAAAAAATATCCCTAAAGGTGGAACAAGTCCATGAGTTTCATGGATGAACAGGAGAGAAAGCTTGGGGTGTTTCTGAGGGTAATGGAGACTTTTGTGGTTTTGAATTCTTTGCTATTGATATTGCATCAGTTTGTCTGGGCTCTCCGAGCCCAGCCCCTGGCAGTGTCTGTAAGGTGTGTGGGTTGTATTCCAGGCATGTCCACAGGTCTGTGGCTCTGTATTAGTGTTTATAGGAAGTCAATGAGATGGAACTCAATAGACAAAAGGAAGACTTAAGAGTCACTGGAAGACAAATGTGAAGGCCTGGCACTCAATAACTTTACTGAATCATATCTTTTGTTGCTGTATGTTTCTGGGTTGCAGGGATACGAGAAAGGAGAACAGGTCTGTATGTTTCAATAGGCTGTTCAGCTTCCCCTTCAGACAGAGGGGATGTTTTATTGTTCTTTATGAAAAGATATCCATCCTCTGCTTGATATGAAGTCAAGCAGCACCATGAATCAGGAGGGAGGTGTCAATGGAGATGAGGACTGGACTGCTGGAGGTAGTGGAGGGAAAGCAGGATACCACAAACAAATTGTGTGAGCTGCAGAGAGCACAAGAGTGTGTGTGCACATCCCCAGCTGGGATGCTGTAGTGGTGTCTGAAGAGTTGGTCCAGGCTCACTCAACTTGCAGCTGTGGTCCATGGAGCAAAGGTATTTTTTCTGAATGGCTTGAGCATCCCCTTGAGCATGTGTCCTTGGCAGGTACAGGTCAGGTGTGGGTTGAGTAAGGAGGGGACAGTGCAGGCTGAGCTTTAACTGAATCTGTGAAATTTACCCCATTTCTCTGGTTTGATAAGTGATAAGGTGGAGTTGCCTGTGGTAACAGGTATTGGATTTAGTAATCAAAGACTCACACTAGAAATGGACAGGGCCCCTTCAGTCAGCTGCAAAGTTGTGCAAAATTCAGGCAGCTTCATTTTTTTATAAACTGGAAAATACATTTCAGGTGGCTTCAGTTGGCAAAACAAGTTTGAATAAGTGCAAGAGAAACAAAAGTGTAAAGCAAAAATCTCAGGGGTGGCTGCTCAACCTGGGATGGGTCTTTGGAGGTGGTGGGAGTGCTTGAGCACAATTGTCTTTCTGAATCTTCAAATAATTTTACTGAAACTTGTCTCCAGCTAAATGTATGGAGAAGTGGCAATGCTAAAAAGCTTCTTCATTAATTGATAAATATAATTAAGAAGGGCACCACATTAGTATTAATTTATATGGCTAATTAACTGAAGCTGTTAATTTATATGAATGCATAGTCTTCTATAACTCCCAGTAGTTCTGCTTCCTGAATAGTACATTTTTTATACTATGCTTTTGAACAACAAAAAGTACCAAGTCTCTTGGGGCTGAATATGTGCAAGAAAACTGATGGACAGGGCTCTAATATTTTAACTATATTCCCTCCTCATTTGTGCTATATAGCCTTTGTAACACAGGGATTTAACACCTCTGCTAAGTTTTAAATACTTCTGGGAAATGTTCACATAAAGTAGATCTAGATTAACCCCCAGGTCAGATATTGAATGTATGAGCATCTCTGGATGCTCAGATCCAGGGTCCTTGTCCTGCCCTGCACACAAAGCAGTTCTCATCCTTTAGACCCTCACCTGCCTGAGTGTGCAAGCACCTCAGCTCTGCACTAATGTAACAAGTGGTTATTTTAAAGGTGGATGTCTTCAGGCTGCCAAGTGTCACTTGCTACAGCACAAAGATGGACATGCATCTTGCAGTGCTTCCTCCTCCCTTGCTACAGGCAGCAGAGGATGGTGCCAGGCTAGCCCAGGTCAATTCCCAAGAGATGTCAGGAGAGATGGTTTGGGGACATCTGGATGTCATGGCTGTGTGGGGTGACAGCAGAGCACATAGCTTACACCCTGAGGATCTGGGCTGCCCCATGCTGAGAGCTGAGGGAAGGTTGAAGTCCTCTGAATACAGCCTACTCAGATGGAGGATGTGTAAGTGCTCCTGCTCCTGGTAGATGCTTTGGAGAACAAGAGCTTTGTGCTTGGGAAAGCCCAGACTGCAGCAATGAGCGAGTGCTCACCCAAAGACTTCCTGCCACGTGGGCTGTGGCAGTTTGCCATTAAATTCCCAGACCAAGAAAATCTCAGCTGATTTCCCTCCTGCCAGAGGAAACACAAGCTGCATTGCTGCTGGCTGCAGCCCAGCTCTCCCCTGGCTCGCAGGCACTTGTGAGCACGTAGTCAGAACAGGACCAGTCCCACAGGGAGTGGGGTTCTGCTGAATTCTGCCTTTTATACAAATTCTGGCCATGGTCACACCACAAGATTGAACCACAATCAAATTCAGACTGATGTGAGTGGTCCCACACTCACACAGAGGCTGCAACACCAGCCCAGAGCCATTGCTATGAGCTCTAGACCTACATCCTGACAGATCCAAGGGATCCTCTCTGAGCACCCCCCCACTGCTAGGTGCTGAGCTGGCACTAATTACTATTTTGCTAATTACTCTAAACTTCACTGCCTTGCCTCACAGGCAATGTTTGGCCATGGCTTTTGCTGAAAAGGGGGACTCTTCTTGGAAGCATGATAAAATCTGCAGGGAGACACCTGCCAATCTTAATATACAACATCTTTATTTTAATTTATTGGCAACATTGAGAAAAATTGGCTTCTATGCAGCATCTGTTGGACTTCATTAAAATAATAAGAGAGCTAAGTTAGTAAAAACAAACTTGGCCAGTTGGCAAGCTCAGACTTTTGTCAGGACTGATCTATGCTGGAAGATACAGATTTAGTCCATCTACAGTAATAAAGTCCCATGATCCCATGGTTAAAATGTCTTTTTCCCTGCTAGCTGATGCAATTCATTAATTATATGACATTTCCACAATGATTTCTCCAGAAGGCCCTGGATGCCAAGGTTTACATTACATTTTCAATTATGAAGATATCCATATGGTGACTCTGCAGTATGTACAACTGCTTAACGTGCATCCCAGCCCTACTGCAGTGCTCACAGGGCTCATGGTGTGCTGGCAAACTCTTTTCTGGGTATGGGGCTCTCACGGGGTTCCCACACTGGTGGTGTGCTGGGGGTGGTGATGACAATTGGGTGTTCTGTGCATGAGAGGGATGTTGGGAGTTGAAGCACAAACCCCTGTGTCCTTCTGGGCCACCAGACTTTTTTAATAGCCCCTTCAGCAGTGAGGAGTTTAAATCAGCAATATTAAGGGTAGGATTTTAGTCTAAGACAAGGGTTTGCTTCAGGCATGGATTTCCCATGCAGCATCCAAGGAGCTAGAGAAGGTTCAGAGCCCATCTCCTGCTCCCTACTGGGATGTGTGTGTTCCCACTATGACATCTCTTGTCCCAGCACCCCTGCAGCAGGACCTGCTGTGTGGACATCCAGGTGAAGGGCAAAGCTGCAGGGTGAGGTGTTACAATGGGCCCAGCACTGGGCAGAAGAGAGGGATCCTGTGCTGCACGATGCAGTGTTGGCCACGTCTGAGTGTGTTTGCATCAGATCTAATGCTTCTGCACAGGTTCAATTGCTGCTGTAGAAACTGCTTAATTAAATACTCGTATCAAGAGTCCAAGCTGTGATTATTTTTTTTCAAGTAGTACATGGTCTGAGCGAATGTACTGATTTGGGCAGACCCCTTGAAGAAAACCCCATTCATAGTTCTTGAGTGGTTTGCAGCATAGAAACTCAATCATCCCCATATGAACCATCCTTGGTTCTCCCCAGGAGCTCCTGCCTCTCTCAAGTGTTGTGGTAATACCAAAGTGGTAGCAAGCACACCTTGCTCACAGGCACTGTGCCCAGGATGATGAGGATACAGCTGCTGCCACTGAGGTGTGCAGCTCAACAGGGCCCTGAAAGGAAAGCACAGACTTTCCTCCACCAGCACAAGTATGTGGACATGCACCTGGAAGCTGATTCCTATTGCTGTCAAACAGAAAAGTTGCAGACCATGACTTGTCCCCAGGTGCAGGACCTCCTTGGCAGGCTGCAGTGATGCTCCTGTAGCACTGGGAGTCAGGAGTCAACACAGTTGCTCTCAGATTATCTCTGCAATGCCTTAACCTTAGAGTAGTAAACCAGTGGCATATGTATAGTTGAACAATTATATGTATTGTGACTAGATTTCCCCCTGAAGATCTCATTCACGATGTTAGAGTGAAAGGATCATAAAATGAATTAATAGCTGATTCACTGTATAATTTCCTAGTTCAATATACTTTAGTGTACCAGCTAAATGAGCCGTACACAGCATTCAGCTCAGCCAGTTAACAGCTTTATCATTGAGATCTCAGGCTTAGAAATAAAAGCAATTCTTCTGAAGTAATTGCGTCTAATTAAAAGAAACATTTAAAAAGTGTAACCAAAAGGAATTCATTTCAAATGGAAAATTAATGCTGAAAAATAGCCCTGAGCTCTCTTGTCTTTGCTAATAGCTAAGCATTCTCAGAATAATTAAACTGTTTTGAAATGTTGATACCTTCCCCTGTTAGAAATGGCCCAACACATTAGCAAATCCTCTGTATGGCCCTGGTTGGTGATAGGTTTGGGGGCTTTGGGGGGGCAGGGGAGACAAGGGGCAGCTGCCTGCAGGGGAGGAGGGCTCCCACCCCGATGCTGTTGCACCCTGCCATGAAGCAGGGTTTGTGACTTCTTTTGAGGGAACAGGACTGCCCAGCCAGACGAGCAGAGCTCAGAACACCAGGGCTTTGGGAGGCTCTGCCAGATGCTGGGACTCCCTGTAAAAGTCGAGGAATTCACTTGTAAATAGAGCTATTTTCAGTTTATGGACTTTGATACTTGCTCATCTCTGCAGCATCTCGGTGAGCTGAAGTGTTAGGAGGCATTTCCAGGTGAAGTCTGTTCACTGCTTTTTCTGTTACTTTTTTAAGAGCAAAAGGTGCAGCACTTTACCCTGTAGCCCAAAAAGGTCCCATAGTCAGCATCTGGTTTTACAGAGTTCCTGGCTGGTGTTTGTGCTGCAGGTATGTGCCAGCCTGCTCCTCACAGAGAAGATCTGAGTTCCTTCAGGTTACTCATCTGCTTCTCCATCACCTGCTCCTCTCCCTTTACTCATGCTCATTTTGGAAGGGAGCATTTCAAAGCTGGGTGTGTGGTGCAAATCCTACTCTTGTGCTGCCCTGCTCCCCTCAAAGCCTGCAGGTGCCTCTTCCCCCCCTCCACCCAAGGGTTTACTTGCAGGTGCCAGAGCAAATCAAGAGCTTTCTGTGACATGGGGGGGATGAGCACAAATCCCCCATGGTCAGCAGGAGCTCTCTTTTTAATTCCCTGTGCTGAGCTAGGAGTGCTTCTCTGATTAATAGACTGTATCTGGCTGAAATGGGAGACCCAAAGGGGTGGCTGTCGGGGTGGCAAGGATGTCTGGTGCCTAAAATGGTTGTTATAGTGCTTCATTTGCATGGACTGAATGGCTGGGTGCCACTGACATGAGACTTGTTATAGCTAGTGCTGCTGTCATCCATAGTGGGTGAGGAATTGTCACCAGAGCTATAGGGCACAGGCAGCTGGCCAGGGATGTCCAAAGCTGCTGCTGGGTGGTTTGGTCAGGAAATGCAGATTCCCCAGGTTCAAGTCTCTCTCTGATACCATCTTTTCCTTAAAGTGACTGTGAAGGCAGAAAAAAGTTTTGGAAATGTCAATGTTTGATTTCAGGATCTTTGTGTTAAAGCATTTTACTCTCATATTGTGACAACTTCCCATTGGGAAGCAAACACTGACAAAGTTGATTCCTATTAAAGTGTTAAAGACCAAACCCAAATGCTTTTGACCTAAGTGACTTTTTTGCTGGATGACCAGGACACAAGTGCTTTTGAGAATTCAACTTTATACTAGTTCAGGGAGAGAATTTGTTCTCTTAAAACCCTTGTGGGATGGGAATGTAGTTTCTCGTGCTGCTGCAAGTGGGAAGCTTGGGGAATCTTTGGGGGCTGCTGCTTATTATTGTCAGTACCTACTGAATTTGCTTTTATTGTGCTATTTGGTAACCATGACAGAACTGAGCATGTTCCATCTGAGACTTTCTGTAGAATGTTACCAGCAGATTCTGTGGATGTACAATAATGTGATATGTAAACACATTTATAGTATTGACTCTACAGAATAGCCTGTGTGCCTGCTGGCTTGTTTCCCTTTTCACAACACTGTGCTGTTTCATGTGTTTCCTTGATGTTCCTTTTCAAACTGTAGCAAGTCAAAGTATTCTCCCTTTTGTTTTAGAGGCAGAGCAGAAGGGCAGCATCTTAAGGCAGGAATCTGCCTCGTGTATTGTGGCATGTTTTTCTTTTACAGATTATCCTGAAAGCATCACAATTTCTAAGGAAATTGGTAAAACTGGTCCCTGGTCCCAGCAGCAGGTCCCTGGCCAGCTTGCTCAAAATTCTGCCTCTATTTTCTAGATGATCCAGAACTTTCTTTTTTTTTATCCCTGAGTGTTTCTAATTGAGCTAACATTATTAGAAGGTTTAAAAAAAACCTTTCCCAAATTCCCTTTGCATTTCAGTAGCTCTTTAATATGCAAGGCAGCAAGAGATGAACTGGGTCTAATTACGAGTCCCTGGAGTAGCCAGTCAGAAAATGAATTGATGCCTTTTTCCTTATGAACAATGCATGTACCACAAATTAGAGGCACCATCACCAGAGATTTAATTACAAAATATCATTACTTTCACACATCATTTCAGATTTGGCCTGATCAAATCAAAGTTGGGGGAGAGGGAAGGGGGGGAGGCGGGTGAAGGGAAAAACTGCACCACTAGCAGGGTCATTCGTTCAGGGGTACTTGAATGCAGGAGGGAATTGGTGTTATTGAAGCTTCCCAAAAGGCAATTCTGCAGAGAAGCGGCGGCTGGGAGGAAATTCATTTCCTTTTCCAAGGGAGGCTCTGGGCAGTTCAGCTGTCCAGGGGAAAATGTGACATGAACACAGTGGCTGGGGCTGGGTGGGCTTTGCTGGGAGGTGCTGCCTAAGGACCACAGGCACATCCAGCTCCATGGCAAATCTGACCCTGCTTGGGGAGAGGGAGATTGGTTTTTGTCAGATAGTAGACTAAATGCTCTTTTCATCACATTTCTTCCTATCATTTGGCTTTAGCTGGGCTTCCTCTGGCAGCAAAAGCCATGCATGGAAGAATAAGGGACTAATCCTAAGATATAGCTAAGTGTACTTCAGGCATATACAGTGTGCATTATCCTGACAAACCTCCCCAAAAACACAGCTGCTGAAGGTAGCTATTCATGCCAAAGTGCATGATGAATTTTGTCAAGAGGAATGGCTGCCAAGGGAGGCCTGGAAACTAATTTGCTGTGGAGTTCAGCCTACTATTGTGGTTTAAAGGTCATGGTGGTTACCAGAAAAAGGGTCTGGTGTGTGTTGGGAGGAGGAGTTTTGCTTTCCTGATCTCTCGTCACTCCTGAAGTACACAGGAGTGAGCAGCTCACCTTCTTATTTCTAGTAAGGTGGGTCTGTACCTGTGGTTGGGCATCTTTATAGCTTGTGGTGTTTTCTACATAGAGCAATTTGGAGCAACTGCAGTCAGAAGTGGTCAGTGGTGTCTGGTCTGCAAATCAGCCTTGAAAGTCTCCTTCAAGCTGAGCATCTCAAATGAGAGGTCCTCCCTTTCGGTCCATGCCCACTGAAAAGGAATGGCACAGTTTGCAGCTTGGGGTGGGACTCCTGGCTGCTAGAAGGTTTCTGGGCTCAATGGTGCCATGCCAAAATGGAAAATCTGGTGAATATTCAGAAGTTCCAGTGCTGTGTAGTCACAATAGCAGGAGTGGACATGTCAGAAATATCCCAATAAAATAAAAAGTAACTAACCATTAGTGTTTAATGTGTCCCCAAGTGATGATTGTTGTAGCAGACTAATGTTACAGCACCAGAAATCCTCTTTTTCCACCCTGAGAAAAAAGTGAGGCTATTTTCCTTGTGGACTGACACCTGTCTGGGGCTGATTTAAAGGGCTGGTTGTTGGATAGGGTCATTCATGCTGTGCTGGTGCCATAAAGCCAGTCAGCAGCAAATGCAGGTGCTTGGGATGGGAGGGAAGAACAGCTACTCAGCCCTGGGATGATTTACAGCCCCCACATCCAGCCTAGGCCATGGGCTGTGATTATTTCTCAGCCAGACGCACAAGCCAATCGTTTCAAGAAGCTAAAATGCTCCTCAAAATTTGAGGAAAATGACAGCTTGTTGAATACATGATGTAGCGAGATGTAGTTTTACATTAACTTAAGAGGCATTTATAGGGCAATATTCATCTTCTCTGTATTGTGGCAAGTATGAGAGGATGCCACGCCACGGGGGTATGAGACCTGACAGATATGATGTACACAGAGGGGAGACCCTGATGAAACAGAAAAAGGCAGGGAGAGCCAGAGCCATGGGCTGAATGTGGATGGGGCAGGAGAACAGGCTGTCATGAGAATGGGAGATGCTGCCTGCACCATCCACCTGTGGAAGCTGGAGGGATGGAGCTACAGGGGTACCCACAAGCTGAGGATGGGATCCAGTGATTACAGCCCTGAAGGTCCACTCGTATGACTCAGACCAAACCCCACTCTCCATGCACTGAAGAACAAGAGCTGCTCACCTTTGTTTTGTGATCACTGGGCAGTGACCCAGGGCATATAATGCACCTGCTGGTCCTTGTGGGTTGTACAGGTGGTAACAAGGGCTTGGGCCACTGCAGATGAGCTGGGAAATGTACAGGCATGTTACAAAGTGAAAAATTATTACTTCTAATAGTGTTCTACCTAATGACTAGACTTTGCCATGCAAGTACATTGGCTGAAAGAGGTTACCTGGTCTTATGGTGGAAATAACAGACTCCCTTGGGAATGTGGCAGAAAGGCTCATATATCACTGTTAGCTAAATATAGCTGGGTACTCAGAGCTCACTCCAGCTGGCAAACTGAGCAGGTTTTTCTCTCCTGTCTGTCATACATCTGACTGCTCTGAAGGTGCAGCACAGGCCAAGCTCTCAGCCTGCTCCAGAGGAAGCCTTCCTGTTTCAGCCTGGCAAAATTGTAGCTAAAAGAAATTCCTAAGCATTTCCCCCCCCTCCTCCTCCCCTACCCTGCATTTAGCTGCAGGAAAAATTTTTCACTACAAAGTGTTTGACTTGGTAAGGAAATGACATGGCTATGTGATTGGAGCTGTGAGTTAAAGTAGGGCCCTTGGTGCAAGCCCTGGCCCTGTGGTGTCCTACTCGGGGGGCTGTCAGGCTGCCCCCCAGTCCCCTCTCACTGCATATGAACACAGGCAGTCACAGGGCACATCAGGGTAAGTGGTGCATGGAAAGGCACTTTCCCTGACACCAGGGATGCCTGGCTGTATGTGCCTGCTCCTCCCCATCCAGCAGTGTTTGGGTTAGTGCTGGGCTAGTGGTTCCTTGCAGAGCTGGGTCCAGAGGCTGCAGAACATCCAGCTGATGGTCTCGCCTGCCATACAACCATCATGTAAATCACTATTGCAGTGTGGTCTTGATCTCCATAGCTATTCCGCCCTGGGAATTACAGGGAGGGGAGTTAAATTCTTTTTTTTCTTTTGGTGTCATGAAAACACCAAGCAGAGTTGTGAGCCTTGGCATAAGGAAATAATGGTTGACTTTGGAGTAGTGGCTAATCACCGAGAGACTGAAGAGCTGCTTGTGCAAAGCCAAGGGTCTCCCTGCATCTCTGATTCAGCTCTTTCCTCTGAGAGCTGCAGTGCTTCTCCTCCCCTGTGTCTGAGACCTCTGTTCCTTGAGAGGAAGGGGTGTTGCTCCCTTTTAGCCATCTTCTCACCTTATTAGATAAAACAGGTTAAAGCTTCTAGACTGAGTCACCCTGAGGTGAATACCTGGATGGATGACAGGACTCTCTCTGTAATCTGCTAACACCACTGCTTCCCAGCCTCTGCCTCTTGGAAGATTTTACCCACACTTCAGTAAGGCTTGTAGCTCTGGCAATGATGTTGTTAGCAAAAAATGAACCCAAAAGTTTGTGTGGTGGCTGCGTTGTCCTTTCTTGATATCAGGTGGGACCAATAACCAAGAGGAACACAGGGCTAGTTGGAGAAGGCTGCAAGGTTTGCAGGAGCTGTTACAGCCAGACTGGAGGAGATGCCCAGAGAGGTCTCTGGGCATGGGGAAAGGGTTGCAGAAGCCGTGCTGAGGAGGCAGGAGAGCAGGATGATGTATAAACCTATTACATTGGAGAGAAATTAAAAGGATTGATTGATATCAATTATCAGGTACAATTTGTTGCTGCACAATTGACATGTTAATCACCTCCCTGCTGCATTTCAGCATGGCAAGATTTTTGACCAATTTGAAAGGTTTACAGCAACAATATGATGCTGATTTATCTCTCCTTAATAAAAAAGTGATCAACTGAAACCTGCATCCATCATTCTGTTTATCACTCATGGTGATTTATTAACTAATTATACTTACAGTGGGTCTTTTTCTATAAGTATGGATAATAGAGTGATGCAGTGTCAGTGCAAGTCATAAATAATGCCACAGTACAGTATGTTTAATACTTACTCCTAGGACCAGCCCATAACAAGATGCCTTGATTAAGGTAAGCAGAAGGGTTCGTTTGTCAGGAATGGTCCTGAAATTGCACATCAAGAAAACGAGTCCATTCCTCATGTTTCTGGCACTGGACATTGCACAAATGTCTCGACCATGTAATTCAGATCAGGTGAAACGCTCCCAGCTTAGCCATATTTCACAGGTATTTGCAAACCCTCGCCAGACCTCATTGCACCCTGAGACCAGAGCTGCATGGTGTTTCAGAATCAAGGTCTAACAGAGCAACAAGAAGCCACAAATGCAAGAAAAAGGAAATTCACTGTGGATTTTAAGAGGTGTGGAGCTCACAAAAATCAACTTCTCCAGCCATCACAAAAGGAAAAAAGGATGCTTTTGTTTTTAATTGACAAGTTATCAAGCCCCTAAACTGGTTTCATCCATCAAAAATACCTTTTACAGTGTGTGTAGGTTACAGTAATTGGCTAATGGAGGCTCTGAGGATTTCTGTCTTGACGAAGAGATGTGGTCAGTTCCCTTGCCTCATGCAAGAGGACGGTGATGTGACTCTATTAAACAATTATATCTGGTAATCATGTAATCTCAAGGAGAAAGCAGTTTCTCAAATGACATGTTGGACAGCTCTGCTGCTTTTCCAGCCTGTGCAGCAGAGGAGGTCTGTGTGATCCCACTCCCTCCAGAGAAATGATATTGTGAAGTATAACACCAAGGTGATGGCATTGCCAGAGCAGCTCTGCAATGACTGGACTGGCTGTGTATTTGGGGGTCTTCCCCTAAGGAATCTTGCAGAGTTCACTTGCATTTTCACATTTGCATTGCAGAGCAATACAAGACATCAAGTTCCTGGGGCTGCTCAGCTTTAGTGTCACTTTTCTATTCCTGAAATAAATTGGGAAGTTCTCTTTGCAAATCCCAAGTTTAAATTCATTGTGATTCCACTTGGAAAGCAGCTATCAAGAGGGCACCAGCTGCCTGTGTGGCTCCAACACTTCCCAAAGCACCATGGCAGAGCCTGATGTTTCCTGTGCTTGACCACAGTGGTGCAGCAGGACTTCTGAATTTCCCCTTTTTCTCCTGCACATCATTATTCTCCTGCTGGGGTGCCAGTGCTGGGGCATCAAGTCTGGTCTGACAGACTGCAGCTCTCCCCAGCCTCAGCTCATCTTGCCAGCTGTGGGAGCAGCAGTCCATATTTTTTTTCCTTTAGAATCTGTGAGGATTGGGTGAAGTGCCAGTTGCTGCCTGCAGCTTGAGGGCACCAGAGAGGACAACCTGGGCAAAGCTGGGATGGCTCTGGGTGTGGGGGAGTCCCTCATCCTGCTGCAGTAGAACAAATATAATCCAGTTTCCAACCTTTTTGAACTCAACCAGAACCATCCTCTTAACTCTTCCACCTGATGTCTGTCCACAAATGTATTTATTATAGAGTTCCCTCCTCCTGATCTTTTACCAAAAAAATGATCTCTTAGTAAAAGCAGTATTCTGTTACCTTAAAGCTTTTTCCTTTATCCATCACTGCATCAGGTCCATGGTGAAAATCCTGGGTGTGGACTCTTGCCTTTCAGTTTTACATAGGTATAGATCATATGAGATTCTTTCTTTATGGTCTTGATTGATCTCTGTAATTAAGAACCTCATGAAAATGCAGTGTAAAATGGCTGTTTTCCCAGCACCCTGGTAGCCTGCTCCCAGCCCTGCCATTGACTTTGTGGGCTTGTCTGAGTTTCTCATTGCTCTTCTACTCTGAAAATACCAGGTGTAGTGCAAATGTTCTTTGGGATAGTCTGTGTGTGTGAACAATGTCTGTGAGATCTCAAACTAAGCCTCTCTTGGTTCACCCCAGTCTGCTTTATCATCACAGCTTCTTGTTGCCCGGTGAAATGCAGCCACTTCTGGCACAGAGCAGCAGCAGCCAAGCAACATGCTTGTAGCACCGTGGTGTATTTTGGGAGGCCAAAAAATAACACTAACACCATCCTGGATTACAGAGAAGTGAGGGGATGTAGGTGTGATTGGCACATTAACAACAGGATCCATAGCCAAGAGGGAACACTCAAACCAGCGGCAAATAATTGCTAAAATTATTACACAATTAATAGTTGTTGAAAAGCAAGGCAGGAATGATGCAAAGTAAATCCCTGTTTGAAGATGTTTTTGTAGGGCTGAGCAGCACAGGCACTGCTGTGAGTAGGAGTGCAGCTGCAGAGACACCACTAAAATTACCCAGCACCTCCTGGGGGAACAAACAGTGACAGATCCATAATTTATAGGGGGCAGTCGGTGCTCAATAATTAGGGCATAATTTACACAGAGCAGGTTTTGGTGGTGGGAGGAGAGAGGCAGTTTTGTTTGTTCTCCTGTTCCTTCCCTGGGCAGCTATCCCAGCGCTCCGAGGGGAGTGGATGCTCCTGCAGGCAGACCTGGCCTGACCCAGCGTGGCAGAGCTGGGTACATCCCCTCCCATCTCTCCCTCAAGAGCATGAGACCATGATGACTGATCTGCAGGTTTTTCAGATGGAGAGGTCAGATTTTTTTTCCGCTCTGATCCTTGGCACAACTCTTCCCATTTTGATGATTAATCCACGCAATCTCTCCCACACCAGAGGCTCGGAGCATCCCCAAGAGCCTGTATCACAACTCACCCTGTGCACTGTAATAACCCAGCTCGGTGGCTTGAGCACATCTGTGCCATGCAGGGGCTTTGGCATCTTGTCCCATTCCCATCCCCAAGGCCTGGGGTAAAAATAATGCAGTGCTTCTTCTGCCTCTTCACCACGGAGCTGCCTTGACCAGGCTGCAGCTCTGCTGCCTGCACGGCTGCCCCTGCTGCCAGGGCTTGCAGGGCTCAGCATCAGCCACCTTTGCTTTTCCTATTCCCAGGCACACCTGGCCCTTGGGGCCACCTTTCAGGGACAGGACATGGCTGTGCTCTGTGTGCAGAGCCAAGCTAAGCCCATTTCCACCAAGGGACCCAGCTCTGCAGGACATAAGGGAGCTCCAAGGAGAGAAAGTCTTAATGTAACACAACAGGAGCTAAAGAAACCCTGAAGGTTTCGGAGCAGGTACTCCCTGCTGTGTACAAGGAGGGGAATCACCCTGTAGGTTTTGTAGGAAATCTGTGCCCAAGCTGGGGGAGAACAGAAGGCTGGTGTTTGTGCAGCACCTTCTGCTTACAGCTGAAGTGTGTCTGTAGAACTGATGTATAAACCAGGCTAATGGGACCCACAGAGCTGAAACTGAGGGAGGGAGTTCCTCAGGACCTTAGGCAAAATCTAGCTCTGCTAATCACCTCTTCCTTCCCAAATTAGCCCTGTCCTATGACACTGAACGAAGGCCTCGCTGCCTGCCCCATCCCGTGGAGCACCATTGCTGCAATCTCCCAGCCAGCTCTGCCCTGGGCACAGCAGTGGGGAAGGTGTGAGCCCCCAGGCTGAGCACCCCGTGTCGGGCTGGCCAGCAGTGTGACAGGACAGGCAGGATTGTCCCCTGCCAAAGGCCAGCTTGACCCCACTGGGTCAGCAACAGCAAAGGAGTTAAATTTTATTTCCTCGTAGGGAAGAGGCTTGCAAGGGAGGCAGGAAAAAATTACTGAGCTTCATCTTTCTCCCATTTTAGAAAAATTAATTTTTGAGAAACCTCCACAGTTTCACTATTTCTGGTCCCTAAATCACGCAGCCTGACAGCCCGTCCAGGGCTATTTATTGGCTCCCTCGCAGGAGCCATCTTCAGTGCGCAGGGACTTGATCTGAAGACCACGAGTGCCATCTTCTGGGAGTCTGCAGCCGTGCTGCCTCCCCCCTGCCCCGCAGCCTCCCCTGGTTAGGCCATAAATCTCCATTCCCGAGGAAAAAGCTCCACTGCAATAAGCCTCACACTTGGCTTTCCCACCGCTGGATACCGAAGGGTCACCAGCCGCTGGGACAGCACGGTGCTCCTCGCCTGACTGTGGGGAAACTGAGGCAGGGAGACATAAAATAATGCAGCCCCTCTGCTTGCCCTCAGGTGCACAGGGAGGTCTGGGGTGTTACCTGGCCTCTGAAATACTCAAGAGGCTCAGGCTCAGGAGGTGCAGTTGTGCCCCAAGCTGGTTCTCAATTTGAAGCTCTTTTCTAGCATCAGGAAATCACCAGGAACTTCCCTTCTCTCCCCTCAATAAAAAATTAACAGAGAAAAGATTACTTTCTTTGTGCACAGATTTAATTCCAGAAATGTGCACTAGAAGATGCTCCTGGAGCATCACAAATCCCAGTGGAGGCCAACATTGGGATTAAACTGTTTGCTTAATACGATGGGGCTGTGAGGCTGCAGGGGAAGGGTGGTCAAAGTGTCCCAGGAGAGGAGCTGGGAGCAGTAACCTGGGGACAGTGCTCCTATTGCAGAGGTTTACAAAGCTTTGGTTTCTTTTGCTGTAAAACTCACCCAGGTTTTTTGCAGAGGTTTGATTTATGGTAAGGGCAAGGGAGGGAGCAGGTGCCTGTGCCTGCGCTGGCACCCAGGGTGCTGCCAATCCAGCCTGGAGTAACCATGCTGTGAGAAGCCAAGGGTCTGGCCTTTGGAGTGAATGTGAGTTTGTTTGGATATTGCACAGTGATTCCCGTGGTTAAAGGTGGGGCAAACACTTCCCTGGTGCCTGATGCTACTGAGCCTGTGTGGGAAGAGTGGATACATGGGGGCAGTGGGATGTCAAAAATACTGCCCCTCACTACTACTGCCCCTCACTACTGCAGCCCCTATAGCAGCACACGGTTCAGCCTGCAGAGCAGCGTGCAGACCATACAGCAGCATGTGTGCAGGCTATATAGCATGGTTCAGCATGCACTGCAGGGTCTAGCATGGTCTGTACAGCACCATGCAGTCCTTAGGGCAGGACACTGTGTACAGCAGCATGTGCTGCTGTTTGGCAGAGTCTATAGGGTACTGTCTAGTACATATAGCAGTGTATGTACAGTATGTACAGCAGCATATGGTATGTATGGCATGTATAGTAGTGTACGCTATGTACGGCAGTGTGCATACAGTATGTACAGCAATGTATGGTATGTACAGCAGCGTATGGTATGTACAGCAGTGTGCATGCAGCACGTACAGCACGTATGGCATTTGCAGCAGTGTATAGTACGTATGGCAGTGTGCATACAGTATGTATGGCAGTGTATGGCATGTACAGCAGCGTATGGTATGTACAGCAGTGTGCACACAGTATGTACAGCAGCGTATGGTACATACAGCAGCATATGGTATGTACGGCAGTGTATGGCATGTACAGCAGTGTATGGTATGTACGGCAGTGTGCATGCAGTATGCACAGCAGTGTATGGTATGCACAGCAGTGTATGGCATGTACGGCAGTGTGCATGCAGTACATACAGCATGTATGGCATGTACAACAGTGTATGGCATGTACGGCAGTGTGCATGCAGTACATACAGCATGTATGGCATGTACAACAGTGTATGGCATGTACGGCAGTGTGCATGCAGTACATACAGCATGTATGGCATGTACAACAGTGTATGGCATGTACGGCAGTGTGCATGCAGTACATACAGCATGTATGGCATGTACAACAGTGTATGGCATGTACGGCAGTGTGCATGCAGTACATACAGCATGTATGGCATGTACAACAGTGTATGGCATGTACGGCAGTGTGCATGCAGTACATACAGCATGTATGGCATGTACAACAGTGTATGGCATGTACGGCAGTGTGCATGCAGTACATACAGCATGTATGGCATGTACAACAGTGTATGGCATGTACGGCAGTGTGCATGCAGTACATACAGCATGTATGGCATGTACAACAGTGTATGGCATGTACGGCAGTGTGCATGCAGTACATACAGCATGTATGGCATGTACAACAGTGTATGGTATGTACGGCAGTGTGCATGCAGTATGTACAGTAGTGCATGCACAGCAGTGTATGGTATGCACAGCAGTGTATGGCATGTGCAGCAGTGTATAGTATGTACGGCAATGTGCATACAGTATGTACGGCAATGTATGGTATGTACAGCAGTGTATGGTATGTACAGCAGTGTGTATGCAGTACGTACAGCATGTATGGCATGTACAGCAGTGTATGGTATGTATGGCAGTGTGCACGCAGTATGCACAGCAGTGTATGGCATGTGCAGCAGTGTATAGTATGTACGGCAATGTGCATACAGTATGTACGGCAATGTATGGTATGTACAGCAGCGTACAGTATGTACGGCAGTGTACATGGCATGTACAGCAGTGTATGGTATGTATGGCAGTGTGCACGCAGTATGCACAGCAGTGTATGGTATGCACAGCAGTGTATGGCATGTACAGCAGTGTGCATGCAGTACGTACAGCATGTCTGGCACGCACAGCAGCACACGGTATGTACGGAGCGCACACCCGCACCGTCAGTGCCACACGATGGTGCTCGGAGCTCTCGCTCCTCCTTTCCCTCTAGGCTAGCGCTGCCAGAGCTTTTTCCATCTGCCCAGGGCTTTCTTCCACGTCCCTCCTGGGCCAGCAGAGACTCAGACTGAGAGTCTCAAACTCAGCACGACTTCCTACTCCCTCTCCCATCCTTACACCGGCTCTGTCTGGCTCTCCCATTGATGGTTCCCCACCATAGCCCGGGGCAGGTGGATCCAGCCATGCAGCAGTGCCCGTGGCAAGGGAGCGTGCTGGTCTGTAGGGTCATAGTGCCTCTGCTGCACCCCACCATGTAATGGCACCCACCCTGATACATCCCAGCTCTGCCACCCTTCGTGCCAGGTGCCCTGCAGTGTCCAGGGAGCTGCAGTCCCATGGATGCCACCTCTGCAGACTGGCACAGTCCTTGTGCAATCTCACTGCTGCGAGACCTCTTATTGCCAGCTGCTCTGCTACAAGCTTGGAGGTATCTCCACATCTTCATACAGCAGCTGGATCTCTTCATTCTGTGGCTGTAATGGGGTCAGAAACCTATTCATGGCTTTGCTACAAGTATGAACCTATGGACCCAGAGGAGTGTGAGTGAAAACAAGGCTGGAGAAGTTCTCTGGAGGTTCTGTTGTCATTCTCTCATGCAGCAGGACCAGCTCTCTGGTCTGAAAACCTGACAACTCATTATCCAAACTGATAGCGAAGCCCCCTGCAGCAGTGCTAGTCCCCAGCCTCCCTCAGCATCAGTTCTGTTATGTCACTGGCTTTATCAGCAAGATAAATCTTTGGATCTGTGCTGATCCACCAGGTCTCAGTGTTGGAGTAGGAGGGCAGGCTGCTGAGAAGCGAAACATGGAGATGGAGAGAGGTGGACCCCCACATTAAGCATGTCTGGGAGCGCCCATCCACCACCACAGTGCAGAAGAAAATATGGGAAGTTGTAGCCCAGGTTGGTTTGTTTGGGGGTTTTTTCTCTCAAGTAGAAAGTTAATGTTTCCCTTGGCAGAGAGCCAGCACTGGGCTTCGGTACTGAGAGGGACTGGAGATCGAAAACTTGAGCTCAGTTTGTCTTGCTGGCCTCCTGAGCAGCTGATTTAAGCCACACTTGAAAAACAAACCAGGTGTAGTCAAAGCTGAGCAGTTCTGCTCTGCAAACAGGACATTTCAGAGTGAACCGTGGTGTGTTTTTGACAGACATAGGCATGCTGATGGGGCAGCTCCAGGGGCTGGGGGATTCTGTTCATGCTGGACCAGGGCAGGGATGGCTTGAGCAGATCATTGGTACCCAGGGCAATGATTTTCAAAGGAAACAGCATTAGGTGTTCAAAGCCCCTTACAGCAGATTTCAATATCTGATTTCATTAAACTCTGCAAATATCTGATTATATGATAAAAATTCATTCTTTTTAAAGCCAAATCTCAACCACCCCCTGTTAATATCAGTGCTTACCTCTTTGCTGGAGCAGGGGGAGAATCATGTGAAAAAAACTGTGCTAAATGCACCTCTATTCCTGACAACTTTTGATCCAAACAGCTGAACTTCAGGTAGGCTTGGAGTGAAGCCAGAGTCCCCATCCAGTCTGTGCTGGAGAAAAGGGGAAATGGCATCAACCTCAATCAGCCTGCGTACAGCCCTAGCCCAGATTAACCAAAGGGTCCCTGGAAGCAGGCAGTGCTCCCTGCGAAATGATGACTCAAGGAGTTAAGATAAAAGTTGGTGAGGTTTTTGGACGAATGATTGCCATCAATAACACCATAGGCAAGATTTCAGAACAAAGGCTTTTTCTCATGAGTTAGCAAAAGCAATGCTAGCTATTCACGATTTATGCCTCCCTCATAAATTACATTTTAAGATGAGGATTCTGTGTCATCAGAAAAGATAAATTTTATTTTTATGTAGCATCTTTAACGCACACTTAAGGAGAATGATGGTGTTGTCGGGGGCCTAGGGTGATAGGGAGGATTTTTATTTTATTTTTACCCAGAAGGGTTTTCAACCTGTGAAGTGGGGTGAGGGGTGTTACAGCAGAGTCACCAGCTGAAAGATTTAGGGGAGGAGACAGAGATCAAAGTGAGAGGCACAGTGCAAAGAGATCATGGAAAGAGACTCTCACGGGAAAGCCGTGGCAAATCTGGCCCTGGAGATGTCTGGTCCCACACTTAGATCAGAAAACCACAGCACCTACACTTTACTCTGACCCCCACTCAGCCCATCACCCAGCTATAACTGGAAAGAGCTCCGGAGTTTGGGCACCTGTGGCCATACAAACATGGAATTGTCCCATTGGCAGTGTTCAGCCTCAAGGCAGGATGCTGCAGCCATTAAATCTGGCACTAGGTCACCAAGGACTCTGGTCCATGTCTGTGGTGGCTCTTTGAGCTCTCCATGTCTTGGGTCACTGTGAGAACTGCATCTTCTGTGGGTTTAGGGGTTCTTATCAGTGGCAGGGTTAGTGGCTCAGGAAGTGGGGAGCAATAAGCCAGGCATGAGAGGGCTCTCATGCCACAATGCCAGCCTCAGGCTGCAACCCCTGGCAATGTGTAGCAATGCAGTCCAAGTCTTTTGCTTCCCCAGACTTTTCAAGATGAATTGAGAAAGTGAGGAATTCATCGAGTAAAGATGTGTTCATCCAACAGCTATATTGCCCCCCCACACCCCCTCTCAGATTTTGTCCTTATGAGCCAGCCCATGGCTTATTCTGGTTACCAGTCCCTCAGCAGCCATAGCCATGACTTTTACATGGTGTGGTGTCCCAAGGTCGGGGTAAGGAGCTCCCCGAGATCAGTGCCCTCACCCCAGGGAAGCAGCTGGGATGCGCAGGTAGTGCCGGGGTAAGTGTGGGTGCAGGTTACCCCGCAGCTCCCCTGGGACACCCCAGGCAGCAGATGGGTGTCCCACTCTCTCTTTTGGCCCTCCCCTTCCTCCAGAGGGCTGAACCCCCCTCCTGTGCGCTGCTTTGCCTCTCCCGCGGAGCAGAGGGCAGCCCTGCTGCAGCCCATGTCCCAGCAGCTCTACCTCTCCCTTCCCAAAAGAGCTTTTGCAAGCCGGATTTGCAGAGATTTGTTTTTATAAACTTTTCCTGCCTGTGCAGCAGGTTAAAGAGCTCTGAAAGGGAAGGAGGGGAGAACGGCATATTGGGTCATCTCCATGGGAACGTAGTGGGAAAATTGATACATGCCCCGAGAGGTGGGTGCAGTTATTAGCATGTTCCAGATCCTTTCCTCTAGCCTTTTTCTTTTTTTTTTCCCCTGCTGAGGAGGAAGAAATAGTGTTTTCAAGGAGCAAAGAATGTGAACATCTGAAATAAAAGCACCACAGCAGATCCCAGCCCTTTCCAGCAGTGGGGCTCTGTTACCTGCCAAGAGCAAGCGTTTGTCAGGGCAGAGCTGCGAGAGCTCCGGCAGCAGCCAAAGCCAGAGGGAGCTGGGATGGATTGACCAGGAGAGGACAACCCTGGCTGCATGGTGAGATGGTACCAGCCATCACCAGCTGGATGTGGAGTGACAGCGTTTGGCAAGGTGTGGGGAAGGGGAGAGGCTGGAGCAGCTCTTTGGTGGTCACAACCACTTGGTGTCTTCTCTGCTCGCTGCCACACCAGCCCATGTCTTTCCACATTGCAGCATCACCTGAGAGTAAAATGGACTCTAGCTCATTGTGGTGAGCTGAGCACAGACTAAGCACCCAAATCTTTCTGGTGCAGCATTAGACTGGAGGGTCAGAGGAGGCAAGCTCATCTCCATGTGCCTCAGTTTCCTCCCAAAGCCCTGTTCTTCCTGGCCAGCAGGAAGGAATGCCAAGAGCCTTCACATATGCTAAGCATTTTCAAGAGTGATGGTGGGCTGAAGACAAGCCCTTCAGTCTTGCTGGAGCTAAGAATGAGAGACCAGATGGTGCATGACCTGGCAAAGCCCCCTGTGATCTTCTGTTTGTTTTTCTCGTAAAAGCACATTGCCCTGGGAAAATTCCAAGGGTTCGTTTCCAGGACCCAGACTCTTTTCATGTGCAGCAATAACTGCACCTACTCTGGCCACACGTGTTGCTCACATGAGGCTCTCTTGCTGCTGCAATAAGGTTTTTGGGTGCAGGATCTCCTAGAAGACCAGGCTTTAGCTCAGCATCCAGCTCCTTCAGGACACAGCTGCAATCACCCCCCTGTCCCATGTTTGTAGAGCACCTAAGGAGAGAGCCCCAGGCATGGTGGTCGCCCTGTGGGCATTACTCCAAAATCACTAGCAACAAGAATATTTTTAAAATAAAAACCTCTGCACTGGACTATGTAGTAATTAACCATTAGTAAATCATAACATTCAGGAGGAACTCCAGTATTGCAAAGCTGATTTTAAAAGGTTGTGTAAGTGGACCTGGGTGCAGAAGCAGATCTGTAACACGCTCCTCTGGCGGAGGGTGTCTGCTTCCCTCCCACCCCAATTCATTTCTGGCGGACAGTGACATTTGGAGGCCAACCTCTGCAGGGCAGGAGATCAGTCTCAGTATCTGTGTGTGCAGCATGGTCACAACTGGAAAAGATCAAGGCGCGCATTTGCAATAATAACAATAATAACGTCCCCAGAGTGACATTTCAAATGCAAATGGAAAGAATAAAAATATCAGTTCCTGTTAAACTTTGTTGCTGCTGTAACTGAATCCAAGTGAAGCCCTGAAGATGTCCTCTCTGCCTGCCTGGCAGCAAAGATGTGATTCTCTGTTTATTTTCATTCCCAGCCTGAGCAGGCGAAGACTCAGCCATGAGCTGAGAAGGCGAGGAGCTGGAGCTGAAGACATGAGTCTCATGGTGGCACCTACCAGCTGTTAATCTAGTATCGGGCATGATACACAAAGGGTGACAGCAGTTATGTGTGGTGTGACTAATAATTAACCCACCACCCTGGGAGCTCAGCAGAGCCCTGTAGTGACCCCACAGACCCGCCCTGGCCAGGGGCTGGCTCTGCTCCCAGGGCTTTGGCTGTTCGGGCTCTCCCCTCCTGCCCCCAGCACTGTGATGGGAACATTTGTGGCATGGACCCGGTAGGAAAGATTTCTTGAAGCTCTGATTTCAGTCAGTCTTACCAGTTGTTCTTCATCTGCAATACCTGATTGCATCCCCTCTGTCTCCTGGCATGGACAGGCACAGCTGCAGCACCTTCCCTGCAAAGGTGCAATGCTGCTGGGTGCTTGCTGGTGTGTGTTGTTGCCTTTTCACACGTGCATATGGTTATATATAGATAACTACCAAGGGGATCTTTTCATCTGAAACTACAATATCATTCAGCTTTAATTTTTCAATTAGAAACTTTGTGCACAGGTTTTGTGTGTCCTTGGAAGAGTGAGGAACTGGGGTGCAGGGGTTTGGTCCAGAGGGGCTCCTTCATCCTGTACACCAGGCACCCCACCCACTCACATAGTTCTCTGGAAATTCAGAAGCATTTCTGTTAATTAGTTTATTAATTGCAAAAATAAGCCCTTTGATATCTATCACTCTGGGCCAGGGTTTGGCTTGCTCTGTGAGAAATTGGCAGCCAGAGAGTGTAGGCAGGATTTTTGGTTGCAGGGCACATGGAGGTAGCACTTATTTGGTCCATACTCCCAGTAGCTTTTAAACCAAGCCAGAGCTCTTAATCTGAAAACATGTTTATTCTTTGCAACAAAAAGATTGTCTGAGAATGAAACTGATTATTTTAAAAACAAAGAGGAAAGAGAAATAGGAATTGAAACTGTGTAGGCTATTTTCAGCCATCAAGATGAATGAAACGTAAAAAAAAAATAAAATAGGTTGCAAGTTTTGAATTCTGAAAAAAATCAGTCCAAAAGGATGAAAATCCAAGCAGATGCTGTAGCTCCAAGCACTGGCAAAGCAGGCTTTTCTGCCTGGGAATAGTGGAAGATTTCAGCAGACACACATGGGACAATGCAAACCTGCTCATCCGCAGGGCACTCATTATCAGAGGAGACCTGCGACACATTAACCGCTTTGCTGTTACTCTTCATTCCCATCTCCTGAAGCTGGAGGATGCTGGTGGAGCCACGATGAGGGCAGAGGAGACCTGCAACCCCGCTAGAAAAGGCTGCAGCAGAGACCAGTGGGAAAAGAGTTAATGCATCAAGTGGGAGAAGGCGGTCTGCAGCTGAGCCCTGTGCCCCCCCCGCCCCCCATCACCATCGCAGTCTTCCAGCCTCTTGCTGGTCCTCCTGACTTTTGCTATCGTTTAATTCCATGTGAAGAAGGGAGAGATGATCAGAGCAAGGAGCAGTCGGGGCTGCGAGGTAAGGCAGCCTCACCAGCTTAAGAAAACCTGGAGGCTTCTGCTGCCCAGGATGGCTGCCCTCCCCCATACCCCCACACCAGTTTGGGACAGGGAGCAATGTGCAGTAATTGGGAAATGAATCTGAGCTGCTCACTTCAGGGTGCTCCCCTGAAAATTCACTTTCCACTGTATAGTGCCACCAGGGGATGTGCATAGGTGGGTGGAGGATGGGGAGGGCAGGACCAGCTGGGTGCCAAATGCCCTGTCCTCAGTGCATGTCACTCAGCTTGGTGGCATCCATGGGAGAAGGACCTGCTCCAGCACCGATGATGGAAGAGCAGCACTGGGCAGAGCTGGGCTCAGGGGCCTCCATTTCCACTCCATCTGCACTTCAGCCAGTCCCAGCAGTGATGAGCTGGTCCCGGGGAGTCAAGGATGGTTTGTGCCCTCAGCTGGGAGACACAAGGCTGCAGCCCGGTGTTTGACCCATGCTGCAACACCCAACCACAAGCAAGCCCACATGTGCTGCCTTCCCCCGGGGTGGTTCACACACAGCAGGTTGATCACCCGAAGGGGAAGCGAAGGCAGCTCTGCTGCAGCCAGGGCCAGCTCGGTTTCGGAGAGAGGGCAGAAATGCTTCCAAAAAGATGAAGTTGGTGGGAGCTGAGCTGGGTCTGCACCAAGGTCCCTGCGCTGCCTGCCCAGACCTGGGCAGATGGATGGTGACAAGTCAGGTCCCAAGGACTCGGCGCTGAGCTCCAGTGTTCAGCCCCACCAGCCCAGTCTGGCTGCAGAGCTGCTCTCTGTACCATGGCTCTGAGCATGTCTGCTGGGACTTCTGCAACCCAGATGTTTGCACCGGGCTGGTCCTCTCTATAACCCTCCCCACACCTGAAAGCTGATTGCAGCCAGATCCCTCCATCAGGCAGCAGCACCAGGACTCGGAACAGCCCCTTCCAGCACAAAGCCCATGCAAATGGGGCTCTGGAGGCCCCAGAGGTCATGACACAGAGGACTGCAGAGATTTCCAACTGGCTGCACTTGTATTTGGGGCATGTCCTGCCTTTGTCGGTGACTGTGACCATCAGCTGCTCCCAGGGCCAGGTCCCAGCCCTGTGCCTGGCCATAGGTGTCCCCTGTCCCTACCTAGGGATAAGTGGTGTGGTGGGACACTGTTGTGGTGATGCTGGTATAGTAAAAATGCAGCACCCATCCTCTCTGGTAGATGCTCCCTTGCTGGGACACATGCAATTCATTCTGGTGGAATTACCCTGGTCAAAATGGGAAGAGACTGAACAAAAAAAGGGCAAATGCATCTTTTCACCCACAGATTTGGGTTGATGCTCAGGGTCAGCAGAGATCCTTTTTGAGCTGAGGCAGAAAATGCTTCTCATTGCCCTGCCCTTCTGGTTTCTTGCTCATGGCAATTCAGATTAGTGCTACCCAGCTGCATTATATTTAAATTACCTGTCAAGCAATTGCAGTGCATGGTCTTGAGCAACACAACCACATCTGACTGCCCCAGAGGTGCCTGTGTTGGCCTGGATGTGCTGACAGTTCGAATGCTTTTTGCCTTGGTCACTACACAGACCCACAAACAGGGCAGCTGGGGCTTCTAGAGGCTTTGCTGAAGTTTATTAGCTTTTATAATGGTCGTGAAAATAATTGGATCTCAGACACCTGCCGGCAATTTGGTACAAAGGAGCAAAAAAAATGAGGCCAGATGAGGTGTAAATCAGGAGTAACTCCAGAGCTGCTGGTGTGGTTTAAGCAGAGCAGGGTGAGCCAGAGACACGATGAGTCCTGGTGATGTGAAAGGGCTTGGGAAGGGTCCCAGTGTCCGTTCTTGGTGCAGTCTCACAGTTACCTGGCCCATCTCAGTGAGGAAGGGGATAATGTTGAAATGCCTGGGCCAGGGGCATCCAGGGGTGGCACCTGCCCCAGTCACCCCATTCATATGTTGTGGACATCACACCACTGTTGTTTGATGCTTAAATAGGTCCACTGAGTCAGTAAGAGCACTGCATGGCAGCCATGGGCACTGGCAGCACTTGCCCCACTGCCTGCCCTGATCCTATACGCAGCCAAAGCTGGCACATGAGCTCAGGGCTGCCTGTCTCTACCCACTGGTTTCTGCATCAGCGTGGACCCTCTCGCCTTGCTCAGCATCCCCCTCCCAGGGCTAGTGATGCTGGTGGCCGGCTCCTGTCCTGTGCCAGCACTATGGCTTTTCCCTCTGAAGCACTTCAAGGAGACCAGCATCACCAACATCACGGACACCATCACCTTTCCATTTTGCAGATGGGGAAACTGAGGCCCAGAGGAGCAACCCCCAAGCAAGCAGGCAGCCAGAAGAGCCTGCAGTCTTTTTCCTGACCCCATTCTCTGCTGTGAGCTCTTCTGCCAGGCCTGCTCTGGGGGGTAGCAGGGGAGAGGGGCTGTTGGGGTGTGCTGACCCCAGGCAGGGGCTCTGGGTGCTGCTGGAAGCTTGTGGCTTAGCCCTGCCATGAGCTGTACAAGCAGCAGCCAAGGGGGAGCTTTCAATCACCAAGCCACCGATCCTCTTCCCCCAGCTCCTTCCATGTACACGTGCTCTCCACGCTGGCTCCATCACAACAAAGCAGCCCCTGTTCCCTGCTCCATCCCCAGCTCCTCCCCAAGCCCTGTCCTGGCCAGTCCTGGATTTATGAATGAGTCCTCTGCTCTGGTGACAGCGGGCTCTGCCAGCCTGAGGACTTTGCTCCAGGGATGGAGGAGCAGCTGGATTCTGCTGCCATCAGGAGCAGCACGTGGTGGGGAAGGCAGAGCTTTGGGGTGCACAGCCCAGCCCCTGCAGAGGGCATGGTGCCACGCTCCCCTCCCAGCGCCAGCCTGGCCCATGCCCACTTGCTCAGGACTGGTTTGGATTATAACTCACGAGCTGCCTGTGCCAGCTGGCATGGCTGCATGGGAAAGAGCTCCTGAGCCCTCACGTCCTGGTGCAGCAGCAAAGGCAGCCTTGGTGTCACTTCCCTCTGCTATGCTGGGCTGGAAACTCTGGCCATCGGAGGATTTTCCTGGGAGAGAGGCATCCCCACCACAGGGCTGGGACCTCGGGCAGGCAAGCAATGGGAACAGCTGGTCTGCAACCTATCTGCATCGCCACGTTCAGCACTTTGTTGTTTTACTACTAATTAGTGCAATACAGATGAAGGATGGCTGATTTCAGCACACTCCATGCAGAACAAAGATACGGAGCTGGCAAAGCACTGGGCAGCATTGTGCACTCAAGGCACATGACATAAAACCATCACCAACAGCCTGTTTGCTTGCCCAACACCTCGTGTGCCCAGAGCTCTGCCTGTATTCCTAGGAAAACCCTTCCAGCACCTCTCTGAGACAGATTAGGGCTTATCAGCAGCCAGTCATCCAGGCACTGAACTCTCTGATGCCTGAAACATGTTCTGCTGGAGTCAGTGCCTCCCAGGAGCCTGCTGTCCCTGGCTGCCTGTGCCCGTGCCCAGACCGGCTGCACCCCAGCTTCCCAAACAGGCACCGGGCTCTGCTTACACAGAGCTTTTTGCAGATGATGGGAACAGTAGCAAAAAACAAGCATCCTCATCAGCACTGGGCAGCAGGCATTAGATTAAGTTAAGCACCAATTAGATAGCTGGTTACCCATGTTTCTGTGCTATCTCCATAGCATCTGAGAGCTCTCGCAAGCCATTGTGACTTTTGTCTGTTTATCTCTCTATATATACAGAAAGATGTTGATGTAGATGCTACTGATTCTAGACTAGATCTGTTGGACCATCCTTTTGCTGGTTACGGTCTATGCTGTCCTGCCTCGCTCCACCTTGCACAGCCAGATGTAGACATGTTGGTGATCAGGGTCCAGAGGTTACCACTGTAAGAAGTTTGTCCTCCTACCTTTTCTTGGCCACCATGACAAGAGGGTGCTAGTTTACCTTTCCTCCTCACAGCTTACCCACCCCATTCTCCAGTTTGGTCCAGAAAAATATCTCTGCTAAAAGAAAAACCTTTTTTGTTTGGGTTTTTTTTTGAGACAGCAGTTTGTTTCTCTGACATAAAGATGTATTTCCCCAGAAGCTTAAGCCTCCCTCAGCACGGAGGTGTGCTCACATAAGGTCTAATCACTGATCTAATTAAATTGATTTGCTACTGTGTTAAATCAGCGCAACTATATTGAGCAGATCAGGGATAAGTGTCTATTCCACCTCATCATAAAAAATGATAATAAAAAGCACCTTCGAGACATCAGTGCTAAGAATTCAAACAGAAAGTTACATTTATTATTTTAAATCCAGTCTCATCATTTCTGGGGTGTGGATTTTTGAAAGGGGCTATGAAATCCTTGGCATCGACAATACTCATCTCACATTTTATGAAGACTTCTACAGGACATGCAAATATTGATTAATGTTCCAGAAGGGTCTAAGGAGTTTACAAATCTAAAGCCCATGGAAGGTGACAAATCTCTTTTAAAAATAAAGGAAAAAAAAAAGCAAGCCAAAAACACCCCTCATTATTTTAAAAATCAATTTCATACTCATTTTTATTCATTAGTTGAGATCTATTATTGTTTCTTTACAAAGTATTTGCATTACTTCCTCCCTGACAAAATTACTTTAAAGTAGTTATTTCCACTTGAGGTTTTGGTGGATTTCCTGATCAGGGGTTCATGCTTAGGCTTCCGTAGCTCTGTTACTATACTAACATTGTAAGTTATTTTATGAAAGATTTATGTTCCAACTAAAACCATGATAAATAGATTTTAAACCAGTGACACTGACATTTTTATACAGAGCTTTCCAATTTGATAAAATGTACAAATTTGATCAGATTCACTCTGACAGTGGCCCTTTAGACTGTGAGTTACAGAGTCAATTAACGAGCTGAAATAGCAGCTCATTGGATTTTCAGAGCCAGCAGCCTTAGCCTGACAGCAGGGCAGTACTAGGCTTAGACACAAGCATCTCCCAAAAACCTCTCCAGCCTGATGTGACGTTCCCCATGGATGTTGCATCCTACTGTGACATTGCATTTGTGATCCGCACCCCTGGGTGTGAGTGATGCTGGCCCATGGGTTTGCACCCAGGCTGGACCTGGGCTGTGAGGGGGTACTAAGGGCCACCCTCTCCCTGGAGGTAGTGGGACCTTAGCAGACGCAGCCTTGAGCTATCTCTGCTTGGTGATGGCATTATTACTCAAGCTGATGAGTTTACACCTAGAAAGCTCTCACTCCTTTGAATCATTCTCACCTGATCAGCAGGGATCCCACCCTGCTTTTGTCACCCCATCATCCATGCTGGTGGGAGGAACCATGAGCCTTGTTTGCCTAGATGAAGGGTTGAGGCACAGGGAGGCTCAAAGCCAGTAGTGAGCTTGTAAACCCCGAAGCAGGGCCTGTCTCCAACTCAACTTCACCATAAAGCATCAGCCTGAAAAGACCTCCTGCCTTGTTTTTTCCTTTTGCACCCACCAGCCTGGAAAAAAACACAGAAGAGGACAGATGTTCCACCTGCCTTTTGAGATCCCTGTGGCAGAAACCTTGGAGCTGCTGCTGAGAGCTGAGGTACCCGGTAAGAGCTGCTGGTGCTGGCATGGTTGTCCAAGGGCAGCAGCCTGTGCTGGAGGGGGTGCAGGGTGGGACCCCCAAGCAGCCTAGGGCACACAGCAATGTGCAGCACTTTTGTGGCAGTCCCAGCTGGCCCATCCAGCACTGCCATATGAAAGAAGCAATTTGGTGAGCACAGCCACTGCTGTGAGCATCACCCAAATCTGTGCTGGAGCTGGAACTGAGCAGCCCCAAATCCCTGTGAGCACGGGACTGTCCTTCCTCCGTGGGAAGCAGTGTCTGATTGCATGGGACCACCAAGCTAATAAAGCCATTGACAGGGCCACATGTCACCTCCTGACTAAGGTGTGAGCAAGTCACACCTCATTCAGGCTTTAAAGTCTAAATGCAGCCAGGTTCGGTCAGAATCCCCTCCAGCCTGCAAGGCAAGGGAGCAAAAGGGCAGTTCCTGCTGGGTTTTCCAGGCTTGGCTGAATTTAGGCTATCTCAAAGCCCTCAGGCTAAAGTGGGATTTTGACACAAGCCTTGGGGTAGGAGGGCAGTGACACTGGTGTGTGGGATGGGGAACTGTACCAAGAGCCTCAGCTGAATTTTCAGCTCTTGCCACCAACTTGAACAAAGTTTTTAAAGGCTCCGTTTCAAAAGTGTGCTCAGGTCTAGCAGAGGCAGTCTCTGGGATACGTCCTGCCTGGTACTCGGAGTGATGAGTATCAGAGCTCCCATGGATTTTGGATGGGTTTAGGCTGCTCAGATCTCCTGGAGTTGGGCCCAGCATTCTTCACGTGGCGCAGCTCCAGAAATGGAAGCGCTCCAAGTGAGCAGTTTCTTTCCCAAAATGGGGATTCTTCTTTCCTTTGGATGGAAAATACTACAGACAGGGGAAGTATTATCTCATTGTACTGCGAAGGAGAACCATTTATTAACTGAGGGTACCAAATTTAACTCTGGGTCTTTTTTAATAGCAGCTCTGATATGAATAGAAGTGTTTGGACCCTTTCCGTGCAATGTCGGGAATCTGCATCACAGAATTGTGCTACTATGTGAGAAATAGCAACTGAAATCAGCTGCGGGGGGGCGGAAACAGCAAAACTGTCTAGCCTAAATTCATGAGAAATTCATTTCAGGGGCACGGATTATATGAAATGCCTCCTTATCTCAGTTATATTTGCAACACATTAATGCTCAAGTAGTGTTAAAAATCCTGTTGCCTCCTACACTTGCTGTGTTATGCAAGGGTGGCTTTTCTCACGTGCTCTGGGGCTCCCAAAGCACCCACACCCTGCCACAGGAGCCTGGGCAGTGGGGTCACCTCCAAACACAAGGCACTGCTATATACAGTAAAACTAGGAGGACAAGCTGAAGTGAGGTCCTGCTTATGGGTTTCTCATTGTTTTCTCAAGCAGGGGAGTCGCTTTTATTTGCTAGGAGCAGGGAGGCAATGTGCCATAGTGGGATGTATGTGCCTGACTGCATTCAGCATCAGGTGATGGTCACACAGCAGCCACAAACCTTCACAGCAGATGTATATGGGTTTGTGTACATTAGCTGGTTGCATGAGAAAATGCAGTTACATACTCTTTAGATTATGATCCAAATGTTCTTTCCATTATACCAACCTTTCTGCCACTCCTGGCTCCCTTAACCATGGCAAATGAGGACATAATGATATCAGCTATTGTTTTCTAACTAATAACTTCCCAGGACTTCTGCAAAATTCTCCCATCCCAGGTGAAACTTGGTAATTAAGAGTGACCTTTGAAAGCTCCCACTTACAATGGTATCCGCTGGTTCTGCTTAATGTGCTCTCCTGTCTGACACATGAAACTGTGAATAATTGCTGCAGTTTATTAAAGTGGAAAATAAAGAGCTTTCAAAACACTGAGATCATTTAGTCTCCAAACATTCGACAGTGCTTAACAGGTAGGAGTGTTTTGAGCGGGTTATCCTAATGAGAGGGGAGTCATGTATCTGACTGTTCCTATTTTGTACAAGTGTCACTGTTCTAGTGACAGCAGGTTTATGGGATTACACCGATGGGAATCCTGCACATCAGGCAGGTCTCTCTGGCTGTAAAAATCGTAGACTAGCAATACGAGTATCCAAACCATAGCTTACAAATGAGCAGGACTGCGGAGCTGGTCAGGAAAAAGTCACCCACTTGCCACTCCCAAAACAGGCACCCTGGACACAGCAAGAAGCCCTGAGTACACCAAATAAATCAAATCTCACAATTCACCAGGATAAGGAATTAGAGGGTTTCCTACAGGTTTTATATCCAGGAGGATTTATGATTTAATTTAAACACATAGTTTCTAGCCGTTTCTTTTTGCAAGCAATCACCTAGGCTACATTAACCTGATGGTGATGTACTGCAGTCCCGGGGAGCCCTGAGAGCCAGAGAGAGACAACAGCACTCAGAGGTGTGAACTTCCCCCATTTATCTTGCTGGGGTGTGCTCTGCCTTGCCAGGGAAGCTGATCCAGGCGTGTTAACCACTTCAGTGCCAGCCCCTGCCGTGGAAAGGGCTGGTTGTGCAGCAGCGTGTCCTGTATGGGCCTTTCCCTTCCTTTGGCAGAGCTTCCCCAACAACAAGGGATGCAAGGCTGGAAGGGGATGAGGGAGGTGCAGACTCCTGCTGTGTGGTGATGCTGGGGAGAGGTTAGGAGGGGGTCTTGTGAGATCAGACAGGTTTTTCTCACACAGCTTGTTGCAACAGATGTGGCCACATCTGCATAAGTGTACAGTTTAATATGCTTTTTAATAAGTTTTATATCTCCCTGCCTCTTGGGATCCAACAGCGAAGCAGAGGCTCCTCACAGGCCCCAAGCCAACCCTGTGGGAGACTGGAAGCAAAACGGAGCAGATGGGAACACATCCTTGGGAGACACTTCTGCCTGGTTTGGGTACTGATGTCTCAGCTGGAGGTTTCCTTCATCCTATGAGCAGTATTTCACAGCAGCGGCACAAGGTTTTGCTGGTCGCTAACAGACCTGGCACCACTGCCATGGGAGTGGTCGTTATTAGGACCTGAGCTAACAAACCAGGCAGCTCCCTTTACACTCCGAGCTCTCTGATCTGCCTGTCAGCAGTCTCCTGCAGACAGTGCAGCACTGAGCTTCTCCTGTGCCAGTTTGGAGGCTCCCTTTTCCAACCAGACGTGTGCCTGCAAATGCCTGTGAAGATGGCAGCTGCTGGAAGAGGCAGTGATCCTCTTCTCTGAGCTGGGCTGGCTGCAGCTGTAGCACCGTGCGGGTGGCGACTGGTCCCTCTCTTGTGGCAGTGCCCCGCCATCTGAGCAAGGCTTCTTGGGGAGACAGAGATGTGTAAGATTTAAAGTGAAACTGCTGCTTCAAAGAAAGGGCTTTTAGGTATTTCTAATGCTGAAAGCTGGAGGTGTCAGACCACTCCGGGGCTGTCCCACATCGAAGGCCCTCTCCACCTCCCAATGGCAGTGAGGAGGGGTCAACCCCAGAGCAAAGCCCCCTTTCATCTCCTTCTTATGAGCTAAGAGCAAACACCTCTTCCAACAGGAGAGGTGTCTGAAACAGCCTTTTCATTATGTTTATATTTAAAAATCTAACAGTGACTAAAGCATCTTGCATAATAAACAGCTCTAGAGCCAGAAATATTTGCCTGCTCTCATAAAAAAAGGAAGTCCTCAGATCCTCTTCTGAAGACTGTAAGAAAGCGACAGAGTTTTCCCTTTGCAGGATATAAATATGCAGTGCAAATAGGTGGCTGCTGTCGCTGCTTACATTTTGATGTATCTCTTCAGATAGCCTGGCAGCGCCAGATTATTTTAGTGTCAAATCAAAGCTCTGGCTGTGTAAAGAAGCTGAGGAAAGGTACAGTCTGTGTTGCAGCACAGGATGGAAGCTCCAAGAAGACTGGAGGCAGTCCTGTGAGACGTGTACCAGCCATGCATACTAAGCCTGCCATTTAGTACGCCGAAAAGAAAACCCCTTTAGCAGAGCTGCTGCAGAACAGACATAAATGTCTTCAGATTTGGGCTGGGGCACGGGGGTGTTTTTCTAGGGAGGTATGTGATTCATTGTCACATCAGCTGAAAGAAAAGAAAGCTTTTGTTTCCTTTTTACCCATTTCCTTGCGAGAGAAAAAAATTAAAGGGCCTGTTTACAGTGGGAGAAAAATCTTGCTGGCTGATCCTTTTTTACAGCAGGAAGCTCTTGTTTGCAATGCACCATTGCTGTCCTTGACTTTAACAAAGTGGAGTCAGCCCAGCCCTGCCCAGCGCATCGCTCTCATCTGGATGCAGGGCAGTCGTGCAGTGCCTGGCACAATGCAATCCCCGGCTCCCCGCAGGACAGATGTGCACACCCAGCTCTGCCCCTTTGCTGCCAATGAGCACTGACAGCCGCACCGTGCGGTGGGCGCAATCACAGGGCACATCAGCCCCTCTGTGCTCCCCCAGGTCCTGCGGGAGCTGACNNNGCCCCTCCTGCGCGGAGCCGGTGCAAGGGACAGGCCCTGAGCCCACCGCCAGCCCGTCCGGGGGGGGGAAGGCACAGCTGTCCCCGCTTCCACACAACGCAGCGCTGCCTGGCACGGGCCAGGGCGGCACAAAGGCGGCTCCCGGGTGCGCCGCTGCCCTGAGGAGCCCTCCCGGGTCACGGTAGCGGGGCGCAGGC
>VZRW01008838.1:1733-69200 GCA_013398125.1 Aegotheles bennettii | reverse complement strand
GAAAATGAAATGAAAAAGCGGGGCTGGCGGCGGGCCCGCGATCCTCACGGTCTCTCCCTGTCTGCTCTCCCCGCAGATCGAGGCGGATTTCCGAGCGAACGGTGAGTGTGGCCCCGGCGCGCCCCTCGCCGCGCTCAGACATGGCGTCCCAGAGACTAAGTCCCGGCTCCTCGCTCACCGGCCCCATTGTTCCCATCGAGCCGCCAAAACCGCCCCTTTCCCGGCGGCCCCGGCCCGCCCCGACCCCCGCTGCCCGCAGTGGGGGCTCCGGAGGCGCCCGATCCGAGCCGCCCTGCCCTGCCGGGGTGCCCCTTGGGCCCCGATTCCTCGCTGGAAAGTCGCCTTCTCGGCGGTCGGGACTTAGTCTCTGCGCCATTTTCTTTTTCTCCTCTCTCCTCTCTGCCTTTCTCCTTCTCCTCCTCCCGGAGCTGCCGCCGAGGAGCCTTCCACAGAGGCACCGGGCGGCGATCCCCGGCCCCCAGCCCCTTCTTAACCCTTCTTAGCCAAGTTTTTAACCAAAATAAATCCCCGAGCCGTTTTTTTTTATCACAGCCTCCCTCCCCCCACTGCTCCCCGTCCCTGCTCCTTTCAGGGAATCCCTCCCTTCCCCCTAAAATGAAAGGTGATTGCAACATGTTGCTCTTTAAAAGAATCTGCTGCATCCATTTTAAGATCAGTCTTTATTTCTTTCCTTGCCATTTAATTGATGTAATTTTACCTTGTTGGGTGGGGCTTTTTAATTAAAATAAAAGCCCACATTAGAAAAAAAAAACACAAAAGCAACCAAACAACACAAAACAGGGTAGACAATTCCAGAAAGGCAGACAGCATCACTTCAGAAAGTTTGTGAGCTAACTGTTCATTTTGATCAGAAACAAGGGAGTCTTGTAATTATATATATTCATATATTAATATGTACTTATACATCTATATATATTTATATCCATATATATACACACATAATATTTTCTGATCAGCCTGATGGCTGCTGATTTTTTTTCATTGTTTATTAATTTTTCTAGGAAGCAGGGTAATTGCAGCCCCCCTCCAGGTTGGTAGGTGACAAATTGAAGGGTGGAGTGGACTTGAGGACATGCAACCTACCTTTGTGTGTGTGTGTGTTGTTGTCACTGCTCGGGATGTGTAAGGAGCTCTGAGCTGTCCTCTGACTGCTGAGGTGGTAGAGGACAAAAAAGATGGTTGAAGATACCTGCCTATACTGATTTTTAGCATGCTTTCTGGATGATATCCATGTGCCTAGTTGCTTTGTAGGCTACTGCGTGTAAATATTTACAAATTACGTTTGCATACACCTTTCATTCTGTCAGTTCATTGGAATGTGATTGTGTGTGTGCAGGAGGAGCAGGCAGTAGGTAATATGCAGTTTTTGAACTTTTACTTCCATTTTGAATCTATATAGATATATCTATATATCTGTATATATCTATCCTTAACAGGAAAAAAGGGTGCAGTGGATTTCCCCAAGAAGTGCAGGAGTAACTCTTGAAGCAACTTAAATATAAGCATGTATTTCAATACTTGTAGCCTTCTTATGCAGGGAGATACTTGCTAAGGATCATCTTTATTTAGGAAAAAGTACTCCTAGGTAAACTTTATTTATATACCAATTGACATAGGGGGAGTGATGCATATTTGACCTTTCCACTCCAGCTTCCATTGGCCCCCTTGGAGGGATTTTTCTCCTCTGATGTGACCATGTGCTTTTCTATTCTTTTAAGAGTTTCAAGCATACAGCACTTAAAACTCCTCCAGTTTTTATTTCTACCATGTGTTGGAGGAATTCAATACAGAAATTCAAAGTAAAACACCTTGATGGAAAAAGAATTCCTGGCAAATCAAACATACGCAACAAATTGATACCAGGATAGGTACTGGCACTGTTTTCCTCCTATTATAATTATTTTATAGCAGTTGTATAACATCACTGTGACTGATCAGAGGCCTGGAAAATCCAAAATCCTTTTCAGCACTGAAAGGTGTGCGTAACACTGCTTGTTCTGTTGAGGGAAGACTGCTGAATAGACACTGCCCTCTCTGACCACGACTCATCTTCCTCCAAGCCTGTCACCTCTCCCAGTCGCCTTTCCTCTACACAGGAGTTCTTTGCACTCCTGTATCAGGAGCTGTCACGTGTGAATCTGAACAGTGGTTCTCATTTGGGCATAGTGGTGAGGCTCTGGCTCTTACACTCCTGTTCTGATCCTATTTGGTGGCAAAGATTAGGAGTGGGTGGTAGGACTCTCAGTACCTTTTTTTTTCCCCAGATATTTAGAACTGGTTTGTGCTTTGGTAGAGCCAGAGTCTCCTTTTAGACTGCCTTTCCTCTTTACACTTGGGGAAGGGAAGTTTTCCTGGGGGCTGGTACTGACTCATCCCAAATGTTGAAAGTACCAGCAGTAAACATTTTTGTTCATAAAAGATGTTTTGGGTGATTTCTGGATAGTGTATCAGTAATTGAGCAGTTTAAGCAATTTGAGGCTTCCTGTTGTTACTAATGTTCATATCTGGGTCAGTGGACATACTGCCTGGTGTGGTGAACACAGGAGGTGGTGTAGTTTGAGGTGAGGTGGATGGGGGTGGATCTGCTAGCCCATTGCAGGTCACCCAGGAGCACCCTGGTTGTAGCTGAGAACTTGGATCTGGTTACACACGCACTTCATTGATAGCAGGGTAGTGTTAGGTATGAGAGAGGATGCCAGCAGTAAATAAGTGTTCCTGGCTATTTCTTGTCATTTGTCCTGGGCAAATTCCAACTTGGGTAATTGTATTCTGCTTCGATATCCAGATTCTCCCTCTTGTTTAATTTGGCCATACTTGGTGGTTTTTTTTCACCTTAACTGTATTTTTAGTATCAGTATGCACCACAAAGAATTTTCCATGTTCAGTCCTAGCAATGCCTGCTCGTAAACCATCCCGAGGACAATATTGTGCTGAAACAGCGAGCTTTTTTGCAATGAGCGTCCTCGCAGTCTTCAGCATTGTAGAAGGGAAGCTGTAGTTTAAAACTGTCATTTCCAAGTACAGCTTGGTGGCTGAAAGTGACCCCTTCATGACAGACGTGGGTGTTGAGTCACAACGATGTACTTAGGGAATCATTCTGGTTATTTTGTTTTTTCTCGGTAAAATTTCAGATCACTTCAGATGCAAAATCTGTTTGGATGCTATCGAGTTTTGCCTTTAAGAGCTTTGTTATTAAGATTGAACATAATAACCTCTTACAACTGAGGACAATGTTGAGCATAAAAGCAATTTATCTTGACTTTCAGCTCTCTCATTGCGTTTGCAGACTGCAGTAGATAAAAATTACTTTATTTTTGCAAAACAATCAAATTGCATTCCAAAGCTACTGGATTCCACTAACTGCTGTTAGTGCCTTGGCTGTTCATCAGCCTGTGGTCAGAACTTGTGTAAAACCCAGCACTGTTCTGTACAGAAAGCTGACTTCATCCTCAGCAGTGGTTTTAGAGGAGGAAAACAGGGGAAGATGGGCTTGACCGATAATGTTAAGATGCAGTTTAAGGCCCCTGTAGTAACCATTACAGTGTATTAACAGGAGTCAAGTGTGAATTTGCTTGTCCAGCATCATAGAGATGGCTTCTGGAAGTCAAACACGCTTGTAGGAGGGGCTTGCTTTAACAGTGAATTATTTTTGGGGGAAAGAAGGCCTTGCTGCTGCAGCATCTTATCAGAAACCAGCAGGTTTTTTATGCTGGCGTGAGTGCTCATATGGCAGCTCTGTATGTATCAGGGTGAAGATATGAAGGGGTGTGAGCAGGAGGGAAATTTAAATTAAATAGCAAGAGTGCTGAACAAATGCCTTGCAAGTTACAGAATTTCAGCACATTCTGTGTTTTGCCTTAAATTCTGTTTCATGTGTGATGGAGCTGCACACACAAAAAGTGGGGGTGATTTAAATGCTAACAAACTGCAAAACAACATAATGGAGATCCTCACGATTTTTTCAGTGGCTGTGAAACAGTCTGTTGGAGACCAGATCTGTTCTTCCTCACTGCTGCTTTGTTGGCACCTTCTGGATGGGTGAGAGAGTTTTTCGGAGCAGAGCAGGGCCACTTCTGACATGGGGCTCTGTGTACCTTAGTGCTGCTGTTGGAGCTGCTGCGCTAAACAAACTGCATGGAGTTAGGGAGCTTGAAAGTAAACTCTGTGCTCTATCTGTGTCTTGTGCACATCAGGGTCAAGCTGTCTTTTTAAGTTCCCTGGGAGCATGTCACCAGTGCGTTTAAATGTCAAACGTTTGGCAAGGGACCCAAAATACAAAAGGTGGTTAAGGGTGTTTAGATACAGATGGGTATCTCCACTGAAATTTTCCTTTCCCTTTTTTTGTGATATGTGGAGATGTGAATACTGGGGAATGTAATTTGTTCCTTCCAACACAAGCCTTGAATCTCTCCCTGCCTTCCCTTTCAGGCTGCAGTGCTGGGTGATGATCCTGCATTGTAAGTGCTGCCCACAGCCTCAGAACAACACTTGGGGTAGTTTTAAGTCTGAAACCACTCAGCTTTCTTATTTTAGAAGTATTTAACATCAGACCCCAATCTCTACAATTTTTTTTAGTTTTATTTTCACACTGATTCCAGTATGTTCACAGCAATCTATTGCGGGGCTTGAGGCATATAACAGTGTAGCTTTGCTCTGGGAACCTTCAGATTGTTACAAGTGAGGGTACTCTGAAGCAAATTGATCATTTCTGACACCTCTCCAAAATGCAGACTCAGAAATGTAAACAAATGTGTTGTTGGTAAGCTGCTCTTCAGTATCATGTGCTGTGTGGGTTGTTTGCATCTATTTTCCCAGCAGTGGCCTCAGAGGGGCTTTACTGGAGACCTTGAGGTCTGCTGTGTTAATTGTCTTGACACGTTCAGCATTCAGGTTAAAATTTAATGGGTGTCTTGTGGGAGTGGGGAGCTGAATGCATTTCTGTTTGCTGCGGCCAACTTTTGCTTTTGTTAAAACTCAGCAGAATTACCCAAATGTGCTGGAAGATGTGTTTCGGGGGTTAATGGCCTGTGTGCTTCCTACTTCTAGCAGATTTTCTTAAGATGTTTCTCCTTTTACTGGAGTGTTAAGTGGTATCTGTTATTAATGTGCTACGAGGGCTACTTTGTTTACTTTGTAAAACGTGAAAATAATGTAACCAGGGGACCAGTGCAAAAGTGTGGGTTTTTACATGGCTTACATAAACTAGGCACACAGCTCATAAACGTGATCGAACACAAATTCAGATTTGATTTCATTTACAACTGTGACTTCAGATATTTGTTGGGTAGTTCATTGAATTCCAACCTCCTGAGTTGTGCTGTCAGCAGAAACGGCAATAATATGTAATTATAGCGAGTACTTAACATCTCATTGACTCAAATTCCTCTGTTAATGATTTCACTGGATTCCTGTTAAAGTAATACCTGCTGAAATAGCACAAGCCACTGTCCCGTTGGAGAGAGGCTCCAGGTCAGATTCTCACCGGGGTTGTAAATTGCTGTAGTTCTGCTAAAATCAGCGGAGCTCTGACAGTGTGTCTGTTTTTTGTTATTGGACTGCGGGGATGGGCTTTAATGATACAGTGACTATTTAAGAAAAGGATAATTTAACATAAGAAATCAGTGCAGATGTTTTGTCTGTGGTTTTTCAAGATGGGATAGTTTCTCTTTTAAGTCTGCTTGAGCTGGTTGTGCCAATATAATTCCTCGTATTCTTGTAAGACATGCAGTCATTCAGAAATATTTATTGGCTTTTAAAATTGAATTACCTTTTGAGGCTGTGAGTTTTATAGAAGCTGCCCCAAGTTGTATAGAAAACCTCACACTTGGAAACACGGGAGAAAAATGCTGTTTAGCATTATGTATTCTGCTTCTACCTGCAGTTCTGAAGGACTGCGTCTTAGGTTTCCAGATCTGAGAGAACATATTCATTGTAGAAATCGGTGTGTATTACCTTGCTTTTCTGGGGCTGAGGCAGCAGCGTATGACAGATATGCCCAGCCATGCCTTATTCCTGCACGACTATGGGTTCTGAGCTGTTTAGCACTGTCAGAGATTCGTATCATAACTAGATTTCAAAATGCTTTCCCCTGGTAAGAGAACAGGAGAAGAGTATGGACTACTTGTTTCAGCAGTGGGTTTGCTGCTGACCTGCTCTTCTAAAAGAACAGCTAGAAAATCAATTTAAAACCCATTTCTGAGCTACAGTAAGATTCCTTTTAAACAGCATTCCCAGTTACTGCTGTCCTTAATCTGCTGTTACCAGTCGGCTCTAGGGAGCTCCCGCTGCATGTACCTCTGGTGGCTTCCACTGCCTGTCACTGGTTGGACACTGGGATTAATGCAGTGTTGAAGTGCTGTTCTGGGCAAGCAGAGCCTTTATTGCTGCAGGCTCCTGCTATTCAGTAGTTCAGCCGAACAAGTTGTAGTAGTGGTTTCCTGGTGTGTAAAAGACTACAGTATTTTTAGCACAGCATTTGTTCAGAATGTCCTGGCTGACACAAATACAGAATAGTTCCAGTGGATTTATTAATATTTATAGTTAGAAATATTTTTGTCTTGAATGCCGGCTTTTAAAACTAATGATCATGGGGAGTGAACTGCAGTGATCTTCTGGTGTCACAGTGAGGGTTCGGGCACTTGGAAGGTGCCATGAAAAGAAAGTTTGAAGTTAATTTTGTATTCTAGTGACCTGCAAGGTGTAAAGAGCAGTAGAAGGTTGCAGTTGGCTTTAAAAGCATGAGCATACATGCATATTTTCCAAGGTGAAATTTGATTTCTAAATTCGACTTCTGTGGCTACTGAGGTGATGAACAAATGAGAGCTCCAGACCTGAGAATGGAAGTGGAGGTCATGGAGCTGCAGTCAGGCTTCCTGAAACTTTTTCTTTTGTAACACCTACTTACCATGAAGGATTCTCTGACTTCTTTGAGTTCAAAAGTAGGATTTTGTTAAACCTCCATCTGTGTTGCAGTGTCAGAAGGAGTGATGATAGGAAATACACAGTTTTGTGCCAGTCCTTTCAACAGACAGTACTCTGGGAGATCCTCCAGCACAACTGTTGGAGATGAGACTTGATGGGGAAGTGGGAGACCTTGCCAATTAGTTCCCTGTTAATATCTAATGATAGAGATGGAGTCCTGTAAAGAGGAAAGATGAGTGGAAGAGGGACAGTGGTTCAAATAAGAATTGTCTCACAAATTTGCTAGAGTGTTATCACAAAGTTCTAGTGAAGTTTTCCATCATCTTAAGGCCTGTTGGTCTGCTAGAGTAGCATACTCTGCACAAAAAAAGGAAGAAACACGCAGGCAGTGCTCATGAATACTGTGTTTGATAGTGTTGCTTCACACTGGGGAAATCTCCTTTGGTCATAGCTGTTCCTTAGATCTCAATAGCTTCACTTGAAGATGGTCGCAGTAGTAGTCAGCTTAGATAATTAACTTGTGTTGACAGCTGCTCTGTTTCAAAACTGCCTGCTCCCAACATGAAGGAGTCACAAGGACAGACAAGCGTTGAGCATGCTTTACTGCTGTCTGGGAAAGCTTTGGAGGCAAGGGCTGAAAAATGTCTGAAATGCAGATCTTGATGGGATGGGGGCAGTGCAGGCTTAAATATGGGAGGCATGGCAGGAAAGTTAGCATAGGTGCTTGTCATTCAGCCTTAGCAGACAATACCTCATCAAAAAAAGCAACCTGTGTTTCCATATAAAGTACTTGAATCCTTTTTAAGTTTGAAGGCCGGTAACTTCTGAAGTTGGGATGATTGCGGGGTAAAGAGGGGCAGCATCAGGCCATTGGGAAATTGTTTTATTAGAAAGCTCCTGTCATCTTGGAGCCAAAAGTTCCTTCGCACAAAGTTCTGATTGGTAGATGTTTTTGGATTCCTTATTAATATTTTTGACATGGATGTATTTGTGTTCACAAGCTCAGCATGTGCTTTGTGCAGTTGTGAGGGTGTGCATGTATGGATTTTTATCTTACACCTTCATTAGAGAAGGGCTTTTTTGAGGAGTGTTTCAAAGACACTGGCTTCCTTCTCTGGTGGTACAGCAGAGTTCCAAGCTTCATGGTGCCCACCAAAACATGGTTGTCCAATGTAGATGGTTGCGTGTTAAACAGATGGACATTCATGGAATTCAGTGCTGCAGCAAAGTGATTCTGCAACTGGCTCTGTCTTTCTGTGGGTGAAAAGACATTGATTTCTGCCTCAGGAAAGCTTGGAGTGTACTTGTAGCTTCGCTAAAATATTCTGATCAGTCTCTGTAACTCATCTTTGGCTAGGTCATGTCTTTGTCCACTGGAGACATGCTGCATGGTGGGGATACACTGGCTAAGTGACTGTTACGTCTCATCAGCTGCAGATCTCTTACAGACAGTATTTAGCAGGTAGTACAACTTTATTTGGGGGAGCAAGTAACTTAAATTCTCAGTGAAGGCATAGCTCTGATTCCTCAAGATATATATTCCTTTTTATAACATAATGCTATTTTTCAATGATTTTCTAAAAATGAGACCCTGGTGACTTTTACTACTTACTGCTTATTTTTTAAATCCTTATCACTGCTCTGCACAGTCTCACTAATACTTGCAGCAAACATCTGGAGCATCAGTAGCAGAGTATTTTGCTGTGCTAAGCAATAAATGATAGGAACAAATGAAATACGAGGTCTTGTGTTCAGTGTGGATAAGACTGCATGCAGCTTGTCCTGTCTGAAACCCACTGGCTAATGCTTGAGCACTGTTTGGCTGCTCTGGAATGAGTTTTGCCAAATGCTGTGCAATTTCTGAAGTGCTGGACTCGCTCTGCTACTCGATGTGTACTACATGGAATTGGAAGTTGTCTTGTTTCCATCCCAGTGTCTGTCAGTTTGGTGCAGCTACAAGACAGTGTCTAAATGGAATAATTTTAAGAATTTTTAAAAATAAAGCGTGGCTTCATAGTAAAAAGTCAAGAAAATAATTAATAGGAATGGTGCAATACCCAATTACAGATGGCTTTTTGATTTACTGTTTTTTCCTGATATCTGTCACTTGCTGATGACAGCAAGTATTGCCCAACACTGCTTCTGACACATGAGAATATGAACTTGTAGAGAGTTATCCAGGACTTCTTGTGTTCCTTTATTTGCCACGTTTTTTCTGTACATCTTTTCAGTTTGAATGACAGCATGGTAGTTTTTCCTTTGTATGTAACATGGAATAGATGATGAGTCTTTTAGGGCCAGGACAATGTACTTTAGTTGAACTTTTTATTGATGGCAATATATTGCTGCTTAAGGCTTATGTTCCAGTACTTGAACAAGGGCCAGACTTGTCAAAACAGCTGCTGGTCTTCCTCCGAGGTTGCAGTTTCTTGTTTCGGGGAGGCTGTCTGAAAAGACCTTCTAGGAGGTAGAGGGTGATGGAAAAGTGGGCTTTCACCTCCTGTAGGGTTTTTCCCTTTGAAATACGGTAAAGTGTCCCTTGCAGATTTTTAAGTATCTGGAGATAGAGTTGAGAAACATGTAGTGGTTTTCTAACTGCAGTGCAGACATTCTGGAGTGAGGGTAGCACAGCTAAGAGGCTTCTATTTTCTTACGGTCTGCAAGCAGAGTTTTAGGAGGAGGAAAGTACAGGTGGTGGCAGGGGACACCCTGGTACATAGCTTGTACCACAAGATGGTTTGGACACCTGGTGACGGGGTTGGAGAGCTGTCATCCTTCATCTGCTCTGCACTGGATGCAAGTCAGGGGTGAGTTCTTTCTGTCCCTAGGGGGATTCATAGCCAAGTAAGTTGGCAGTTCTTATTCCAGCCCCTGGTTTCGTGTGATGCTGTCTGGTGGGCTTACCAGCTGCCTGTCTGTACTGTTTGGTGCTCTGGTCAGGCCATGTGGAGATGAAGGGCTGAATATGAGAGGCTGTTGAAGCTGAAGGCAGGAAGCACTGGGAAGGGACATTCTGTTACACAAGGACACTGTCTGGCATTAAGGTCCTTTGTGCTATACATTATCCTGTCCTGAGGCCATGCTGTTTAAATAGGCAACACAATGGGAGAAGAGGCAGTACTATGCTCTTCTCAGAGGTGGAGAAACAAGAACAGAGTGGGAGTGATTTCTTCCAGCACAGAACTAGGTAGAAAGCTCTCTGGTTAGGACTAAGATTCAATTCCAGCTTAGACTTTTGTTTTTTATTTTCAATTCTCTCTCCAGCTGAGGACTGAGGTGGTTAGCAAAGGGCAGTACAAAGGAAAAAAAAAAAGCAACTTCTGCAATTTTAGCTTATGTTGTAATTTTTTCTTAAATACAGAACTCGGGAGATGCAGGCTTCATTTTTTTTCTGTGGTACTAAATTATTTGACATATAATAAAATGTTGCATTCTGGATTTTGCAATTGGTGAAATCCCTTGGTTTGCAGTAGGGAGATCAGTGGTTTTCTTGTCTGTGCATGGGGTTCTGGTATCAAGTACTTTTCAGGTTAGTCTCTTGCACCATACACACCACCTTGGTACGAGTATCTCCGCACTGTGCCTTGAGCAATAGGAAGAGCATATTATGTCTCCTGCCCGCTTGTGAATGCTAGTGTGTGTGAGTAAGAACAATTACTGGAGAGATAAAACAGCTGGGATGGGCGGGTACCAGTTTTAACTTGCCTGAGAAGTTACTTACAAGTTAGACGAGCGCTCTCCGTTTTCGCCTGGGCTTTTTGGGAAGCTGGAAGCAGGAGCTCCTTGGAGGTCTGGGTGAGGGTATGATTCATTGCAACACAAGCAGCATGTACAAAATGGAGGCATGGAGTAGTACTAGTGACGTACTCTGAGGTTTGTAGTCTAGAGTTAATGACCACCAGATGGGAATAAAAAGCTGCCTGCTTTTCTTCTGAGGACTGAGGGTGTAATTGAGGCTGTTAAAATGCCCTGTGTCTGTTGTAACACTTCTTGTGCACAGGAAACCCCTTTATGTATGGATCAGAGTCGGCTTTCCTTGCTGGTGTTTCCCCTCAGTGCTTAGTTTTTGGCATTAGTTTTGACTGAAGATTAGATGTCTTCAGTTCGATAGCAGCACACCTCAGGGATACAGAGCACAATGTCTTGAGTGCTTTCTGGCAGTGGAAAGAGTAAGGTGTGTGTTGTGTTCCAGTACGTGTGTGAACTGCCAGATCCAGAGGCAATAGGTTCATGTGACTGAAAACACAATGCAGGGGATGAACTCTTAACAACAGTGACCTTGATTAACTCTGCAGTGTTTCACAATCCTGCTGTAGGTGTCATCTTGATCCATCTTTTTAGTAAAGGAGCACTGGCACAAATCGTAGTCAGGATATCGGTGCTATTACGTCTGATACGTGTGAGTTGTCATTCTGGAGCTGTGTAGGTGTCTGGATTACTTTGTCTTGCTCCAGCAGATTGGAACATCTCTCCAGCTGTCCAGGATGCTTTCAAGAGCCTTTTTCGCTTTTGCTTTCTTTTATATCCTCCTGTGTTCCTCCTCCTCCAAAGCCAGGCAGCCTCTCAGAGGAGCTAGCATCTTGTCTGAGTCATAATATCATAGCTGTGTATGTCACCTGCACTTCATTAGGGAAGCACAAGCAAGTTGTCCTTGAAATACCTGTTCTCATGAGTAGATACAGTCTTTTAATTTAAAATATGCTGCTCTCTGGAGTTTGACAGCTGCCATAAACAATGCTTTTCTTTTATTATCAAGTTAGGCTCATTCAGCATCATTTGTAACTAAGGGAAGCTTCTCTCTAGGTTTCAGACTGTTTGGATCATCTAGATATAAAGAGGAAAATAGAGCTTGGCACTTGATGCTCTGTACTTGACTTCTGTAGTTGTCAGCGTGTGGTCTTGGGAGAGCCCAGCACAGTGTAGTTTTGTTTGCCCCAGTCCATAGCTTTGTCTTCCGGTGGAGGGAGACTGCAGCTAGCAATAAGCTGGATATCCCAGTCATTCAATTCTTAAATTGAATCTTATGCAAAAGGCAGAAGCACTTGAACTGATGAATCCATCAGTTTCTTGTTTCAGAAATGAAGGTGTAAAGTTGCTGTTCTTCAAGCACTGCCTCCCATGTCTGACATGTTTGCCCCTTCCCTCCTGCCCAGCCCTGTTGAGACTCTTGTCTAGTGATGCATAATTTTCACTTTATGGCTTTGCTATCCATCACTGCCAAAGTGTGAGCTTGTCTGTGTAGAGGAAAAAGTGGATTTATTGTTGAACCATAGCCTGAGTTAAAATACTCTGTGTTTGTGTCTGTGAGCAGGCCTGGCTTGCAGCACTCATCTGGTACAATATTTGCCTCTTTCAGGAACCTGATAGATTTTTCTTCAAAGCTGCCAGTGTCATCTCTGCACACCAGCTGAATCTGTTCTGTGTGGGGTTTAGCAAACTGGTTACGTGTGGTGTTGGCAACAGGGGTAGCCAGTTCAGAATGGGGATTGGATCACCTAGGAACTAACCTGTGCTTGGGCTTTGCTCATCACTCAGCTATGTACTTGGTTAGAGGAGAAACACTACGGATGCCCTGGCCACATCTACAAAGGATCAGGAGGTTTACAAGGTCTTGGTGTAGTGAAGCTGAAGTGTGTATATTTAAGTGGCTTCCTTTATAGAGACTGAAGCTGTGGAGCATTGTCTTGTGAAATGAGCCCCCTGTAGCTGTATTTCACAAGAATATGAAACAGTGTTCAAAACAGATGTGAGCCTCAGTTATTAACAGCAGAATTAGTTTGTTTTCAATTTGACTTCTTGTGCTTTTTCTCCCTTTTTGTAAATACCCCACCCATGCACCCGGGCACAGGAGCCTCATGCTCAGACTCTTAATTCAGACTAAGAAACTTATATCTCAAAGGGAACTTGTGTGTAGTTTAAGGAGTCCTCTTTGTATAACATGTGTGTTTGTGTTTTGGGAGGGCCTTTGAGCTGGGGAAAGGAACACTTCTCAGTTTCATTTTTATAGAGAAGTCTACTGGCTTGCACATGGCAAATACTTAATTTCTGAATGCAGCTGAAATAAATATGCTTTTGGATTATTTTTTTTCTATGCTGATTTTTTATAGTGACTTTTTGTGTGTTTAATCTTAGCAGAGCTCTGCAATTAGTCTTTGGCAATTAACTCTACAGCAAAGCAAAGTCCAAGAAGCCCTCACATCAGTTGTTTTTTTTCTCCAATACTAAAAAAAAAAAAGTAAAAACATTTTAGTACATGAACAACAAACAAGTGTAATGGTGATTTTTGTCATAGTTGTTTCAGAGGCTGGAAAGGTAAGTTATTCACTAGCTTTTAATTCAGACACCTGGTATGGAGAAGGGCTTTCTTCTAAGCATCCATGAAGTGTTTGAAGGATTTGAATGCAAATTTATGTCATTTCTAAGTTTTTTTCATAGGTCTCTTATTTCCATGTTCTGAAGTTGGTGTCATTTGGTCAGCAAGTGCCAGTGACACTTGCTCAGTTAATCCCATAAGCTGCTAATTAAATCTTAACTGTCTCCTCCCCATCCCCAGGTGTCCAAATGGTATGGGCACTCTGGTCAGCACTCTGCTAGCTACAGGGATGCAATTTCTCAGGTCCTGTGATTCAAATGGGTATATTTACATACAGAGCTAACTTCAGAGCAAATTACTCAAGGTACTATTAGTCTTTCATGTAAAATTCATAATAAATTTTAACAGATGCACTGATTTAATTTTTACTCTAGTAGGAATCACAGTAACCTTTTAAAAATTTGTTGGAACATATATAAAACTGGCAGCCAAGAAACTTTTAAAAATAGTTTTTCCTAACCTTGCAGTTGAATCATTCAGGAATAAATTATCAGATTGTAAATAGTCTTGGATGTTCCTCTTGTTTCCTTTGCCTATTTCTGATTATTGAATCCCTATAGTTGCTTCCATAGTGCTTGTAGTTTTTCAAGCATGTTTCTAACCCTCTCACCAAGCAGCCTCTTAAAATACTTAAATAATGTTAGGTTTCATGTTCAGAAAACTTGAGAAGAGCATGATGGTGATGCAGCTGTAAAGCAGAACCTCTGATATGATGGAAGTCATTAGTTAAGCACTCGGAATTTGAAGTGCAGAGATGAACGGACTTTTGATGACTCTGCACCTGCAGCATATTTACTTGGGTTTGAACAGCTCATTTAGTGACTGTGGCAGTGGAAGCCATTTGAAAGCTGAAACAAAGCAAGCTAACTTTGCACACCTAGTTATTTCTGTGTAGGGAGAGAAAGGGCTACTCTTAAAACTGAGGAATGAGGTAGCCAGAAGCAGTTGGTTCAGCTCAGTTTCCAAGGATTATGCTTGCTTTAACAGACTTTAGGTGTGAAACAAATCAAGTCAATGTTTTTCTCCCCTTCATAAGTCTCATTCAAGGCAGATGAGTGTTTTCTGCAAGGTAGAATCTGAAAATGTTGGCTGTGTATTTAATAAAATTGTGATTTCCGTCCAAAGATGCAAGTCATTAGTTTAAAAAAAAAGCCAACCCAAACAAAACCCCAACAAAAACCCTCGCCAATGAAAAAGTTAGGAGCTTATTATGCATAATACAGTAACCACAGCGTGTTATCCTGCATTAACAGATCAAATTTTATATTCAGGTATCTGTATCAGTGTGATTTAACAGTTGCCAGCTAGTGAGACTTGACTTGGATTTAACAAAATAAACAGATTACAGCTGCATAACAAGATTAAAATCGGTGACTTAAAGTAACATTTCACATCTGCTGATGTAAATTGAAGACTTCCCATGGTGCAGCGTATCTAGAAACTGTACTTACAAGTCATTTAAGTGTTGCAATCATAGCCTTATTTTAAAAATCACTTCTTAAGCTACTGTGACCTACACTGCTGTTGTGATGCTTCTACTGTGTCCTCTATCCCTTCCTTTCAGAAGACTGGGGGCTGCAGTTTGAAGTGCAGAAATCTCAGCTGTCATTAAACATTTACCTTTTGTTTACTTTCTTGTGTATTTTAGCTGGAATCAGCTTTCTTCTTGTATGCTAATTGCAGTAATGTCCCCTTCAGGCAGGGATATTGCATTGCTTCCCTTGTCTTAACAGTGGGACTTGTGGCAATGCTGACTCTGGGAGTAAGATGTTTGCAGACCACAGCTGGAATTAGCCTGGTGTGGGTGAGTGCTCACTTAACTCACCTGCAGTGGGAACAGAGGTGAAATTGGGCTGAACCATCCAGTGCAGCTCCGTAGTTGAAAGAAATGATTGTAGATAGGGAAAAAACCCAGCCCCAGCCGCCAGCTGGAATGTGTGTGGAAGTTGCTTCTCCAGTGAGGAACCAGCTTGTGTGCAACAAAAATAATAAAACTGCCTGGACTTCTGAAACAAACTTTTTATAAGACTTTGGCCATATTTCCCATATGAGTTCAATTTAGCAGGCATGATACTATATAAGTAGTAGGAGAAATACCTGACTCCAGCGTGTAAAACAGTGGTGCTGCTTGGCAGAGGTGGTTTCAGGATTGTACCAACCACTTTCTGTCCTGCAGACTCAATTTATACTCTTAACACCGAGGACTGTGGAGGCCTTACATCGTTCCCAAGGATGCTGCCTCTTCAAGTCTGTCTTCCCTAAAGCAAGCAGGAGAACAGCACTGGCCAAAGCCACGTCATGTTGATGGTTAATGAAAGGCTTTGAACAAACGCCATGAGAGCCTGTCCGCTGAGGACACTGAGCACAGCCCACACCACTCCCATGTGTATAAACTGTGTGTGATCCTGACTGCTGACAGCAGGCTCGTCACTGCCTGCTGGAAGAGAAGCCTCTCAATGCAATTGCTCGGGTTTGATCTTCTCTAAAATTTTTCCTTGGGGAGAGCCCTTGTTCTGGGTCAAACCTGGGATAGCCAAACAGGCCAGCCCTGTCCTCATGGGGTGTTGGTGCCAATACAGGCTCTGTGTGAGCTACTGTTGAGACATCTTGTGCTGAGGAAGTGTCAGGATTTCAGGGAGTCTTTACAAACTACTTCTTTTTAGTGAATCCAGAAATGTTAGCGATTTACACAGCCAGCATAGCATGTGAAAATATTTTTCTAGTTGACATCATTGCAGTGCAGTTATTCCTGACAACACAGCAGTTTTCCTGTTGGCTGGTGCAGGTTTTAGATCTGAAACTTTACTTCTCATGCCCCAAAGTAGTATCAGTCTCTTTTATTTTTTAACATAGCTGAAGTTTCTACTATCCTCTCCAAGGACTAGGGATTAGAGTTGTTTGCCCATTTTCCTCCTAATTCACCTGTCTTCAGAGTTTGCATGCAGTAAGCAGCGGTTGACTTTGCATCACAAATTGTGTTGTTTGCACCTTTCTAATGATGGTATGAAGAGCAGTTGGAGGCGGAAAAACCTGCTAGGGGCACTGACTCAGTCTGTGGATGGAGTACAGTACATGAAGTTCTCTGACTGCAGTGTGAATTTGTCACAGATTGCACCAAAAGATTTTCTTTTCTCTTGACCCAGTCTACTGAAGATAACTCTCAAAGCTGGTCTCCTGGCAATGCTTTGTCAAAAATCTCCAGCAGATGATTCAGCCCACCTACCTGTGATGGTGCAGGCAGGAGCAGTCGCTGCACTCCTCGCCTAAGGTCTGGGTTTGATTCTTATGCTGCAGTTGAGCATAAGCTGAGGAGCAACCAAAGAGCAGAAGTATCTCTGGTGTAAGGGCACTTGGTGGCTGAGCAGAAGTGAGTGTTTCAGTCCACCCTGGCTTGCAGATCCTTCATGAGAAGGGGTTGGTGAGGAGCAGTGTGTTGTCCCAAAAGTTCTGCAGCCCAAGTTGCTAGCCAAGAACTCCTTAAGGAAAAAAGATTCCTGCAAACCAGGAAAATCAGGGTAAACGAACCATTTTGCTTTAGATTGTGTTGAAGTAAGGGACGGGTCATCTTCTACAGTCCCTGATAGCTCTGAAGTCTAAACATGACTGTAAATGGTGCAAATGCCTGGCTGCGGCAGACACTTAGGAGAACCAGGGCAGAAGGCAAGCAGAGGAGGGAATGCCTCCCGTTCCTGCTCCTGAGCAACTCGGTAGTGACCCTGGGCGGTCCTTTGTGGCCCTGTCTCGGGGCAGTGTGCACATCCTGCAGTGCAGCCTGCACCTCCCTCCCGTGCCTCTTCCCGAGGGGAGACTGGGTGTGACAGCACCCTGGGACAGCTCCTGTGCTAAGCCTTGGATCTGTGCTAAAGGTTGGTTGCTTCTGACTCTGAAAATAGGATTAGTTCCCCTTGCATGATCTTGTTTGAATGCCCTTAAATTTTACCTCTTTTCGTAATTTGGAACTGGTTTGACACTCCTGGATGCTGGACTGGTTTGTGAGCAATTGTCCAGGTCTCCTTTGCAAGCCTGGCCTTTCTGCTGTGCCAGTGCTGTTTGGGATTATTGGATCTAAAATAAATCCACGGGGAACCTACCTGTAACTACTTTTTTATGCAGAATTTTTCCCCTGAGCCAATTGGCACCAGCTGTTCCCAGTCAGCCACGTTCACTTCATAGGTCCTCCAGGGGCTCTGTCATGTATACGTGTGTATTAGCAGATTGGAAAACAGATTTAATTACAATGAGTGTAAGGCTTTTGAAACCTGAGAGGTAACGAAGCTCAAATTTGTTGTGGCTGTCCTTTGTTTGCTCTTCCTTTTGCATTTTGGATCTGGTGGTGATACTCGGGTACAGGCAGAGCTGGCTTTGAACAGGGTCACTGGCTGCTGCAGTGCCTTGCTTTACACTTCTCTATCTGTTCAGATCCATTCACTGGCTATGGAAAGTAATTCTGGGTTACTTTGAAGTTAGAGGAGAAGGAATAAATGCTTATTTGAAAGCAAGGCAGTTGTTGCACATGACAACAGCTGGGAGTGAAGTGGTCATACACCCTATAAACGTGCCCAGCCTTCCAACACAGCTGTATTTCTAGAGTGTCCCGGAGTTTTCCCGAATCCCACAGTGCTCACTGCATGGATCGTTCCCTAGATCCTGCTTCCAGGCTCATCCTGGCTTCCTGATGTGCAGAGGTGTGATGAGCTATGGCTTTTGAAACCTGAGGCAGCAAGGTTATCTTCAGTTTTGCTGCTTCTTTAAAGATGTATGTGCAGTGCATCATTTTGTTTATTCATGTGGATGTAGACTCGTAAAGCAACAGGAAAAAATTGCTGAAACTACTTGGACCCCAGTAAGGGAAGGGAAGAGTGTTAGTATGCAAGGTCCTCACATTCTGAATGGAGGAGGCTGTGGAAAGTAAGTACTTATACTCATAAAAGAGTGCAGTTTAATAAGAATAAATATCACCAGGGACTAGAACAGGATTGCTCTTCTCTTGTTTCATTAAGAGGCTGCTCTGGACTTCCCTCTCCTCCTGCCAGCACAGCAGCATTTTGTGCTGTACGCTGACGCTGGGCATTTCCCTGAAGTTCTAACTTGCTCTTCTGTTTTATTCTGCTTTGTTAGTGGAAACATACTAATGGATTTCAGTCCCTGACTCTTACTTACACAATTACAGGAGAATGTTTTACATCTCGGGAATCCCTGGAAACACATGTTTCTGTTCACAATGAACTTTTTTTGGTTTTGAGTGCAAATAATGGATTGAAACTTCATTGTTGCCTCTCGGTTGGGAGCCCTTTGGCATGTGTCAGAAGCAGCTATTAATTTAGCCTTTCTGTACTGATCAAACGTGTATTTTCATGCTTTATAAGGCTTCCTCAGTCTTGTCCTTTGTGTAATATTGTCTGCTGCAGTTCTGCTTGCAGTGATTTTATGCATTTGTTACACAGCAGCTAAGATTTGCTGCAGAAGAGGCACATGTGATTGTGCCACCTCCTTCAGAAGGGACCGTGTAAAAGGCACTGGCAGGTCATTAAACCTGCTGCTGCTGTCTGCACTGTTGGTTGTTTTGCTGCAAAATGCTTGCAGTGCAGCAGTTTCTGAAGGTCCGCGTCCCTTTATACCACATGGCTACATCAATTACTTAAGCATTACTTACCCACAGAGCAGCTGGTACTTCCCCAGCAGGTGAAAAAATGAGGTGCACAGAAAATAAGCAATTAATCCAGTGTGGCTGAAGAAATTTTGAAGGCCTCAAAATGTGCAGTAGAGAGTATCTGCCCTTCCATGTCTTGCTTACCTCCCCAGCTCCTGCAGGTTGGTTTAGATGGATGAAATGCCAGCGATGACATCTGCTTCAGCTTAACTTCATGTCCCAGAGGCTTCAGTCACGCAAGACAGGAGTGATCGGTCTGGGTGTTTATTTTCCTCTCTCCTCTCTAACCTATCCACGATAAGCTGTTAAAGTTGGGGCCGGATAAACGAGTGTACAGCTCAGCTTGCAGACTTGGTCCTGTGCCCGCCATGCCATCTCACTGTTAGCAGTTCTGTCACATTGTTTACCTCTCTTCCTAAGACTGAAGTTGCCCCAGGGTTTCAGTGGAGCAGAAGGTGCCTTAATCTTGTTTTGCAAACTTTGTGTTTTTAAAAAGCTGTGTAAGATCCTTGCTTGCATAATAAAACTTCGCTGGGGGGTGAGTGGAACTTCTCAAGAAGTTGGTAGGAGCTATTCCATAGAACAGAGAATGGCTGGAGACAGTTCTTTCTCTCTCTCTCTCTCTCTCTCTCTTTTTTCCCCTGTCAAGTCTAATCACCAAGTCATTCCACAGAGTTCTTCCTCTCCTTCTGTTCAACAGCAAGGAACACAGGGCCTTCAAATTACAGGATTAATGAGTAACACAGTAACTAAGGGGTCTGTCTTGTTCTGAAGCCAAGCTTCCCTGCACAGTCCTTTTAAGGAAAAAGACACAATATCTGTCTGTCCCTGTAGTATCTTTTGCCTCAAGTAACTGCTGAAGCATGGAGGGAGGTTGTAAGGTCAGTGGTTTTATTCTGTTTCTATCAAAAGTACCAAGTTTTCAGGCTTTGGCAGAATTGGGGACCATGTGGTGTGGTCAGTTCTGGCTCAGCCTAGAAGGAGTATTGTCTCGGAGTAACTGTAGCCTGGAAAAAGGTTGGCACAAATCTATTCAGTGGTGATATATTTCTTCATTTGAACCCTTAGAAAAAAGAAGAATGGACTCTGGTGGAGTCTTACTTTTAGTAATAAAGTTCCTGCCTTAGAAAGGATAAACTGTTTCGTTATTCTGCTGTGTTTTTCCAGGCTCCCTTTTCATGAAGCTTTCACGCTTTTTCTTTCTGTTTCTTCTGTTGGATGATGGGAAAATGAATGACTGAGAATCTAAGCTTCACACCCAAGAGCTGTTTTGTGTATTCTGCTTGTGCTTAGTCAAAATTAATTTAGTTGTTTTGCAGTAAACTATAAAACTCTGATTGTATTCTGGTTTCTGGAGGGAAGCAGTGAGCACTGTTGGAGTCTCAGCCTCCCTGAACTGGTGTACCTGATGCACCTGAAGCGAAATAAGTTTGTGACAGCACAGTAACTGTACTTTGTTTGAATTTGACTTCAGGAAGGATTTTGAGGATTTAGAAATAGCTTTCTGTAGCAATGTTGACTGTGGAGATGTCTTTAAACACTGGTAAAGGATTCTTTGTCAAGTTACTTTTGAAAGGCATATCTGTGCTGTTCAGTATGGCACTCTGAGGAAGTGGAAGCCTGGCAGTGTCGTTCCAGTATCATCACAGCTTCTTTCCTTTCTTGACACCTGTTGAAAACCCAGGTCTTGCCTCTTTTATTGAATTTCATACTTAGGTTATAGGGGACTCAAATCATGGTCTCGGTGTTTCAGTCATTCTCTCTCAGGATTCCAAACATTTTGCAGTCAGCTATTGGAGAAATAAAGCAGCACTGCAAACAGACCTGCAATACCTTTCCAGGGTAAATGTTTTATGTGTATTCTGTAGTTGTGTAAAGAGGGCCATTAGGCCAGTAAATGACATACCCAGTTTCACATGGGAAGTTTATTTTAGGTTATGGTTTTCTGCTCCAGTGTATCATCCACAATACCATCATCTCTCTCTGAACAGTGCCTTCTGGGTATGTTTTTCTGCTTCTGACATTTCTAGGTACATAGAAATGTTTTCCAGTTTCTGTTTCTTTCATACATACAGTTCTGTTGTCTTTCAGCCTTCCCTGCTTTATTGGGAAAGGTGATGTCTCTGATACCTGAATGCAGTTTCGTTTTCTATTCAGTGACTTTTCCTCCCCCTTTTTTTTTTTTTGGACTACAGTAATGGCAATCCATTTAAACAAACTCCAGAAACACTTGTGTAATCAATTACTGGAACAGCAGGATCGTACTGTGACTTCACCCAACTGGAATACTGAAAAGAGTATCATACATGTACTCTGGTAGTAAAAGGCTTTGTTGCTCATGCTTCAGAGTCAGAGTGACTGAATGTACCAGTGAAAGAGAGCACCATACTTGTCCAGAGTACTCCTGAAAAAGTCTCAAGAGCTTGTAACAAATAACTAATATCAGGGAACTTAAATTGGGGCAGAAATTTCACCTGCTCATCTGAAGCAGAAGTGTTACTGGAGTAACAAGTTAAAAATGTTGGTAACATGATGAATTTTTCATGCTGTGTCTTCAAATTTGGGTGCAGATTTCAGTCCTAAGACTCAAGTAAACTTAAATTGCCTTTCTGGACATCAGTATAGAGGAGCATTGAGATGAGGCTTCAAAACAGGTAAAATACCAGCATACATTCCACTTGAGGTATTTCTAGGCTGTCTGACAGGAGGAAAAGCAATTGGGGTGTTGCTGGAACCAGAAGGAAAATACAAAAATTCCTTATCCCCAGAACTTAGTGAAACATTTCAAAAGAACAAGAACTACTGGCAGAAACCTTTCTGTAAGCAGGTTAACAAGGTATTCAAATTGTTCCCACAAACACTTGCAAGAAGGTGAACTGAAAGACAGCAGATATGGAAAGCTAATAGATATATCCAGAAAAACTACTGTTGACCAGAAATTGGTGTTACTGGGTGTTAATTACCAGCTGTCTCGCTTAATTTGGGAGAAATGAGGAGGGCCAGATTGTTCCTCACATCTTTTTTTTTTCTCAGTTCCTTAGAAAACAAAAACAACAACAAAAAACCGCCCTCAGATATTCTAATGCAAAATGATAAAAATGGGATAAAAGTAGGTGGTGGGAGTGGGATAAAATGACATCTGTAGCATCCTGTATCATGTGCCAGTGGTAATCTCCCAAATAATGTTGCTAACTGTACTGCAAGGGCATACAAGAGCTCATGCCCCTCTCTGATTTCAGTATTCTATTAGAAAATTTGCTGTCAAAACAGAAGTATTAATGTAGGAAGCAAGCCTGCTTCCCTTCACTGTGATACGTGAGTAGTCTTTGGGGGAGTGGGTGTGGAGAAGGATGTTCAGAACTGGTTTAAAAGCAAATGAATTTGTCTTGTGAATTAAAACTGTGCAGTCCCACGTAATTGTTGTGTCACCAGACTAATTTATTAATCCAGGGGTTGTTCTCGGGATGAAAGGGCACTGCTTGCCTTTGCTGTCCGTTGGCACTCTGCCTGTCCAGGTGGCAACTGCCTGCTGGAGGAGGGCTGGCTTTTACTTCTGTTCTTGTCGTGCTGTAGTTAGAGATGCCTAACCTTTTACAGCTCTGTTCCTGGATAAAGAGTAAAACTGCACTGTTCCAGTAATATGTATATACAAGTATTGCAAATAGGGTTATGACTCAGCCTTTCCCCAGAGACTCAGCAATGGAGTGAAGCGGGGGGGGGGAGAGGGACAAAAAAGAGCCACAGACCAAAAGTGCCTAGAATTTCCCATCCTGAAATCAGGCATCCTTGTAATTAAGCAGAGTTGAGAGATGAATCAACATGCAAAAATGCAGAGCTGCTCGTGATTGTTGGAGGTACAGGGGGAATGGCAGAAATAGTACGGGGACTGTAGTAATCTTTTGGAGAGGTACCAGGCTCAGTATTAACAGACAGAGATCCAGTGCCAGAGACATCAAGCTTTCTAGAACAGAAGAGATGCCAAAAGCTCTGTTTGGGTTAGAAGGGAGAGCCTTAGGGGTATGGATCCTTGCCCAGTGAGCATAACCCCTGTCCCCACCGTAACCTTGCTGCTGGAAAGAGACTTTCTAATTTCTGAAATCCTTTAAATACCACACGAGCTTTTGGGGGGTTGAATTTTGCTCACAGTAGAAAGCAGATTTTGCTGATGCTCTTGCAGAAGGCACAGTATTTATGTCCTTGTTTAGTGTTAGAGGGAGCATACATACTTAATGGAAGACATAAAAGGCAGGACACAAATCTGAATGTGTGTTAATGTCTGACCTCATTCTGTAGCTCATGTGAGGCTGGACCCAGTCAACTGCTCATCAGCTGCAGGCTGGGGGAGTTGTTGGAGGCTGGAAGATTCTTCTAGGAATCAATAAGTTAAATATATAAAAGATGATGTATTACAGGAACACTTCTGTTGATTGCTTCTGTGTTGATGACATTGTTTGCTGTGAGGTTGCCTGCTGCGTCCTCAAGTTTCGTTCCCAGTTCAGTCATCTGTTGCCTGTGCAGTCCAGTACTGGTTTCTGTGAAGTGGGTACGTAAACTGGAACGAAATGGCTAAACTTGTTTCACGTCAGCCACCAAATAACCATCAACTTGGACTCCTAGATAAAGCCAGTCTGGAATGAAGCATTTTTGTGTGATACGCCAAAAAAAACGGAATTCTGTCCATTTTAATGACCCAGTCTCCTGAACTTCATCCAGATCTACCCTCAAAAAAAAAAAAGGCAAGAAAAAAGAGACCAAGAGCTTTAATGCCTTCTGAAGACATACATATGTCAGCTCAAGAGTGTTTAATAAACTCTTTTGAAGTCTTCCTTCTTAACCTACCTCATGGCATTGAGTCAGAAAGCAACACCATTGAGTCTGAATACTCAGACCTGAATACACAAATATTCCAGAACCATTTAATTCTTAGGAGGTGTGTCTGGGAGGTGGTATCAGTACCTCTGTGGTAGTACTGAATTTAAAGTGTTGTCCAGTGTGAGAGGCCAAGTCCCTATCCAGCCTTGACTGCACTTGGGTGGAAGCTCTCCCACCAGTGTTCCCCTTCTGCACATAAGCTGCTTGTGGGCGCTCACCTGCCTTTTAGCCAGAGCCTCTATGAAAGACCTTCCTGCCAGAAATCCTTTGGTAGGCAGCAAAGGAAAGCTCAGTGGTGACAGATACTCCCAAGCAGAGCTAGTTTAACTGGTCACGCACATTTCTGGTGTTGTACCAGGCTTTAATTGTCTGGAAATCCCAAATCATTTTAAGCAATGCAGAGGATTGAGGAAATAGATGTGTGACTCCATGGTTTCCAGGCTGTAGCCCTGGAACTACTTTTCAAGAGCAAATATTAATTTCAGCTGGAAGGGAATCTGGTGATGAAGGTAAAAGACTGTTTGTTTTGCACTGTTTTTGTGAAAAATAATCTTGTGGCTCTAAACTCCCAAGAGAACAGCTCGCTTGCACATGTTTTCCATCGGTTGGCAGAAAAAACCTGACTGTGTTGGTATGTGCCTCCTTAAAAATGAGCATGTTATAAAACGAGTGTACGTAGTTCTATGTATAGCATCATGATGGTTTTGCTAGCAATTTACCTATTCATCAAGTGTAAATAGATGGCTGTTCACTTCAGCTGGCACTTCAGGAATCAGTAAGTGAACTCTCTGTGGAATAAAACCCAGGCAGTTTGCAAACAGCCTGAGCTTCCAGCGACTGGCTGAACTGAAGAATCAGAAGTGTGAAATGCACTGTGAAAACGTTTTTGTCGGTGAAATGTGTGTTGTCCTGGTGGGAAGAAGGGTACCAAGAAATTGCTGCTTGGCAGTTCAGAGAGTGTAGGTGTCCAGTCCCCACACAGTTTGCCAGAGATGCCTGCAAAGCTCTGCCTGCTGTCAAATAGATTTTACTGTTTAGGTATTTGAGAACTCTTAGGTGTTTTATGCTGTAACACCAAATGTTCCACATAACCCGCCATGTGCCTGCATATCAAAATATAGAAAACCAAGCTTGTGCTTTATGTATGTACTGTGTACATCAGAGTGCTGGGAAGTGTCGCCAAGTTCCGGAGGATGGAGGAAAGATGCAGAAGGCGAGTTGGAGGCTGGAATGTCAGCATTCACACTTTGTTTTGTGTTGTCTTACTGCAGGTGTCTGAAAACAATACCTGAAGCTATAGAAAGCAATAGATTAAAATCCTGTTCTGTGGAAATGTGACTGTGGGTGTGTTTCCACTAAAACCAGTTGAATGTTTTGAGGTTATAAGAACTGGTGTCAGTTAAGGAGAAAAATGAATTTGTGGCAAAAGACTTGGAGTCAGGAGGCTGAGGCTGGTTCTGGCTCTGCAGTGCATTTCCCGTGTGACTCTGAAAGTCAGAAAATCCTTGTGTTGCAGTTTCCTATTCTTAGTGCAGGGATAGTGACCTTTTTAGAGGCACGGATTGCATCTTTACAATTAATTAAGCATTAATACCTTACACCCAAGATCTCTGGAAATTCAGGGGCAATTATCTGAAAAGAGTTGTCAGCACAGCCTTCTGGGTATCCTGAGGAGCTTACTTAATTCTAGATGCTTTGAGAAGCATGTTAAAAGCAAAACTGGAGGGGTGGTCTTTGGGTGTGCATTCATCCCAGCATCCCAGTGACCTTGACTATAAATGAGATGGGTTTGAGGTGCTGGTTCAACCTCAGCTCCTTTTTGATCTACTTAGGAAGAATATTGAAGGTCCTGAGATGCTTGTAAATCAGTTTATTTACAATTCAACTATGTTGCTCTTTTTCTGTGCTGGATATGTCTCCTTGGTGCTTTAAAGGACTTTATTGTACAGTGCAGTTGTCACTGAGGGTGGGAAATACCACTTGGAGTAGAAATTGATACCAATAAAATGACTGTGTTCATGTGGATTTACTTGAGTGCCATCTCCCATTTCTGACCTGTCACTTAATATGGACCAGTCCTGACCTGTGTAGGTGGTTGCCACCAGCACATGCTCATTACAGCTGTCATGCTGGATTCTTTGGTGGAGCTGTTGTCAGAGGGTGGTAAGTGTCTCCTCCAGAAGAGAAGCATGAGGGGAGAATTCCTAACCCTCTTTCCTTTTCACCCTTTCTTTTCCTCTTCCCTCCTTGTTCCACCTTTCCCTTGCTGTTTGCCTGTCATGTCACGCACTGTTGGGGGTAAGAATAAGGTGATTTTAATTTGGGAGAGGCGCTGCTTTGTCTAGACTAGATACTTGAAGTAATAGTCTAAATTCTAGGATCCAACAGGCCTAACCTTTCAGCTTTATGCTCTGTTCCTGTATCTTTACCTATTTGACATGAAATACAGGCATGGGAAGCCAGATCTCCTGCCTGCCAAGTACGATTGACCTTGCTGTAGCCATACTTACCTATTTAATAAGAAGAATTGTGCTTCTTCGGGATCTGTGAAGCACTTAAAGGTCATTGAACTAAAGACCATAGAAATGCAACTGCTGCCAAGATGAGTTGACTTGTGCTGCAAGAACAATGAATCCATTTAGGACCCCTGAAACTAAGTTTTTTGTTCCAAATTTTGAATCACAGAAAATACTGGTGTGGGGTGGGTAAAACTGCAGAGGTTCAGGAGGGAGGCGTGGAGTTTTCTCCCAACTTCATTTCTTAATTCTTTTTGCCTCTCTGCTTGCAGATTCTCACAAACACAAAGATAAACACAAAGACCGAGAACACCGGCACAAAGAGCACAAGAAGGACAAGGAAAAAGACCGGGAAAAGTCCAAGCACAGTAATAGGTGAGGAAAAAAGTCATTGAAGTCCTCGTAGGCTAAAACACCATTGCACATCCAGTCTTGCAAGAATTACTCTGATAATATATGAGGACGGAATTGCTACATTTTGAGTGTGGTTTATATGAGTGTAGGTGCTTTAAGCCTAACTTCTGTCCTTGCATGCATTTCCCTACGGGTAGCTGTAGTAGTGTATTTTGCAAACAGGAAACAATACTAAAGTATACAAGGTTATTATAGCTTAGTGTTATTAGAGGTGTTGAAAACCAGTTTAACCCCACCATCACGATGGTTGATCGGTTTTGTTCATAATCTTTTTTTTGTGTGCTGTTCCAGTTGTTTGCCAGAAATGGGGAGTTCTCTTGAGTATCGGCATAAATCCAACTGTTTTAGTTTGGATGAACCTGATGTGACTGCTAAGTCTCCAAATAATTAGAAGTGTCTGGAAAAATGGTCCTCCCAGAATGATGGTGATGTCCATGCTGCCAACATAGCTGAATATCTCAACACTGTGAGGCAGTGTTAGGAATTTCTGCTGGGCTAGATGGTGAATTTGAAAGAGTTGCATGCTGTTCTGTCTGATGTGATGGATACGCTACACTGCCACTATATGTTTCATGCCAGTCACCTGCCGTAGCATCTACACTGAACATAAACACTTACTTAGTCTGTGATGACCTGTACATCTCGAGGTGGTGGTGAATTCCACGGCCCAGTTGATACCCTAACCTAGGCTGGGAACTGTGAGAACCAGGATGTTCAGGTCTGTCCGTGGTGGTTTGCTGTGATAGAGCACAGGGCAGGTATGTCACACACTGGATGTTACTCAGAAAAGCTTCCCCAGTTGTAAATCCTGACATGCAAGTGCCACGGAGCCTACATTGTCAATGAAAACTTGCAAAAACCAGTCCCTGGAGGGTAAGTTTCTGTTGTGACACTTGGTGAATGGCAGATAGTGTTTATTTTATGGTCAAGCAAGTGTTATTGACTAACTGCTGTGCGACTGTGATAACACAATCTAAAAATGAATTAAAAAGCTTGTGTTAACAGTGATTTCTATTAAAAAGAAGCATGGAAAGGAGAGAGTCTGTGCTGAGCAGTGGATTTGTTTTATTGAGGTCGGGCTTTATTTGAGTTTTCTGTGACCTTTTGAGAAGTGAGACAACCTTACTGTTCTGTAATATGCTGCTTCTTTTTTTTGAAAGTAAATGGTTGGTGGGGGTGGGGGTGGAAATCTGGGGTGAATAACTTGCAACATTTACTGGCTTCCAGAGCAAAGATGGAATGCTTTGTGCACATTGCTTGCACTCTTCTTTGCTCACATGTCTATATTGCCTTGACTTCTGATTTACATTTTTCTGATCTTCAAGCATGCACCCCAAAATTGGCTGTCTCATAAAGCCAGATGTTTTGGAAAAACATTCTCCTGCAGTCTTAGCAAAGTACATCTTTTGTAAGGAGAAATGTAAGCACTATCCTTAAATTTCCAGAATTCATTAGTGACTTGACCTTATTGGTGTAGGAGCTGGAAATACCAGCGTGTTTTTAACTGGAAGAACTAATTGTGACATAAAACTTCAATCTGCATGCTACTGATTGTGTAAACAACAAACACCAAAGCAGTAGAAAGGAGATAGGAATGGCTAATGTGTTTTGTGAGTATATCTCGTGAGATGATATGTAGTCATGCTTTATCCTGAAGTAATTCCTTCCTCCCTAGAGTATTGCCTTGAAATCCCTGTGAGAAAGGCATTGTGGTTCTTAGGCACTGTACCTAAAGCTTCCAGTCACTTGCCTTTGTCTAGTAAGTGTTCGTTTGTCCTGTGAGCACAGCATGCTGTATCCTTGAGTCCCAGAATAGGGTATAGCTGTGTGGATGGCATGACTGATGCACCTGCAGGAGTTTGTTCAAGGTGAGAACATGTAATACTTCTTTGCCCATCAGATCCCTTACACAGGGTGGGACTTGGCTTCCCCAGGCTCAACGTGCAGCTTGTGAAGGTTTTCTGTAGTGTTTTCTGCCTTTCAAAACTGTCACCTTAAAAATGAATGCATTATAGTGCTGAATCATGAGATCTGGTCTTCAAGGTGGTGCTCAGGGAAGACAATGTATGCAGACACGTGTGCAGCATTCTGCTTGTATCTGTCTTTCAGGAGTCGCCCAAAATTTTCAGTGCCCTGTTCACAGTCAGTCACACACAGGGTATGTGGTTGCTGTGTAAAGCCAGCTGGCTTCTAAGACAAGCTTCTTAAAAATAACTGATTTTGTAATTGGAATTTAATAATTTCTTACCCAAATTCTTTGATTTGTCTGTCATCTACATAATTCCATAAATAGGAGTTGTGTCTGTGAGGATTAGTTTAGGTTTAGGTTAACTATTGTCTTGTAAAGGAGATTGCCCAGCAGCTCACAATGTGGAGATGGAGGAAGTTTTGTGGTGAGCAGGGAATTACTTAGAGGGTAGCTGCTGGGAGGACCAGAACAGAGCATGTGCTTGTGACCAGGTGTTTGGAAGGGCTCTTAGCTGTGATATAAGAAGATCAAAAGCAAAATTCTTCTTAGAAGAGGAGTGAGGGCTCTCTGATTGCCTACGTTTCGTTAGTTCTGGAAATCTTGACTCATACCTTTGTGATGGAGCCTCCGAAGGGCTGATTTCTAGGTCCAGTTTATTTTGATACTTGTCATGGCTGTCACTGCTGAAAAAGATTCTGCATGGGGATGTATATATGAAAATGGAAGAAGTGCATTTTTGGCTGTGCTCACTAAACAAGGATACTCATTTTTTCAGCCCATCCACTGCTTAGGGTTTTGATGCTGGGCTGGTAGGTGTCCATCTTCCCCCATGCCAGCCAGTTGTGTCTCTAGCTAACTGAAGGGTGTTACATTGAGAGATTTTTAGCAAATGGGTTCAAACCTCATGGAAACCCTTGGCTTGGAAGATTTTCAGACAGGTCGAAAAGTCTGTTTCCAGGTTTCAAGTGTGCAGCTAGGAGAGTTCTCAGTGGCACACTTGCATGGGTTTGGGCAACAGAATCACATGGTGATGGATCCATTCTCATGATGCTCTCTCCATAGCACGAGTTTATTTCAAAAAAGCACTTGCATTTTCACCTGTTGCTCAGATGGTACCTGCACCTTCGAGGGGCACCTTAAGTGTGTTTATTTTTTGGCTAGTAGCTGCTAGGTAGCATACTACTGACAGCAACTCATCAGCAGCAAGTTTGCAATGCTTGCCTTTCTGTGAAAGAAAGCTCTGAGTTCAACAGCTCTTTTAAGCCCTTTGCAGCAAGGTAAGCAGTGAACCTCTGCGTGGTACAAGAGGTTTTCATGGTCGCTCCCCGTATCATTACAACTTGTTGTAAAGACTGCTGGATCAAAGGGCTTGTTTTTATAAACAAAGGTGACAAAGTGCCCCTCTCAAAACCCAGCCCTGCAGCAGTGCCACCATGTTACTGTCGCAGAAACATCGGCTGAACCCAATTACAGGGGACCACAGCAGACCTGAGAGCCTCTGTCCTGCTGAGGAGTGTGGCAGCTATGCTGATAGGGGATATTTCTTCACAGAAGAATTTTGAAGGAAAAAAAATGTGCTGTTTGTACTGAAGTTTTTCCTTTGACAATGAAAAACAAGTAAAAATAGCCATTACTCTGTTAAAAATTAAACAAAAAATTCCCAAGGCAACAAGAGTGTGGGATTTTCCAATGGTTTTTACCTGTATGGAGAACTTTTGAAGCATTTGATAAAATTCTGTCACCTGTTAGTAAAATTGAAAATGAATCCTTTATAGAAAAGTTTATCTTGGGTTAATAGGATTGCATGTAAATCTTGAGAAAATGCATTGTGCATTTCCAAAAAGCTGCTGTGTTATTGCGAAAGATGTGCTGAATCTTGGGTAATTCTCAAAGAGGTTCAATGGCGCTGCAGCAGAAATCCAAGCCATTGTTGTTGGTGAATCTTGGCCATTTTATATCGTGTGTGAAGAGTCCCCTAATTGAATTCTGAGAAGTACAGTGCTGCATCAGGCATTGTACACAGTTCAGAGCATTGTCTGGTTGTGTTTGAAGCAGATGGTTTTTATGTCTGTCTGTAATAGTTTGACAATTTCACTTCCTGCCCTGCACTTAAAAAAGGCTTTTAAAATAAAACCTGCATCGAGAAGGTAAAAGAACTCCAATGCAGGAGAATAAATGTTTCCTGTACCCAGACTCTGAACGATCTGAACTGCCAAGATAAGTCTCAGAAATACCTAAAATAGATAATTCTGATTTCATGTGGCAGGAGTGTGTGGAGTGGTATGTAAAACTTCTTAATTTTGCTTCTTGCTTTCCTCCTCTCCCACTCACAAGATGACACTTCTGTATCTTAACCACTCACGTACAGCTGTAGTAAACTCAGAAAGAACATTTGTATGCCTCAGATCTTCTCTGTCACCCCTCAAGGAAAGAAAATGCAAACCCCACTAAAGAAAAATCTGTGTCAAAGGATGAATCCACATCACTACCGAATCTCTGTCAAGCAGAATGTTTCCTTTTGCTCCTTTTCTCAGCTCTGTACTTCCTGATCCCCAAAAGAAAATCTAATGTACACGCATTAAATATAAATGTCAGTGGTTAAAAAAATAAAATTAAACAAATTTCAATGTGGTAATATATTTCTGATCTGTGGGAGACGAGCATTTCAGATGAGTAAACAATATAAAATGGTGAAATAATGGGTCCTTTGAAGCCAAGGCTTGTTAGGCATTGGTTTAGAAGTGTTCACAGTAACAAGTGTCTTTCTGCTGGGTGTCTCGGGCTTTGTGCATGGAGTGTGGGCTGCCAGGAGACTGAAGAGTGCAGAAATGGCTGTGACAAGGAATGGGAGTAAAGAGACTGCTCTTGCAGCACTGATCCGTGTTGTCAATGTGACAAGCATTTGAGGCGCAGGAAGAAAAACCTTGTGTCAGATTGCATATTTCCTCAGTTTACTAAATCTCGTGTGATCACAGCTTGAGACGAACAGAAGCGTGGAACGCATAAGGGTTTATAGACCTGATCTTCACTGGCATCTTCTAAGGTTTATGGGTTTGCTAGGAAAAACACAGATTCCAGGCATTTGCTCGTCGTGAATGAAGATAAATTTCAGTTCAGACTTCTTGCGCACCTCCTCTGATTTATGGTGTGATCCCAAACAGCCAAGAACTGGAAGGAAGAGGCAGGGATATCTGACGTAGGGAGAAAAAACAGCTTAAAAAAAATATTTCAGCACCTCCTGTTCCCTAGTGTGGGTGGGTTTGTTTTTATTCCCCTTTTGAGTGCAATGTTCACCTTGATCAGCTTTCTGATGTAGCGCTGCCTTGCAGTAGAAAGATTTTTGCTTTTCATTAAGTAGTATCTGTGATTCTCACACATCCATAGAAAGCACACGCCACGCCTGACCCTGCAACAATAATGTGTGAATGTTGTTCTACTTTCTAATATTTTTATCAGCTGTTGATTAGTTCAGCTTTTTATCTTGTTCCTGTTGCTGAAGGCTTGATCTATTATCTGTGAAACCTGGTGAAAAGATTCCTTTCAACTCTCAGAAAAGCGGTTTCAGGGTTTTTTTATTGTATTGCTGAAATTCCAGCAGAACCATTGGGACTCACGTGTTCATTCCCTGAAATACCATATGATAACCCTCTTTACAGCGAGCATAAAATACTGCAAGCCAGCTGAAAGCTCATCCTTCACTGGTGTGCCTTCTGCTTCGGAAACGCTCCCTGCACAGTCAGCCGTTCCTTGGTATGCGTTGGTCTGAACATGATCACAGTTTCCCATTAATATTGTGTTACGTCAGACAAGACACAGGCTGCGTAAGCTATGCTCTGTCCCTATTGTGTTTTTAGGTTTCACTGAAATCACAGCTCGCTGTCATTTTACGCTTGGATTGCACGATAGCAGCTCCTGAGCAGGCGAGCAGAGCTCTGCTTGCAGCAGGCTCTGGTGCTTGCTCGTAACAGATTCCCAGTCGCCAGCTAATTGCAGATGAGAAAACGAGGGAGAGGAAATAGGAGACACTTTAGATAAAGCATCCTTCCCAGCTTGTGATTCTGAAGCTGGAATGGAAGGGGCCTGGGAAGGGATTATTAACGTACATAAATGGCACCTGAAGAATGCAGTGTTAAATTACTGTAAAGCTGCTGTAGTTTGAAGAAGGAAGCTGCGAGCTGCACATCTGCCGTCCTTTGGAAACACTTTCCACTTGTGACTTTCCCATGTGATCGTAGCCTGAGCAGCTGCTGCCAGGTGCCTGTTCTCCCTTCCTCTCCCTCTCCTGCAGGCATCCTTGCTGGGAAACGAAGCCATGCTTTCAAGGGAAATGGCTTCTTCTGTTGCATTTAACGCTTTGTGTGCTTCAGCCTGAGCTCTCCAAGGCCTTCAGATGTCATTGTTCACACTAAAGCTCTAAATGAAAGACAGTAAGCAAGCCAGCAGAAAGGCTGTAGTGCTTTAGGAGATGCATTTCTGTTCCTCTGGCCTTTGTCTGAGCTAAACCAGTGCTATGATACATTTCTAGATGGTGTAATCCCCATTCTGCCTGTATTGATGTGGTGTCCTACAGTACCTTGTTACCTTTAAATAAAGGCCAGGCAGTGCAGGTTATCAGCACGAAGCACCTGAAGGTGTAAAACCAAGTGCCATTGCAGTGGTTCAGCTGTAATGGTCTGGGTGAAAAGGAAGATCATATTTTGTCACCAAGGCTGGGTATTTCTAAAATAGATTGTGAACAACTGTTTTATGATCCAGTTGTCCTTTTTTCAGCCTACCTTGTGCTGAAGCTTCCCTCTATCTTTTGGGGGTTTTGCTGTCCTGCTTCAATGACTTCAGGCTGCCTTGTTGCCAGGGGGAGTATGTGCAGGAAGGGTAGTGAAGGATCCACAGTGCTCTGAGGCATGAATTCAGGATAAAATTATCTGATTGTGAGACCTTTTTGTTTCGTTAAGTTTGGTTTCTTTAAAGAAAAGTGATTTTTTCCAATTTTGAATTGGCCAGGAAGACAGACTTATGATCTTTAAATTGTTCCCAGTCCTCCTAATAATAGCTCTGGGGTTGTCTGGAAATAGCTTTCTGATAGAAGGCTAAAACCTCTTCTTCAGGGTAAGAATGGCATCCTGTTGCCTTCTCTTTTCTTTTGAGATTAGTGTGGTGGTTAAATTGTGTTTCCCTGGAGGCTCACTTAAGTATCTTAGCCAAATGAAAGACCAGAGCTTGCTAACTGAAGCTGATATCCGTGCAACTTGCTTTGCTTTTGGAGGAAAAAGAGGTTACACTTAGGATTGTTGATTGGAGTCTTTGTTACCAGCTCGGTTCCAAATGAGCTTTTCTGGGAGATGCAGATTCCAGGCCCTCCTAGGGCAGAGGGGCACAGCACATGCCTTCATCATTGCACGTGTCAGAGAATTCTGGACTCAGTTGTTGAAGTCACAACTATGGTCCAGTGCCTAGAGACATGTACAGCTGACAAGCAGCCTGCTTACAAATGAGGGAAGATATTTATGCTATTTTTTTACATTGGAGCAACTAGCACATGAAATCAGATTTTTATCTGGGGAATTTCTTACAGTCACATACCAGGAGCAGCAGCGAGCAGGACCTGGGGGCCCAGCCACCAATAGTGTTGTTTTGGAAATGAAGCTGCAGAGAGAAACTGGAGACAGAGTTTCCTTGGGTTATCTGAGCCCACATTGCTCTGGTGAGAAATGTACTGCTTGCTGAGAGCAAAGGGGAAGGAATGGTCTTGTGATTAAAAATAATTAAAAAACCAACTAAGATTGAGTCAGGAATCCAGACTTCTTGATCGGACTCTGGTGCTGAAAAATCTTATTAGATTGGATTGCTTAACAGCTTTTGGTGGTAGCCACTTGCTGTCTTCCAAGAGGGCTGTTGTTTGAGCTTCTACTTAAGCAAGCCTAAGTTTTTATCACTTTTTTATTCCAGCCATAGTCTGCATGCATTCAACACATAAAAATTGTCACTGCTTCTCTAGGCCAGTGGGATTTTCTGCCTTTTTCAGTATTAAGTTTGCAGATGTAGATGTCATCTATTAATGTGCTTTTAGTCACGTTTTGCATACATCGGAGGGCTCTGCCAGTCACATAATGAAAGGTCTTGCTTCTGGCTGCTAGCAGGAATGAGTACAGAGCTTTTGAAAACTTAGAACTTCTTTTGCTATTCCAAACTCCCAAGCAACAGACGCTGCCATGAACTTTAGCTTTGAGAACTGACTCCATCGGTTGTACCGTGCTTTGAAGATGCAAATTGTTGTCTGAGTAAAACGTGTTATTTCAGGTAGGATTTAAATACCAAATAAGAAGTCAGAAAATGAACACAGGCAGACTTGCAGAGAACAAAATGGGTCTAAGCTTTGCGTGTGTGTTCTTTATGGTTTGGGTTTTTCTCTATGATGGTAAACCTTCGTAATTGTAAAACTTAAACCTTTGGCAGATGAGGTACCTACCATACAGCTAACAGTGCAAGGTATGAAGTCAGAATTTTCAGATCTTCTCAAGTTTAAAAATTATTAATAATGTGTGGGGATTGTGCTTTCAGATAGTGAATGAACCTGGGTGGAGCCAAGGAAAGTGCTATAGCTGTCTTGAGTCAGAGATACTGAGGAGTAAAGAGCGTACAGAAGCTGGGATGTCAGATCTGAGCAGGAGTAGCAGACAGCTCGTGGATTTCCGAGAGCCAGTGTCAGGATGTTCTGTATGTACTTGCATGTCCTGGTCACACAGTGTTCATAACACGATCTGCTGGGTAAGAATAGTCTGCAGTTGTTGAATCTTCAGTCACAGGCAATGTGATGCTGTGTGTCTGTCTACAAGAATTTTCTGGAGTGCCAGTTGTCTTTTAATATTTACTCCTTTACAGTTTTATATGTGGTATAAAGAGGTTGCTAGAGAGTTAAGACAAAGCTGGTTTAGCTTCCTACTGATCTCTTAACACACTACATGAATATACTGATTTCCTTCAGAGATGGGTTTTTCATGTTTTAGCTGCTTGAGCTTAGAAGACTGGTGTGTATTTATCTGTGTGCTGCTCTGAGCTTGAATGATTTAGACCTCTTGCAGATTCAGGTCCTTTCATGCCAGTGTTACGTCAGGCTCTGAAACTCTCCACACTGGACTTTACTCTGCACTTCTACAGCTTGGGTGCGGGTTGGCATATTGTGGCTGTGGTTGCCTTCCTCTTAATCACACACAAGCTTAGTGGGAGCTGGTTAATGTGCTGCTTGCTTTATGTAGCCATCAAACATCCAACCCCTTTGCAGTCTGTTTTATATGATATAAGACTTGAAGCATATGTTGTTTTTAAAAATCACACTCTTACCTGGCCTTCCAGACTTGCTGTTTTTCAGGGCTGTATTCCCCCAGATCCATTGGGGCTTGCACTTTCGTTGAAATAACTGAAATACAGAAGCTACCTGTTTCTAGTAAACATTGCATTGCACTGTGTTGTCCTGAGGAGAAGCAGAATGCTTCCCAGAGAGCAGCAGTGATGGCAGGCAAGTGCTGAGGAAGGATGAGCATGAACTGCCAGGATGAGGAAGGCAGCTTGCTTGGTGCCTAACAGTGTCCAGCAGAAGGGAGCTCCATTTCCACCGTGCCTTTGGCTTGCTTAAGCCTAGGGTGGCCTCAGGGAGTCCATACAACTTATGAATTGCAGGACTGTTGACTCGACAGGCTTGCTGCTTGACTTTCCACAACAGTGCTGCTAATCCTCATAGCCAGTTCTTGCAATTTGTATCATGAGTCTCCTGAGAGCATTTCCTTACTTTCTGGCTCCCGAGGGTCAAGTTGTTTCATGAGAAAACTCATATTCATTTGAAAACAGTCTTCCTGGTTGATAAGAAAAACTTGAAAGTGCGATCCAGATTTACCTAAAAGTCTCAGAAATCAGAAGGAGGTAGGAAAAAAAAAATAAAAAGGTGGATTTTCTTCTCTTTGGGATCAGTTTTCCACTGTACTAACTAAAGAATTTTGGGTATTAAACTGTGTTGCCTGTAGCACCGTACTCATCTCGGCACCACCACAGTGGTGAGGAGGCACAGTTGATGAAACAGCTCCAACTGAGGACTGCAGCATCATTCCTGCCTTTTCTGTTTGACTTTGCATAAACACAAGGACATCACATATCCTGTTTGCTCTGGTTTTCCCATCTGTTTGGGAATAATAGAGATCAGCGGTTTTCTCTTTAAGTTCCAGAGATGAGAGCTGCTACAATGACAAACTGTTGTCTGAGCAAAAGCTGACATGGGCATTGACAGGACTGGCGGCTCTGTTCCAGTGACCTTTTACGTGGTCTAGGAAAAAGAGGAAAAGCAGGGGCAGTGGGAATTCAACCTAAAGTGTTGAGCTCTAAGTGTAGCAGCTGTGGATTTCTGCAGCAATCCAGGCTGATGGGGGTTTTCCTGAAGTGGAGTGCTTCACGGCTGTGGTTTTGTGGTATGTTCCCCTCCTGTTCCTCTTCCTCCCAGGGAGAATGGATGACATTACAGGAGACTGTGGTAGATCTTCCTGTTAAAGTGATCCCTTATTTTGTAGGGTCTCTAACCATCAAAACCTATGACCTTTACTGCTGGAAGCTGCCTGTTTTAGTCAAATCTCCTGTGTTCCCCTCTGCAAACATACCTTGTTGTCTTGCAGTGAGCACAAAGATTCCTCGGAAAAGAAACACAAAGACAAGGAGAAAACCAAACACAAAGATGGCAGCTCAGAGAAACACAAAGACAAACACAAAGATAAAGACAAGGAGAAGAGAAAGGAAGAGAAGGTAGGTGTCTCCTGTGGGTTGCACAAGAGGATGGTTTTGGTTTGTACTACTGAATAGTACGAACTCAACGGGTTAAATGTAGCTTAACTTCCAAGTTTTATTAACCTGGAGAGAGCTATCCCAATCTGACTCAGAGACTTGTTTTGTAGAGTGCTAAATGTGAATTCATAAGGGCTTTGTCTGCAGGTATTGTGAATGGAAACAGTTCTGCAGTGGAGCTGTGTCCACTGGCTCCACGTTTTTTCCCACTGTTACTTTTTGCTTTGCCAAGCTCAGATTCACAGACAAGGGAGAAAAATCTGTTAGATCACTTTCGTTCCGTGAAAGGACAAACACAAACAAACTATACACTTAACTCCAATCTATTGGAGCAATTGAAGGGCCAGAAAATACTGAATTGATTAAGACCTACAGAAAATAATGCCTTTTTGGTGTGTCAGGGAGGTCACTAAGGGCTACAGGGATGAAGATAGTCACAGTGCCTTTTGGTTCCTTCCACAAGTTAAATACCCTGCCTGTGTTGCCTGTTGCATGTTGCAAAAACAGAAGGTGCTCTGGGCAGTGCTAATCAGCTTCTATGTTTTATGTTTTTCAGATTAAATCATCTTCTGGTGATATAAAAATAAAGAAGGAAAAGGAAAATGGTTTCTCCAGGTAAGAAATCAGATCTGTGATCTGAAGAAAGTAGCAGTTTGACTTTTCTTAGGTGCTCCCTGTTTGACCCCTCTCACTTGGTCTTGGGAAAAATTGGAATGCTTTTGACCCCTTCAGACAATATATTCTTCTCAATTTCGGGAACTGGTAATTGATCTACTTACCTAGTAACTGCAGATGTCAGCTATTGAATTCCTGGTATCTACCTGCACACATGCTGGGTTTGTCCAAGTATTAAATAGATGAATTCTGCCAAGGACAGATTGAACTATGGAAACATTGATAGCTGGAGTTGAAAGAACCTCTGTTGTAAAATTGCTACTTGAACTCTGCAGGCAGTCTTTTGGAGACAGGGTCTTGTAAAGACAGCCCAAATTGCCTCTGAGTGTCTCTTCTGTAAGTAATTACAGCCTAAAGGCTTTGCAGAGGACTGACAAGTAAGGAGGGTGCTTGTGTAAAATCAGAGGCACCTTCAGAAAATGCCTCTGCTAAATTCCTGCTGATAATAAAGCCTCCTGGACTTCGGTGTTGTATCAGTCATCACTAAATAGCCTTATTAAAAACCTGAAGCAAGAAATTGATACGAGAGTACTTTTTCTTAATAGTTGACTGAGATCTCTTGTGACTGCTTGAATCCAGACACCGGTTATTTTTAAGGTGGGAAATCAGGTTCAGTGAGTTATTGGAGGTCTGTGCTATGGTAGCTGCATGTGTTCACATCTGCTAGTCAAGAAAACAATTTTCAATTGTGTCCAGTTTTATTAATCCACTTAAGAAAAAAAGAACAAAACAAAGAAAAAAGAATCTAAACAGAAAAAAACCCCATCAAAATCCATCCAGTCTCGCCGTGTTCTGTGAACGCAGAGAGATTGGGAGAAGACTCCTGTCTAGTCCATGCTTGTTAGTTATTCTTTGCATATTTTGAATGTGCCCTCTTGACATGAGTTCCTCCATCTGTTTCATTTTCTTACTCCTGCTTAAAAATGCAAACTAAGTAGTTTTATGCTTGACACAGGGCGGAGGCGCCCTCTCCAGGCCCTTTTGGATATGCTGTGGAAGTGGAAAGCAGTGACATTTAGGTGCTTCATGGTGTAGGAGACAGTTAATGACAACTCTTTCCAGCCTCTGCTATTCATAGAATTGCATGCGTGTGCTGATCTTGCCAGGGATGTCGACTGCTCTCATATCAAGGTACCTGGGTGTCCTCTTTAGGTCCAAGAGCATTTTTTTGTGCTTGAGGAAAGCCCGAGGGAGCCATCACAATTGTGCTGCCTTCAGGGTCTGCAGCTGGCTAAGAGTAAAGCAATTATTTTCTCTTTTTTCTGCTGAAATGCTCTTCTACAAATTCACCAGAAAAAAATGTCCTCACTCAGATGGTTTTGATTTTCTTCCTTAAGACTTGGTAGGATGAGCAATTTTACAGTCTTAGGAACAATGCAAGTCAAGGTTCAGCTTGGTCCTACAGCTCCTTTCTTTTAATAGAATCACACTTTATTTTCCACTATTACAAAATGTTGCAAAATAATTCAGTGTTAAAATACACTAGGTAAAATTCCTAGCAGCTTAGTGAACAGTAGTCCTAGATTTCTGCCTTGGAGAATATATTAAATGGGACAAATACTTACTTTTCCATAGATGTTTTGCAACAGTCTATGTGCTGCAGACTTGTGCCGTGGTTAATCAGAGGCCATGCCACAGAAATGGTGTCTCACAGCAGCACGGATCTGTTTCCCAAGTCTGCCAACACTGCAGTGGCTTTACAGCTGTGGAAGAGCAAACTGCCTTGTTCTGCTTCACGGACATATTACCAGCTAAAATAAGACTCTGGAATGTCTCTTGCTGAGTGTGATCTACAAAGCGTAATGCTGCTTTATTTTCTTTTCTCCCACTCCAACCAATTGCAAAATCTGCATGTTGACTTGGAAACTGAGTCAATTTGGTACAGAAGTTGCTGATAGAGTATGAATAGGAAAACCCAGGATAGCACTGTTACTTCTGCCTGAGTGGAGCAGTCCTAAGTGCTTCAGAATGTAATTTTGGACTCTTTGAAATGTCTTTTCCCTTATGAAGATAAGTTGAATGCTTCTATGAAATTTGGAAATGATGAGTTTGTTTAAAGGCCTAAGCTCTAAAGGACGAGAGGAAATGGCCTGAAATTGCAGCAGGGGAGATTCAGACTGGACAGTAGGAAAAATTTTTTCAGTGTGAGGGTGATTGGGTGTGGGAATGGGCTGCCCAGGGAGGTGGTGGAGTCACCGTCCCTGGAGGTGTTCAAGATGTGTCTGGATGTGGCACTGGGTGATGTGGTTTAGTCGTGATGTCAATAGGCAGTTGAAGTGGATGATATTTAAGGTCTTTTCCAGCCTTGATGATTCTATGACTGTCTTGCACTCATTTATGTATTTATTTTCTTATTACTGATGTCTTGGGACATTATGACTGAAAATGTTAAGCTTAACTTAATGTTTGCGGTCTGTCGAACAGGACAGGATTTTTGCTTCCTGCAGTTTGGACAGTGAAAAGAGAGTGACAAGTTTAACTTTGCCAAATCTTTGTTTCCTTTTCTGGTTTTCACATGCCTCAGTATTCAGTTGGCAAAAGATTCAGGGAAATAGCTTTCAAATCTTTGTTTAGTTGATAATATTTTTCTCTCTTACTGGGCTCAGTATGGATGTTGAGTTGAAACTAAATAATGTCCTCTATTTGCCTGCACACATGCATGCATTTCAGTTTTGGTTTAAGTGTATTTGAAGATGCTGGAATCTACGGGTGGTTTTATTCAACACCTTAGAGAAACACAGGGAAATGTGAGCAGTTGAAATTGATCTGATGTTGCTTGAGAAATAGCAAACGTGTAGACACCAAACGACTCTCTCCTTATGCTGTCTGTGGATATTCAGAGAATGACACACCTCAGGGCTTTGGGCTCTTAAGATGACAACACATTCCAGGACTGGAAGACAGGCCTGTTTCTCAGACCATGACTTCTTAAAACTGAGTTGCTGGCTTCCAAGAAACTTCCTCTTTGAAATTAGTCACCTTGCTTGCTTCTTTCCATAGTCCACCACGTATTAAAGATGAACCAGATGATGACGGGTTTTATGCATCTCCTAAAGAGGACTCCAAACCCCTGAAGAGACCTCGAGAAGATGATGAGTAAGTGGCGTGGGTGTTGGTGACTTAAATGTTTGCCTTTAATTTTAAAAAGCTAATGTTTAAGGAACAGGTGAGATTCCACATTGTCAGCACAGGCTTGTTCAGATGGGTGATTGGAGGAGTGAGACCAGGCTCCTTATGCTGCTGCAAGTTCTCTGAGCAGGGGAGGGATAGTATTTGTGGTTGTCCAAGGCAAAACACCATTACCTGCTTCTGCAGATGGTGCTGTGAAATGCTGCAGAGCTAGTGAATAAAAAAGAAAAACCCCAGAAGGTAGGTAGAGAAAAGGCACCGATGATGATTGTAAAATGTAAATCTGAGCAAATGAGATATTAATTATAGCTAAGTGGCTGCAGTGGTTTCTGTTGGACAAGGAAATGACTGCACAAGAGGAAGAAAATGCATTGTCAGCCTGATTGAGAGTCAGGGGGAGGCTTGCCTGCACTGCTCGGCATGATTTGACTAGAATCTAAACATGTTGGTGGGTTATGCTGAGGACTTTTTGTCTCCAAATCATAAGAAAATTACACGATGTTTGCCTGATACAGTAGCCTGCCCAGTAAAATAAAAGCCCAGTTACATCACGCTGTGATCTGTCACCATCTGTGTGCATCCAGCTCTTTAGATAGTGTGACCTTATTAACAGTTTGGAGTTAGAGTTGGAAGGGTTTAACCATAGTGGCATTGTGTTCTTATGTGGTGTTTCTCAGTTTCCAAGAGAGATGGGTGTGACATCTTTTCTTTTGTGTAATCATTTGCTGCCTTCTGTTAAGTTTTTGTGACCTCCCATCTCATGTTTGCAATGGGAAGATTAAGAATTTGCCGGTAGTTGATTTTGCTATTGTTGGAACTAGTGGGGGATGCAAAAAGTGAGCCTTGTGGGCAGATCCCAGATTGATGACTGCAAAAGGAGTTGGGCAAAAGCTTAGTGGCATGTTTTTACCCTATTTACCCCATCCCATGTAATCATTGGGTGGCTACTAATGCTTTTGAATTGAGTCTTCATCAAGGAAGATTTTTGCTTCAGCAGTCTGAAATTTGGAGGGACTGTTTTGCTGGGTAGGGATTATTCAGTCTTCAGACATTGGGACATAAAATTATATTCTTTAGAAATTAAACATGCCAGAAATATTATGAACTTGTGCACACAAACTTTGTATGACTTCTCTTCATTTTTTTGTACTGGAAAATTGATTATTTTAATCAGCTAGGCTTTTTGTCCTTACAGTGCTGACTACAAACCCAAGAAAATCAAAACAGAAGACATCAAGAAAGCAAAGAAAAGGAAACAAGAGGAAGAAGAGGTAATGTGAAAGACAAGTTTATTTCTATATCAAGAAAAGCAAGATTGACAATTGGTGTTGAATTATGGAGAGCAGAGGGAATCTGATTCAAGAGGAAGGAGGCAGGGGCCATTCTGGGACACAGGTGCATGTGATAGATCCCCACTTATGGTGCACGATAACTTATCCAAGCCATAACTTGTAAGAAGTCAGGAAAACTTTCTCTTCTACTCTTAAAACAACAGGTGGAGAAGATGCCTCCAGGAGGTGAACTTCTAGCCTGTTCCACGCAATTCACAGTCCTTCTGTTAAACAGCTCGCAGAGGGTAGAGGAGCTTTCCCAACAACATCTGGTAATTGCACAGATGATGTAGCACAGTGCAGAAGCAGAAGAGATGAAACTGAAATGAGCTATTAGAATGATGCTTAAAGCTCTTAGATGAAGCCTAGAGTGGAAATTTCTTTGGAGAAGGACTCTGCGAAGAGAGGTTGGCCATAATTTGAGACTAATGAACTGCACTCCACATCTAGCAAAGGTACCCTTGTGAGGCACATGTTGCACGCACCTCCTGACACCATGGTTAATTCTTCCCTTCAGTGGAAGTGTATCTATAGTGAGCATATATCAGTATGTTCCCAGAAGCCACCTCTCAGTGTGCTCTCTAGCATTTGCTAGACTAGATGCACTCATGCAGGCCGAGGGGGGTGTTTCTGTAACTAAGCAATCGTGTTACTATGGCCCAGACTTGCAGCTTATCAGGTGAGACAGAATAACTGGCTGTGTGCAGACATAGTGTGTCCCAAGTGTAAAGCAAAAGAATTTGGCTTAAAACTGAAGTGGAACCATCAGCAGACTTTGACCGAATAGGATGATCTAAGAGTGCATTTATGTAGTGAGGCCACAGTAATTCAGTTGTTTGTGGTCAAACTTATATACCCTAAGAGACAGTCTTTTAGCTTTAAAATACCTTTTCAGGGAGTGGGGAAATAACAGTAGCTTGTTCTAACAGTTTCTTACTGATTTTGCAGGACAGCAAAGCAAAGAAAGCTAAGAGCAAAGATAAGAAAGTCCCTGAAGCGGACAAGAGAAAGAAGCCGAAAAAAGAAGAGGAGCAGAAATGGAAATGGTAACTATATATCAATGTTGTACACTACCTGCACCTGGACTTTCCCTGTTGCCTCCCATGCTGACTGAACAAGCACATCTGGCTTGCTTTTTCATTGATGCATGAGGATTTGTTCTGAATAATTGGCTTACATTCTGGTAAGCTCTAAATAAATATCTCGCTCACTATGTTTGTCCTCTGAAATAGAAGTGAAATACCTTTTTGATATGCCTAAAACAAGAAATAAGTTTCTTCTGTTTTTTCTTTTTTTTTCCTGTTTTCTATCTGTACACGTAGAGGCTACCCACAATGATCAGATACCAGTGTTCTTGTGCCTGGAACCAGCTCCTGGCTGACACTCTTCAGATCAATATGAAAACTTGTGGGCTTCGGGTATCAGCAGGAATATTTAAATATGTGCAGATGTATTAACTATATTCTAGTAGATCTTACCTGTGTTACATAGAGAGGACAACATGAGAGGGTATCTACCTTTTTGTTCTAGCTGGATGTCAACTCTGTGCCTCTCAAAACTGCTCCTGCCTCTGGCATGAGAATGAAAGTTGGTCAAGTGACCAGTTGAGCTTGGGCTGTTTGCAAAAATCAATTTTGAAAGTAAGTCTGGAATGGAACACACTTTTTGTCTTGCCCAGGATCCTAAAGTAACACCACTGAGTAAACGAAGGTGTGCTTTCACTCGCTCTTCAATTTTTTAAGAACCTGTTTAAAATCAATCTGAACTTTGTGGTTCCTTTGGAAGTTAGGCCTGTGCTGCATCAGTAGTGCTCTGTGTAAGAAACCTGCTGGATTTTTACCTATCCACAGTAACTTAAGATCTTGTTATTGCTGGATTTGAGGAGCTATTACTTGTCTGTTTTGAAGCTTGGGCCTTAGTACTTCCCCTCAGTTTAATGCCTGTGTGGTTTTCAAAACCATATTTGTTGTCTGTGCTCCTATAAACTCCTCTAATGTATTTTTGTGACTTTTTGGGGATGACATTTCCGTGAGTTTTCTTTTGTCAGATCCTTTGGCTATTTTTAATAGACCTGTAGTGTTGGGGAATGCCTTTGCAATCTTCTCCAGTCCTTTCAGGTTCAGTCTTTTACACTTTTATTGTCGCTCTTGCTGATTCACCTTGAGAAGGGAAAAATTCTTCTGTAGTGTTTATACTTTGCATATTTCTCTTTGATTGTCACAACTTCCCCAGGACATCAGGTCTTGCATTTTTTTTTTCATACTTGTGTGCTCCCTTAGAAATTTGGTGTTCAGATCCCTCCCCAAAACTACCCTGGTGGGTTATTTTTCTTTTGAGCAATACACTTTTTTCTTGATCCCTTTGGCAACTTATGTTTGATGTACTTTGACATTAACAAACTACAGAGACATGAAGCAGTAGGAAGCTACAGAAGGTCTCTTTAAACCTTAACGATCTGTTGTCTTTTTGACTTTGTCTCGACTGCCCTTGATGGTTCTAACTTAATATTCTGTTATCACAGCTCTCTTTTATTGTAGTCTGTATCCTTCAACAGCAAACCTTTACTGGAAAGCCCTACTGTTCTCCCCTCACCTGTCTAGGCAGCACAGTCCCAGGTAGCTGTGTTAAGCTCTGCGATTTGTGCTTACTGCAGAGGAAAACTGCCTTTGAAAGCATGTTTTGCAAAATTTGGCAGTAGGTAACTGCATCCTTCTGCTGATGTTCCTGTCGTCCATCTGCAGCTTTGTACAGCATGTATAGCTGGACAGGGCTTCATCTGCACTTCAGTGGTGTCTCTTAAGGGCATTTTATGTTTTATCCGAGTCAATTTTCTGAACATCTGATATTTTTTTTTTGGCTGCTTCCTCAAGTGCTTGATGCCTTGAGTATTTTCATCCTCACTTATGTGAATACTTGATGCTAGGCATTCCCAAGGCATCGCCCTCGTTCGTCACCATGTGGAGTTCTTTTAGAGGTCATTTTCACACCCTGTCAGCCTGTGAAGAATATGTGATCCAGAAGTATACCTTCTGTGCACTTCTCCCACCTTGTGTTATAGCACATTCATTTCCTTGGAATAACATACCCTTGAGGTATATTCTTATTTTTTTCCTAAGAATTTCTGTTTTCATTCTTCTTGAAAAACCCTCCCCAACTCTACCTTTCCGAGCTACCCTGGCATTCTTAGACAGGTTTGGTATGGGATTTAAGCAGTTATACAAGTTCCTCGATTAGTCTGCTGAAATCAGGAAGGCAGAGTTCCCAATAGGCAGCATTCTCCTTACTCCCACAAATTCATGTGTTAAATGTTGCTTTAGGACCAGGAGCTACTTTGGGCTTTTTTTTATTTAAAGCCAAATGTGGATGAAAAATTTGCTAAACTCTAGAGGCTCACTTTTATCTTTTATCATAATGCTTTTATACAAAGTTTAGGAAGGTGGAGGTGGGATTTGGAATGCTCTGTGATCTTTGTGGCAAACTTTCTGGTAGCTTAGGGCCTTGTTTCCTTGTAGCTCTCCCAGAAGGCACAATGTGCTTCAGCTGTCTATTTAAACAGCTGCCTTTCTAGTTCTCCTTTTGCATGTGTCCTTTGTAAAAGAACAGGAATGGGCAGAGGAACAGAATTTCTCATCAGTTAGATACCAGTGATAAATCTGAAAAAGCCACAGCTAAAAAGCAAGAATGACAAACCTGTCCTGTAAAGTAGTAGCTACTGTGAGTGACTGCCTCATTTTTTTTCCTTACTGGAATAAAAATACTCATTGTCAGAGAGAATAAACTTTTCCTGACTGGGAGGACAGGCGGATGGTTTAGATTTATTTTACTGGTAAGAGCTGCTGGGTAGAAGAACCTAGGCCTATGTTTGACAAAATATTTAGATTTCTAGCTTCTAATTAATTTAAAAAACCACAATCATTAGGAATATAAATATTTAAGTTCTGGACTTCAAATGTCAATATTAGTTTCTTGTATCAGCGTAGTTTACTCAAGCCTTCTTCCCAGCCAGGGACTGAAATCTGACATGCAGGTTTTGTGCTGATAGCTGGGATTGTGCCCTTGGTTGTTAAAGATGTCACTGTCCTCGTAAGAAAAAGTCATGTCTAGGGCTGTGGCCAAAGCTGGTGCCTTTCTAACTATAGCAAAGTGCTGTGTCCCACACAAGTGGTGGTGTTCCTTAATTATCGATGCACAGGCACCAGTGAAGCATTTTGAGTGTCTTCTAGCAGAAGCTCTTTTCTCTATACAGTGCTTATCTGCTGCACAGTGACCCTGTTATCTCAGCAGGGATGATCTGTCCTTGTGCATGGCAGTTCTGAACACCTGCAGTACCTGCACATCTCAGCTGCTGTTGCACCCAGAACGGGACTGCCCTGTGGGACTGACACTAGAGGGAAGCTTCAACTCTTTGTTATTGCCATGGCTCCTCCACAGTGTTGTCTGGGCAATTCAAAGACTGAGTGCTGTGACAAGTTAATGGTCTTCCAGTTGATTAATCACTAAGGTAAAATAGCCTTTCTCAGCAGGGAATCCTATGCCAGCAATGTGTAGCCATAACATTCTGGTAATCATGAAAGAAGAGTAGAGGGGAAGGGAAGGAGTGTGGAGTCAGTAGCTTGGGCACAGAGTACTGGGAACTGGGGGAGGATACTGGCCTGGCGGGACCCCTTGAATTGCTGACCCTGTGAGTTTGTTCAGTTGGAATGTGGGGTTGGTGGCGCCTGTCTTGCTGTGCTCTGATACCCAACGCATCATTTGCAAAACATTTTATAGAGGTGCTTTAAGGCAAGTTTGCAGTTTTCCTGTGCTACTCAGTTTTTTTGCAAGCATGCTCTTCTTACCCAAAGAATTGGAATGAATTTTAAATGACAGAGCAGGTTTTAGTCTTTCTTGTCCAAGCAGGTTTGTTCTCATTTAGGTTGTAAATGAACATCTGTTCATCTCTGCCCTTAATGCCACATCTGAAAGCAGCTGCATAATAGACTGCAATTGTTTGGCTTTGCTGAGCAGGCATCCTGGGCCTGGTGTTAGATCGCAGCTGACTCTAGCTTGGCATGATCCTAGCTGTTTTACAGGGCTGAGTTCTTCATTTTCTTAAGTTTTTTCAGCTGTGTGAGTTTGTGAAAAGAGCAGCAAGTGGGAGGTTAAGGCTATGGTGTCAGCAGACAACCTGTGACCCAAGGTATTCTGTTGATGGACATGACTGTACTTATTTTTTTTTAAAAAAGGGGGGTGAGAGTGGGAATTAAATGGAGACACTGCCATTTGTACTTGGTCTGTGCCTGACAAAGCAGTGACTGCTTGCTGATTTTCTTCAGCATACTCTTACACCCACGTAGTAATAAAATGAAGATTAGGAGTTTAAAATTATATTGGTTCATATTTCTCTCTTGAAGGTGGGAAGAAGAGCGCTACCCTGAAGGCATTAAATGGAAGTTCCTAGAGCACAAAGGTCCTGTATTTGCTCCACCATATGAACCTCTGCCTGAAAATGTCAAGTTTTATTATGATGGTGAGTTAATCTGTGTTTCCACTTGCTGGGAAGAGAAATAAACATTCTCAGGGTATTGTGGCGTTCTTCCGGGGACTGAAGAGATGAGGAGGTGGTTTTGTTTTAGTGGTTAGCTTAGAAGAAGTACCTAAACAGCTAACTGAAGGAACGCTTGTGGAAGTGAAGGAACAGCCTGCTGAATTCTGCTGAGCTGCCACAGAAATGAACTTGTTCTCACTCTCTTATGGTGGTAAATCTCTCAGGTTCCTTAACACTATGAGAGTGTCCTACACCTGAGAGTAGCAGTGTATAACCACTAGAATATGTAATTGTAGCTGCTTCATCACTGGGCACCTTTGGGCTTACTCTGTTTTCTTTAACCTTATGAATTGCAACCTCCATTATCTGTAATGAAATTCATGACCATTTCGTGGCATGAGTGTGGAATAAAAGACAACTGAATTTTGATACAGATGATTAGGATCTTGTAGGAATGCATGGGATGACCCTGGTGTCAAGGACACAGCCCTCTGGTGTAAATCATGGTCCCACTCACTAACAGTTGTGTGTGGTAAAACTAATTGATGTGGAATTCTCATATGCTGGACTGACTGGTTGTTAGAGGCTCATGTGGAAGGGATTATGTGATGTGATGGCTGCTGGAGACCAGACTTGATGACCCGTGCGTTTCCTTTTAGTCCTGTGATCATGTTAAATGAAGGATCAAATTAACCCAGGATTGAATTAAGTGGGAGGCATTTGAATGGATAAAATGTAATTTTTGGTGAAGGGGACATCTGGGCATGGAACCCTTCCAGGAGCAATGTGCTGTTTTCATGTGACATGACACGGTGTTTTTTAAATACTGAGAAATAGGTGGCATTCGTTTTCAGCAGTAATCTAGTGAAATAAATATATTAAAGGCTATCTCCAGGAGAGCAGCACAGTGATCAGGGATTACTTCTTTCTTAAAGTTTAAGAACTTGATACAAAGTTGGAAGTGTTTTTCCTCTATTGAAGAGTGTATGACCATCTCTCCCACTGTCCAGGGAAGGGGAGAGGGGCAAATTGCACTAGCTGTCCTGTTGATGCAGGCAGCAATAAACTTGTCTTCTGTCTAGCCATCTATTTCATGAAACCTCTAGGAAGTGCAGGGATTTTTGCAACCTCTGTCTTTGTAATGGCAGAAACTAATCAATAGGCTCAATGGTTACAGGGTGGTATGGGGGGGGTCTGGCAGATAAAGCAATCACTTAAGTCTTCCTTGAGAAACTAGGCAAAAAATGAGGTCTGATTATACAGCAGCTGCTGAAGCCACTGTCCGTGCTCACAAGGCATTGTCTAATTTCAAGATTATCCCAGGATGATTTGTAGAGCCCAATAATCGGGCTATGGCTGGCCAGCCAGCTGCCGGGCTGCAGGCTCTCACTGGAGGAATCCCTCCCTTGCCTAGTGATTGCATTGCAGTGAGGCTGCCTGTGTTCATCCAAGATAATGACTGCTGGACCTATTGTTAGTGCTTACAATAGCAGACCCGGTGAAGGAGCTTGAAATGCCAAAGCCATCTTTTAGGGCTTGACTATATTTTTGAGTGACTGTGGCTTAACCAGCTACTACGAGGTGGCTCGTGCTTGCATGTTTTTCTGTTGATAGGGCAAGGTAGGAGAGTAGAAGGTGGCAGTGGTGTTTCAGTCTCTTCTGCTCATTTTGTCCCCCTGATTGCTCTCTGTTTTTCAGTTTTTAAAGTCAGGTAACTAATACTCACAGCTCTGGAATAAACATCTGTTTCTCTTTTCCAGCCCTATTACCAAGAGCCTTTTCAAACCTTTGTATAAAAGAAGTTGAGTCCAATGAAATATATTCTGCAGTAATGAGATGAAGGTGACTTTTAGCCTTCAGCAATTAGAGAAAAAATTCAGTCACTTTAGCCCCATAGCATGTTGCTAACTTGATGGCCTCTTTTAAGCTAGACTTGCAGCCTGGAAAAAACGTTTCCCTCGCTGTCTCTCCCTTCCCCCACTTCCTGTTGTAAGCAAACAAACGCTGTATTTTAGGTTGCAGCTTAAAAATTGGCAGAGCTACTGCTGGTTTAATTTAATTGTGGAATATTCTCAGATCATTGAGAGGACCTTTTTGCAAAGTCCTGTTTTACGAGAGTTTATAGATCTTAAGGTTTTATAGATGGTGCCCATGGTTTAATTTTGGAGATGATGCAACTTCTAAAAAAAATGTAGTAAATCAAAATGTGGGTTTTTCTTCCAAGAGCACAGAATCAACAGTAGTGTTTCTTGTATTGACTTCTGTGCAGTAAAATGGTTCTTAAAACATCCACAGGTGTTGACTGTCTACTGCCCCATTGGGACTTTAAAATATTTCTTGCAGCTAGCTGGAGATGTGAGCTGCATGCAGAATCCTTCACAGGGGTCACTGGCACCTCTCGTGTCATCAGGAATGTGATCTGGACCAAAAAGATGCTCGATAGGAATGTTACATGTGGAATCTGCAGCTTTGATGTTGCGTCAGTCTCCTTTCCCTGGTGTTTTAAAGTCTTCCCTTGCAGCAATTTCACTTTGTACTGCAGTCTTGCAGATAAACTGAAATGCAATCTCAGCATTCACTGGAAGCTCAGTCCTTCTCAGAATCACTAGCTTTTGAGCCTGATTTGGAGACACGGGAGTGCATTCCCACAGCAAAGGGAGTGGATCACAGAATCCCAACACGTTTCCCTGCGATGAAGGGGAGTTAAATATTTATTTGGCATCACTTTCCAGCCTATTTATGGTATATACATAGGAAGGGCTCTTCCTGGCTAGAAATAGCTAAAGGCTAGAAGGGATGTTCCAAAGTGGAGTCCCTCGGTGGGTAGAAGAGAAATACAGGGACTGTATTTCCCATATGTCTGAGTGCCGGAATATGGAATTTAATAAACCCCCTGCCTCTTTGACTTCAAACAGCAGGACCTCCCCAGAACGTACACACCACCAGGGTGCTCAGCACAGGGTTTCCTGCAGGAGGCCTTTTCCCCTTCCTGCCCTGTGTCCCTCGGACCTGTCTCATCAGATTGCTGTTGCTTGTTTCAATGTTTAGATTCCAGAGGAAACTTTTTTCCAAAATGTTTATGATGAAAGTCAAGCAATTGTGCTCCTGTGTTTCCTTTGTTCATCCAACTCGCTGTACTATGTAACATTTTCAAGAAACAATTCCCTGTGGTAAAAATGCAGTGTCCTTTAAGGCAGTTACTGTGGCATCTTTCTGGCTTCCAGTCCTGTTTACCATTTTCTTTAAAAAAGAAAACCTTTCTTTGTAGGTAAAGTCATGAAGCTGAGCACCAAAGCAGAAGAAGTTGCCACATTCTTTGCAAAAATGCTTGATCATGAGTACACTACAAAGGAGATCTTCAGGAAAAACTTTTTCAAAGACTGGAGAAAGGTATGTGCGTGGTGCTGGGCTGCAGTGACTGCAGCGTGACCGGTGTCACTGCTGTTCCATGCACAGGAGGGTCAGCTGGAGGCAACTAAAAGCTGCCTCAGATCATAGCTGTGGAGTTTCCAGTTTATCCTCTAGTTCCTCAGTGCTTGCAGAGAACAGACCACTGGAAGGCCAGCACTCCATATGCTCTGCTTCTTGTCCTTTTTCTTTGATCTTAGCTGGAGTGAGCATGTGCAAGGATTCAGGGATTCTTGGGGGTTTTATTGTGAGAACCTTTCTGTTGTTCCTGTTTAAACTGCCTGGGGCAGGATAGGCTCTGCTATGCATGAAAAGTTACTGTGTATGAAAAGTTACTATGTGTGAAAACATAAAGTGCTACTTTCCTTCTTTCTGCAAGGAAATGACCTCTGAAGAGAAGAGCACTATCACCAACCTCAGCAAGTGTGACTTCACCCACATGAGCCAATATTTCAAAGCTCAGTCAGAAGCTAGGAAACAGATGTCCAAGGAGGAGAAACAGGTACCAGAGGGATTTCTAGGAGACTTCTTGATTCTTACCTGGCTTGTTAAGCGTGTTTGTGTAACCATTCTTCTGCCTGCCTTGCTGTTTGTAAGTCAGTGTTTGGTAGCTTTCAAATTATTACTTTCACGTTAACTGTAGGAATCTTTACTGTGCAGCTCAGGTAAGGCAGAGCACAGTGTTTACAGCTAAATCTTCATCCTGACTTAAAATGATATTGATAGAGCTAAGGCTCCTGATTCTGTGTAAGTAAATAAGGAGAATCAGATGTGCTGTGTACATGTGAGCCTTGGTCCCTGGCCAGTACTGTGCAGTGGATACTCAGTTAAGGATAGATTTTCATTTTAGAAGCTCCTTGGGTTTTGGAGGTCAAAACTGTAGATGGTGGAAGGAATGCAGCAATGACATTAGTGCATAAAATGAGAGAACAAATCTTAAATATCAGGTAATGCAGTTTCGAGGGGGGGGGGAAACAAAACAAAACAAACAAACAAAAACCAAAAAACCGAACTAACTTTATTTTCCAGTAGCATGACTAGAGTGGCTTGTGGGGAGAGAATTAAATAGTTTTTAGATGACTGAGACTTACTGCAGTGGAAGTTGGAAACTTGCCCCAAGTTCTCTCTAGATCTTCTGCAAGACCACAGTCATTGTCCTTTGAGTGAGGGGCCTGGTAGCTTGGCAGTATGGCCTTTGGGGTCAGAGGGATCCCACCAAAATAGAGAGCCCGTGTCTTATTGCTGTTTCCATTTGAGAAAGGTGTGAGCCCTTCTCAGTTCCCACCCGTGGTAGGTGTTACAGTGGAGCAGAAGTGGCTTTTTCTGTTAGCTCCTTAGCTGGCACACTGCGGGTCAGATGTTTTATATTGAGCTGCAATGTTTTTATTTTTCCTTCTATATAATTAGAGCTCAAGCACAGAAGTATGCAGTGAAATCTCAGCACATTTTTACTTAGGGAGGCTGTGCTCTACTTACGAGACCATTTGCTGACACAGGCTTCACATGCGGCAGACTGCAGACATTCCTCTGCCTGCTTTCTGAGGCTGAGTTCAAACACACAAGTCTGATTTTTATACATAAACAACAAGATATAAAGTCTGGTGGGTGTCAAATGCTGAACGTAGACTATAAAGCAGCAGTACTGTGCTGGGGCTGCCCTTGGAGCTGTGGTATGTGGCTGTGGTATGTAGCTAGAGGTAAATGCCTCTATTGTGGCAAAATTGTAGCTGTCTTCAGCAGCCCTGATCCCTTTCCCTCAAATACAAGTTTTAAGAGAGGTTTTGCACATTCTTTTCTTTTTCTAGTTTGTTTGTGAATGTTTTTCTGGACAGTGTGCTGCTCTGTGTGTTGATACAGCACTTGGCATGATGGGAATCTGGTTTTGAGTTTGGTCTTCAGCATTACTGTGGTGCAAATACCAAAATTTCTTAAGTCTTGGTGTTCAGAGACATGTGTGGTGCTGGGTATAGCATTATCACCTTTGCTTTTGACTTTTTCCAGAAAATCAAAGAGGAGAATGAGCGACTATTGAAGGAATATGGTTACTGTGTGATGGACAACCACAAGGAGAGGATTGCCAACTTTAAGATTGAACCCCCAGGTCTCTTCCGAGGTCGTGGGAACCATCCCAAAATGGGCATGTTGAAGAGACGTATCATGCCAGAAGACATCATCATTAACTGCAGCAAGTGAGCACTGGATGCCTCACACCTTGGCTTTGCTTTCTAGATAGGATAGCTTCTTGTTTAAAATCCTGTATAGACTGATATTTGAGCATGTAGAAATAAGCATGCTGCTTATCTTATTCTTCTATGGATAAAAAACTGAGTCATACAAGCAAAGAGTGAACAAGGCTATCATGGGTTTCACGTAGAACTTTGTCAGCATATTTTCTTCCTCATCCCTCCAGCCTACATCTGCTTAAACAGTCTTTCCTGCTAGTATTGCCAGAAATTGATTTTCTTCTGGGTAGGTTTGTCTTCCTTGGTGTTGAAGGCTAAGGTTTGGTGGGTTCTCTGCAGTCTTGTCACAGAATCACAGAATCGGTAAGGTTGGAAGAGACCACAGTTGTCATCTGGTCCAACCTCCCTGCCCATGCAGGGTCCGCCTACAGCACATGGCACAGGACTGCATCCAGACAGTTCTTGAATTTCTCTAGTGAGAGAGACTCCACAGCCTCTCTGGACCACCTGTTCCAGTGTGTGGGAACTCACGCAGTAAAGAAGTTCTTCCTCGAGTTCAGGTGGAACCTCCTGTGCCTCAGTTTCTGTCGGTTGGCACCACCACAAATCACCTGTCCCGTTAAGTGTCCACACTGTTGCAGTGTCCACAAATCAAAGCTGGTCCTAGCAATGTGTATTCTCACCTACAGTATAATTCTTCACGGATACATATTGATAGCAGTTACATTTCTGATCTTTTGACTGTTCACTTGATTCACTTGGTTTCCTGCTTAGGGAAGCAGGTAGTTATGTTGCCTCAGTTTCTTTCCCTGGGCTTTCTTTGTGTGATGATATTCTTTAGTTTTTCTACTTTGATGCTGTTGAAGTCTCTTTAAATAGTTTTTATTTGCTGTTTTGTAATCCTCTGCAGGGATTCAAAGATCCCTTCCCCTCCACCAGGACACAAATGGAAGGAGGTCCGACATGATAACAAGGTTACCTGGCTGGTGTCATGGACTGAGAACATCCAAGGCTCTATCAAATACATCATGTTGAACCCTAGCTCAAGAATTAAGGTAAAGATTGCATTTAAAAAAAATCTTATTGGTCATGTCTCCAAAAAGCAAATGTAGCTGTTGGCCAGGAGAGAGCAAGGAGGTTAAAGCTGTCTGCTGTTCCATCCTACACTGATAGGAAGGTTTCTGTATTTTCTTTCCCCTTGAAACAAAAGAATATGATTGCTGCACAGGAGAGCAGATGGAATCTGGAAAATGTCTATTGAAAAGCATCACTGAGTCATTCCTAGCAGGAATCTTTTACTCTCTGTAAACCAAAAAGGAAGCACTTTATGCAAGAACAGACTTGCTCCGGTGGATTTTTTATCTGCTTTTGGCCCTGACTTCCCCCTGATCATGCAGTGAAGTTCTAACCATGGGTTGCTAATTAGTCAGTTGTAAAATTAAAAATGTGGCCAGTCTGCTGGCTGAGAAGGCTGGTGAGGAGCTCATGACTGAAGGAAAACTAACCCTGCTGTGGGAGCAAATAACCACACAGTGAATCAATTCCATAAGCAATGGTAAATATATTGAAACATAAGTAGCTTTCAGTTTCAAGGGTAGGATTTAAGTTCTTCTCATTAAGTCTTTTTTAAAGATATTTTTTCCTGGATTGGAAACAAGGGGTTGGTCCTACAAGTATAGGGAAAAATCTGTTACTTGTGAATTCATGCCTTTTTTTTTTTTTGCCATGGCTTGAATATATAATAATGATAATTAACTGTTGATGTTGCTTTTAGATTTTATGGGTGTTCAATTACACAGCTGAAAGAACCTAAGTGTCATCTGAATAAAGCAGAGGAAACCATTTGCATGTTTAGAAGCGTGGAAGGCACAGTATCTTTTGTGTCTTTATATTTGCTTCCATGGAAGAGTTTAATATCATGGAAATCTGAATTATCTACAGCTGTGTGGCAGCATAGTTTGAAGCTGAGCTGTTCAGCAGCAAAATTTCAGTGCTTTTGTACACAGAGGCCATTTACCACACACAGACTTGCAAAGCCTTGAGATGCAGATTGGGACTGGTCCTTTGCCTGCTTTCTGATGCTGACTCCATTCCAACTTTCTCTCCAGGGCGAGAAGGACTGGCAGAAGTATGAGACAGCTCGGAGGTTGAAGAAGTGTGTAGATAAAATCCGAAATCAGTATCGAGAAGACTGGAAATCCAAAGAGATGAAAGTCAGGCAGAGGGCTGTGGCACTGTACTTCATTGATAAGGTAAGGCTCATCTGCCAGTACACCCCTCTTACCTTTCCTGTCCTGCTGGGAATGCTCAGGAATGCTGTGTATCTGTTCCCAAGGCAGAATTGAGCCTGGTTACTAATGCATCCTGAGACTTCCTGGTGGGCAGGCTCCCATCTCCTTTTCCTTCCCATTACCTGGAATCCAGAGCAATAAACTATTGTACTGAACATGGCTATTTCAGGTAGCATTGTTTTAGTTCAGGCAAAACTCACAGCCTGGTTCCAGGATTGCCCAGTTGGATTACTGGGAAGTTTGTGTGGGCCTTTTGTCTCCAGCTGTTTCAGTTTTCCTGCTGGGAATTTCTGCTGGTTTGTCACCTCTTTAGTTTGAGGTCACAGTCATGAGGTTTCGTAATTAAGCTATTTTTTTCACCACAGCATGAAGAAAACTGCAGTTGTATTGATGCATTTAAACCTACTTAAAATCATTCCCGGCCTTTTGATTATTCCTATAACCCGAAGTGTCCTGTAAGCTATTTGCAGTGTATTTATTAAGTGTGCAGTGAAGGGGTAGGATCATAGAAGACGAACGTCTGAGCTTTATGATTTTGTATCAGGTTGAGTTCATATGGAAGTGGGTTTGGTTTTTAATAAATATCAAATGTTTTGGAATGGATTTCCATTGATCAGAACTGTTTTAGTTACTTAATGAGCTAAAGTTGGTGAAACATCTTGCTTTAAAAAAAATTTGAGGTATTCTGGTAGATTGGTAGATTTGTGGCTCTAGAGTAAGGTTATTTAAAACAGATTTAGAGAGAACCTCAGGTTGGTTTTATTGGAATTTTGCAAGTACCAATTTTACCCACTCAAATGCATTTTCTGCTTTTGTCTTCTCTTATGGACACTGCTGATTCTATACACTACTGGCATGGTTCTAAATGCTTACCTCTCTTGTATTGATATAAATGTAGCTTGCTCTGAGAGCTGGTAATGAAAAAGAAGAAGGAGAGACAGCTGACACTGTGGGCTGCTGCTCTCTGAGAGTAGAACATATCAAGCTGCACCCTGAACTGGACGGCCAGGAATACGTGGTTGAGTTCGATTTCCTCGGGAAGGACTCCATCCGATACTACAACAAAGTCCCTGTCGAGAAGAGGGTAAGGCACCTCCACAAACACACATGTAGGTGGACTTGCAGAAGAATGTGGTCAGCACAGTTCTGTGGCAATAATGGGGTGCTTTGTCACTGGTCAGATACCTAGCCAGAAAGTAAGTCAGTTAATGTTCTGTTTATTGGCAGTGCCTTGGAAGACAAGGCTGTTCGTGGTGTGACATAACCAAGCAGATGAGATGTTTAAACATCTTGCTGCTCTTCCCTGTGGTCTCAGTGTCAAGAGCTGGCATAACTGTAACAGCTGTGTTAGATGAGTTCTTGGGTCTTGCTCTGGTCAGCAGAGTTGGTTCTGTCACCTGTAGGTGGTTGAGTTCTAGGCCCCTGTGACATCTAATAGCACAAAATGTTTTTCCTGTTTAAATGTATTGGTGTTGGTATCTCTTCTTCAGTGCTTACAGTGGGGAATTTATTACTGTGGAACTAGAAATCTTTGTGTAGTAGGTGTCTATAGTAGAAGAATGTGTTGTGTTCAGAAGCTGGGAACTGGGGATTTGGAGCACACAGAACTGGCATTTGTGGTCTCTGTATAATCAAAGATACTTTGATTATTTTCCCTACTCCAGTGGGCTTTGTTTGGGATGGAGCTGTATGAAACATTTAATGTAGCAATGAGAAGGGTTGGGTTTTGGTAGCTTCACTCCATGGGAAGTGGCTCAGGGGTCTCTTTGGAGTAAGGATGGAGAGTAAAGGAAAGGTGGTAGCTTTAGGGTCTCTGTCAGGCACTAAGCCAGGACAGAATCAGGTCTCCTGTAATCTTGATATAAAGGATGAGGACAAAGGGCATTGACTGCTCAGGACTTGGGTTGCTGAGTAGAAACCCTCAACACAAGGGCAGTATTGAGATGGGTCTCTGCCTGCTGGGAAGTAACATCCAGCATCACCACTGTTGCCTGAAAGCAGTTTAAGTGGCTCCCTGGCAGTGTTGCTCCTTATGTATTACTGCTACCCAGTGCTGTCTGGTCTGTGTTCTTGAAGTTACCAGTTTTCTTTTCCTGCAGGTGTTTAAGAATCTTCAGCTGTTCATGGAGAACAAGCAGCCTGAGGATGACCTCTTTGACCGCCTCAATGTAAGCACGTAGTTGATGGTGAGGGAGGCTGGTAGAGCACCATGACCAGGCTGACTCTGCACCAGGCAGTAACAGCTGTTCTGTCCCAGAAATGGTTTCAGTGGCAGTTTTCTTCCACAGCTGGCTTGAGCAGCCTCAAAGCAGTGAGAGTCTCTCTCAATCTGGTGTCTGTACTGTCCACTGTGCCCGCAGGTTCCTGAAGCAATGAGCTTTGGTCCTGGTGAGCCTGGCTGGCTCTGACCTGGGGAGGTTTTTTTTCAGAGTTCAGAGAAGATTGTGTGAGGTGACATTTCAGATGCCATCCCCATCTTCACGTTTGGCTCTGTGGGAGCACTGTGGTGGTTCAGGCACCTTTCCTGGGGTGGGACAGGCACGTTTCTACCTGTTGGGAACCAAAACCTCCACAATGAAGAAAACTTATTTGGCCACTTGTGGTACTTGATACCGATCTAATACTTGTTGGTTCTTTGTTCACTTTTCCTGTGGTTTCAGTAATGTTGTGGCCATTCTGTTGTGGTCAGATCTGAGTACACAAGGGTTCAGCTGTGAGCTGCATGTCTTTGTCAGCAGTGTGTAGAGAGATTTCACAAGTGCTGTGGTCAATTCTAGAGCTAACTGTCATCTTCTTTCTGCTTTCTTAGACCAGTATCTTAAATAAACACCTTCAAGACCTTATGGAGGGACTGACAGCCAAGGTATTCCGTACTTACAATGCCTCCATCACGCTACAGCAGCAGCTCAAGGAGCTCACTAATCGTAAGTCTTGTCCGTGAAACCCTGAGGAGAACAGATCTTATCCTGCAACACAGACCTGGCTTCCTTGGCTTAGCCACAAGTCTTGTATCTGTACACCACTTCCCTGTTGCAGTTCTCTCGGTGTAAAAGTCAGACAGCTGAGGTCTGACCAAAAATCTGCTGTCAGACAATCTTTTGGGGTCATTAAGCAGCTGTGACAAGGCAGAGCTGACTTGTGAGCACATCAAGGTGTGCCTGCTAGTTTATGCCTGTCCTTTACCAAATCTGTTTGCTTTCTGTTAATTGTACAATGCTGTCTGTGGCAGGCAAGGCAGCTGCATCTTGTAACAGCCCCGTGTTTCTCAGCTGCTCATTCACAACCTCTCTGTTGAGCACTGATAGCTTGCACTGTAACAACTTTGCAAAGTGGGCACATTGGGTCTGTGAAGCCCAACAGTGTCTTGATCAGTATGGTTCTGCTGTCCTCTGCTCTGAGTGGGAATGTGCTTCCCCTCTTTTGAGTGGCAAATGAGGTCTTTGTTGCTATTGAAGAAACCATCCCAGAAAGAGTTAGGGCCCGGGGTGGAAGTGGTCAGGCTCTTCCAACTGTAATTAAAGTGCAGTGTTGAGACTGGCCCATCAGAGGGGAAGGTCAATTCTGCAGTGACTGTGAGCTTGCAGAGTCAGTGGGACACTGGCTGGGGCTGCACAGCCCTGGAGAACTCCCTTGTTCACCACTTTCTTGCACTTTGCAGCGGACGACAACATCCCAGCAAAGATCCTTTCCTATAACCGTGCCAACAGAGCGGTTGCCATTTTGTGTAACCACCAGAGGGCTCCGCCGAAGACCTTCGAGAAGTCCATGATGAACCTGCAGAGCAAGGTACTCCCACCCTTGCCCAGCTCCTGGCTTGGGGCAGAGCTCCACGTGCTGCATCTCAGGAGTTGCATTTCCTTTCACTTGGTGTGAAATGGAAGCAGAGCCTGCTTTTCCCTGTCAGGAGTTGGTCAGTGCTGCATCAGAGAAGGGCCTGCTTGGAGAATAGGGCTCCAGAAGCAGAGTAATGAGCAGAAAGGGTCACCTCTCAGTCTGAGTCATTTTTTACTTGTAAAGGCCAAGGCCAGACCCTTTTTATCTGCTGTTCGTCCCATAGTTCTGTGTCTTGCTGCCATTGAAACTTCAGAGCAGCAGTCTCTAGCTCTGCTGTGTGTCCCCTAAAGAACCCAGGGTGGGCATCCATCCACTCCTGTTGCACAAATCCCAGGCCACTGTTGGTGCAGGCTGTGTACAAGGTACATTATGCCCCCCTGACTTGACCTCTTCCTTTGCAGATTGTTTCTGGTGAAGGCCATGAGGTCCAAAGGGGTTAGGTCTGTTCCTGGTCTGGCTTTAGAATAACCTTCACAATGAGAACTTCTGGTTTGGCACTGCAGTGTCCCCTGCTTCCATAACACCTAACATGGCTGCCTTCACCCTAGATCTTAGAGCTTGGGGGATGTTTAGGGGGAGTGGTTGAACAGGGGCTGCAGAATGCTGAATCTCCCCGAATCCTAAACTTACTGGAGAAGAACTGCCTGAAGCCTTAACACCTTTTAGCCTGTAGGATTTGGGGCAAGAACTGATTCATGCTGTGGGAACAGGGATCATCCTTCCATGTTACCATAACACGTGTCACTGTGTTACTGGCTGGATACAGTGGAGGCAGACAAGCTGTCTGGAGAGGCTGTTGGCCAGTTCCAGCCAAGCCCATTCCTTCACGTGCTTGGTTGTAGCTGTGTGAGAAAGCTCCCACCACCACCTTGATTTTGGAAGTGAGGGGGCCCTGTTCTCTGAGGGGGTGTTTAACCACACTGGGCTTTGCAGCAAACTGAAAGGCCAATGGCCTGAGTGTTCTGCAGAAGTGGGTCTGGGCGCTGGTAGTTTCTGAACGTGGTCACAAACTCGCTCCCTGGGTCTTGCTGCCCAGTGGTGACTGCTACAGTTGTCAGCAGCTTGTTCACAGTGCTGCTGTCTGGTTTTGCCTCTCCTAGATTGATGCCAAGAAGGAGCAGTTAGCTGATGCCAGGAGAGAACTGAAAAGCGCCAAAGCAGATGCCAAGGTCCGGAGGGATGAGAAGTCTAAAAAGTAAGGCTGGTGTTACCAGGCTGTGCAACACACCCAGTACTCTTGGCTTCAGATGGGTCCTTCACCCTGTATTCTGCTTCCCCAGCCTGTGACCTGGGAAGACTTCCTCAGGCTTTCTTGTCCCCTCTTTATTCTGTGCATGAAGAAATGGCCTTCCAGTTGAGGACCGTAGGGTGGTCTGATGCTGCAGTTCCTGCCGTGGTCACTAGCATTAGTCTCCACTGTGTCTCTCAGCCCTCCAAGCTGAGCACCAGCCAGTGCTCAACCACACTGCTGCCCAGGACCAAGCAGAGCAGTTGAATCCAGTGTGCAGCATTGCCATCCTTATGGGGAGCCAGGAGTTCTGCAATTGCACATGCACTTTCCTGGGTTCTGCTTTACTCTGTTGGAAGCCCACGGTGCAGACAATGTACTGGGACTCTGTGTGCACTCTGCAGAACAGCCACAGGGGTGCTGAGTTAAGGGAGCTCTGAAAGCAGAAGCACAGCATGATTATTACAGAGGGATAGATGAGCTGGTTTAAAGTGGGTATACAGTTCAGGCTGTTGCTTCCAAACCTTTAAAACAGAACTGCTGCTTGAGATTTCTGCTCTGCCTCTGTGAAAGTGTCAGTTCTTAATTGCATGTGCTGAGTGTTTTGTGTCACCATCTGTGCTGACACAGCTGCCCTGTGCGTCTGGTGGCATTGCTTACCTTGAGCAGAGTCTCTTTGGGTTCCCACAGTGCTGGCATCTCATCTCAAACCTGGCAGGGCATTAGAAATGAAATGCTTTGATTATTTCCCACCCCAGGACAGTGGAAAGCAAGAAGAAAGCAGTGCAAAGGATTGAAGAGCAACTGATGAAGCTGGAGGTTCAGGCTACAGATAGGGAGGAGAACAAGCAGATTGCTTTGGGCACCTCCAAACTCAACTATCTGGATCCCAGGATCTCTGTTGCTTGGTAAGCATCTGCCTAGGGTGTGCAGGAGGGAACCACCCCTTCGCTTCTGTCTTGTCCCCTCCCCGGGTAAACAGACAATGGCTGTGGCCAAAAGCAGTGCCTTTGTGCTGCCAGAGATGTCTGTCTCTGTGGCCTTCCCTTCTATCTTCAAATGATTTCAGGAAGTTACAAGAGAGTCTCTTGAGGCAAGTGTAAGATGCCAGCCAAAGCCAGCACTGTGCTGAGAGGTGATGGGCTGGAGAACCTGCAGGGTCTAGTGCTGGGAGGCCAGTCTTGCTCAGCTGGGTGGTGTGTGCTGTAAGGGGCAGAGCTTAGGAGGGTGCTGGGAAATGGCAGAGCAGTTCTGCTGTGCCCGGAGGGGTTGGGTGCCTGTGCTGTGCTGACTCTTAACAGCATCTCCTCTTCTGCAGGTGTAAGAAGTGGGGAATTCCTATAGAGAAGATCTATAACAAAACCCAACGAGAGAAATTTGCCTGGGCTATCGACATGGCAGAGGAAGACTATGAGTTTTAACCTGTTTTTAATGAGCTGAATTTTATGGGAAAAAAAGGGGGCGTAGCCTGGTTATTAGGGAGATTGATAAACTGTGAGCCTTACTTGTCCTTGGATGCTGGGGAAGGGGGAGGAAAGGGGCAAGTGAGCATCAGATAAAACAGCCAACATCTTGCAGAAAGCATAACCTGGAAATATCCTAAAGGAGCTGAGCCAGTTGTCCTATGGACAACTTATTTAAAAATGTTTCAGAGATCCAAATTCTAGCTGTCTGGTTTGTGTGGTTTTTCTCTTGAGGCAGGGCAAGTGGATGGGGGATTTGTCAACCTTCCGCCAGGCAAATTCACCATCACACTGAGAGCGTGGGAATCTTTAGCTACTGTATACAAAATCCAATTATATTGGTGCGTTTTTACAGTTAGGGTTTTGCAATAACTTCTATATTTTAATAGAAAATGGACTCCTTAACCCCTGCCCTTCCCCTCCCCCTCCCGCCCCATTTCAGAATTTAACAAATAAACAAAATGTAAGAAACCCAACGCACCTGTTACAGCTGTCACTATAGTCATGGAAATACCCAAATATTTTCTTTTTTTGAATTTGTCACTTGAAACAGTCGTGGCATTGAAACATGAATTACAAATATCCACCACATTTGTTCAGAGCAAAGTGTGATGGGAAAGCGGCCTCCTGACTTGAGTGTTCCTTTTTTAAATGTGAATTTTTATTTCTTTTAATTATTTTAAAATATTTAAACAGGTTTTTTTGTTTCTTCTTGATCTTAAAGATCGTGTAGATTTGGGGAGTGGGAGGGGGCCACGTGATGGGGAGACCCGTGTGGAATTTGAGGACAAGTGAAATTGGCAGAAATGACATTCCCATCACCCTTGGTTCTGAACATGCTCTGTACACTTCAAGAATACCTACTTTTTAGGTTTGTCAGACTGTTTAACTTTTTTCCCCCCTTTTTTTCTAAGCCCCACTCCCCTCTTTTACTTGAAAGATTTTATTGTGTAAAAAGAAGTTTCACAGGTCAATAAATTTCGAGGGAAATGAGCATCGGTCCAAAAAGGAAAATAATCGAGATTTTAGGGCTTTTATTTTTTCTTTTGTAATTGTGTAAAAAAATTTTAAAAAATTAAAAAGCAGAATTTTAATGTGAAACCTTTTTTTGCTATAATCATTAGTTTAGAGGCATTGTTAGCGTAGTGTGTGTGCGAAGACCATTTCCTGCAGCCTTTCCTCAACAAGTATCTTCTATTTTTATCATGAATTCCCTTTTAATCAACTGTAGGTTATTTAAAATAAATTCCTACAACTTAACTGAGTGTTGGTGTCTGTGTGTTCCTTCACCTCAGGCCCTGGGCCGTGAGGTCCCCATGGTCCCTGGGTTGGCAGGGAGGTGATGGTGGGCCGGGTACCACATTGTTCCTGCAGGCCCCTCATACAGTGATGCTTGAGAAGGGGTAACTCTTCCCAGAGCTGCTCATGTTGTCCAAAGGTTTTAAGCAACTTGCCTTGCTGCTTGCTTGTGTTGTCGTGGTGGCTCTGTCGTTTGTGGTAGGTCTGTATGGTCACGTAGTCAACCCCACGGTGGGTGGAGGAGTTGGTCCTGCAGCATCAGACCTGGCTGTCCTATCAGCCTGTGATCCTGCTGCTGGCTCATAAGCTCACATCAGTGCTGGGGATTGAGGTGGTCCATCAGCTCTCCTCGTTCCCAGCTCCACCATCTGCACCTCCTGTGTGGCAGTTTGCTTGGCTGGGTTGGTTTTCCCCAAGGGAAACTGCCTGGAATAATGTGCTTAAATATCAGCAGCCTGACCCTCTGAGCTCTTTGGGTGCAGAGCTGCCTGGTTCCTGTTCCCAAACCCAGCAGGAATTGCCTGATGCGTTTTATTCCTTTTTAGCAAGAAGCTGCTTGGTCCCTGTCAGAGCAAGAACAGCAGGACATGGTGAGGCCTGGGCAGCTTTCCCCTGTGTGGCTTCTCTGCTGCCTTTTATTAACCCGCAGCCCTCCACGGGGAGGAGGGTGGAGTGGGAGCAGCACCTTCTCCTTCCCTCAGGGCTGGGATGGGCAGCAGGCTGGGCACAGGGACACGGGGCTGTGAGGGTGGGCAGGGACACGGAGCCATGAGGCAGCTGGGTGCATCCACCTCCCTGGCACTGGAGAGGAGCCCAGGGCCTGGTGTCCTTGGGCAGCCTGGAGCAGACTCAGGCCCTGGCTCCTCCATGAGCACCCCCCAGTCCCCCCAATGCCGGAGCAGCCCTTGCTGGGCTCCCACCCCCCGGGAGGGTGGCTGTGGGGTCAGGCTGAGCCGGCTGCTGGAGCCTCCTGGCCCCAAGCAGAGCTTCCTGCTCCCCACCACCCGCTGCGAGATCTCCAGGCTCTTTGTTGTGGCTGCCCAAGCTCGCAGCTTGGCAGGAGTCACCGTTTACTCTCTGGGGCCTTTCCAAGGTGCAGCAGGGAAAATGCCAGCAGGGAGGGAAAGGGGCTCATTGTGCTCCCGACCTGCCCGTGCCTGGAACAATGCCACCCGTAAAAACACTTCTTGCTCAGCCCTCCCTCCTCCTGTGCAGACCTGGCTGAGCAATTCCTGCTCCCCTGCCCCTGGAACGCTGAGGGGAGGGATGTGCTCCTGCAGTGCCTGTGCTCCTGGAGAAGGCATTCAGCTCCCTTGGAGCACGGTCGCTCCCCCCCCCAGCTCTGTCCTGGGCAGGGACCTGTGGAGGATTGAATTGTATTTTTGCCTGTGGCACAGCAGGGTCAGGACCACACATCCCACGCTTTAAATGGAGAATTCCCAGATCCCCTGGGCTCACTGTGCAAATGGAGAAGTGGCCATGGAACGTGCTGTGCTCCGGTTTGGATCCCACCACCACAGTGCCTGATCCTCGCTGGCCTTGGTGCCACCACCCCAGTGTGGCTTCCTTGCCCTGCAGCAGGGCTGGTGTTTGGCAGCGAGGGAAACTGAGGCAGCGGTGACATGAGCAGCAGAGGAGGTAAAGTTTAGGTTGAAACTGGATCCTGTGCATGGTGAAGGCCATGGAGAGGGCCCCATGGCCAAGGGAGGCTGGAGACCCTGCTGGGTGCAGCCCCATCCTTCTGGAAGTCCTGTGGAATTCAGGGGCTGGAAATTGAAACCAGGTGAATTTGGGCTATGGAAGCAGCATGTGCTCCCCCAGGAACATCAGGGAGCCTGGAGCTGCTTTCCCATTGGGTGCCATTTGATAATCCCGAGGGATGTTGCAGTGCCTGGGAGAGGCAGGAGGATGCCAGGGAGAGGCAGGAGGATGCCAGGGGCAGGCAGCAGGCACTGTGCCAGCACCCAGAGTGGCTCTGCAGACCCGGGTGCCTCTGCTTTCCATGCTCCACAGAAAACCTGGTGCTGCTCTGTGTCTGCCAACACCACCCTGGGGCGGGAGGGAGCTCAGCACCGCATTCCCCATGGGTTTCCCAGATCCTGCTGGCTGCAGGGCTGGAGGAAGCCCTTCCCCAGTGGTGATTTTCTCAGCCCATGGGCTGGGTTCTCACTTACCCACCCCAGGGAATGCATAAATAACCCAGAGTGGGGAATCTCTCCTGGGGATTGCAAGATGCTGAGTACCACTCTCTGGGATGAGGTTTGGGCACCTCCTCTCAGTGCATGGTCCCGGGGTGGGAGAGGGATGTGTCTGTTCCCAGCCGCTGGTGTCAGAGGGGTGCTGGGCTGCGGGGACCCCCCCGCCCTCACCCCTGGGGTGGCCTCTGGGTTTTGTTTCCCTGGACTTTGCTCCCCAGCCCTTGAGCAAGGCCAGGGGCTCTTTAAGGTGGAGGTCACCTGGCTGTTGGCCTGCTGCCTGCTCCCGGGCGGAGGATGCAGCTGCTGCCTGAATCCTGCAGGATACCGGGGATCGGAAAACCCCTTTTCCCAGCGATGTTTGCAGGGGGGGGACTCACAGAGCCCACCCCCTCCACAGCCCTGTGATGAACACGATCCAGGGAATTTCTTCAAAAGTAGAATTGTCTGACCCACTGTGGGCCAAAGCCCGGGCAGAGCAGGACAGGGGAACAGGAATAGGATGGAGGATGGAAGTTTCCGCAGGCTGGCCGGTTCAGGAGCCAGGGCCACCGAAGGAGGCCAGCAGGCAGCAGGCAGGCAAAAGTGGTTTCCCATGCTGTCAGATTAAACTGAAATCCCTCGGCACGCAGCATCACGGACACGGAGAGTTAATGCCAGGCTAAAAAGTGATTAGTCAAACTTGAAAGAAAAATTACCCATCATAGACTCCTCATGGCAAACCATTGCTTCCATGCCCTGAGCACCCATGGCTCTGGGGCTAGGGGGATGCAGTGATGGGTGCTCTGCATCAGCCTGTGGGAGAGAGGGAGTTACCTTTTATGTTTCTTCGATGGCCACACTCCTTTCAAAAGGTTTTGCCCTCAAAAACAAGGGTGTGCCCATACTCCTCAGCTATTTTAAGACCACTGGGAGCCGGCTGCTTCCTGCCGGTCCCGAGCGAAGCCCTTACAGGAGCAGGGAGCCACTTCCCCAGTGGGAGCATCGGGGGCTCACCCCGGGGGGAGCAGGGCAGGGGGTCCCACACTGGTGGCTGTGGGCTCACCTTGGGGTTCCACGGGCAGGGTCTTGGCAGCTCTGCCTGGGCTGAGCAGGGCCCCAGCCTCCTGTTGCTCCTTACAGTGCTGTCGTTTCTGTAAGGTCGTTATTATATATATAAAAAAATGNTATAAATATGTGTAAAATGTATATAAGTATATATAAATGTATTTTTTTATATATCTATAGGGTCTATAATGCTGGTCATTTCTATAAGGGCAGGTTTAGGTTCTTATCTCAGCCCATTTGTCCTTGCCGGCCTTTTTACCATTGGGTAGGACCCTAAACAACCGTGAACCTTGTAGGGCTG
>VZRW01008837.1:0-68721 GCA_013398125.1 Aegotheles bennettii | reverse complement strand
TCTGATGGACCCTCATCTCCATTCAGTTCCTCATTTACCTTTGCAAGAAGTTGAACTTCAGATCTTTTATAGTCACAACTATTCTTGCTTGGAAGATAGCTTTATGTTACTCCTTAAAGGATTAAATTAAGATAGGGTTCATTTTTGTTTATGTTGTATGTGAGGCAGTGGAGAAGTTCACAGACTACTTGAATTCCTTCATTTAATTCCATAATATGGTTGGTCTCTTGTTACTCAGTCTGTATGTCAGTGTCACCAAACTAGTTATCTCAAGTAGCCAGCAGTTTGCCTTGGAAATCTCATTTCCTCTGCCTCAGGAAATACTGTCATTCCTCTACCAATATTTTGAAAGTGAATGAATGTTATCAGTTAATTGCAATAAACAGAAAATTAAAGCAATGATAAGTGGAAATTGTCAGTATCATTTCTGATATTCCTGGACTTTCGGCTGCTTTTTAGAAAAATATTGGAAATGCTTACATGGTAGGATGAGAATAGCTGGCAAGGGTTGGTCATATTGCTTGTTTCTATGCATTTAAGTCTCTTAAGTCCACATAAAAATGCAATTTATTTAATGTATTCTATTATGGCAGATGTCATGCCTTCATCATTCTTTCCATTTGCTCTTTGGGATAGTTATACAATATTGCACATCTGAATTGATGAGTTTCATGATTTTTTACATTACAGTAATCAGAAAAAAGTATTTTATTTTAATGGGCAGGCACAGATCTAAAATAGATGGATAAAGTTTTTATGCTGAGTCACTTGTACTGCAGTGTTCTCTGAAATGGCCTGTTCTTGAGATGCAACCACTGCAGTTTACTTGTTAAACATTTTACTGTATGAACTATGAGGCTGGGTAGACTTTTTCAGCAGTCTCATAATTACAGAAATGCAGATTAACTATTAAAACTAAGGAAGAAAAATATATTATAAACCCCAGGAATTTCACAGTTTGGAGCTATTTCCTTTTAGGCTCCTATATTTCTATTCCTGCCTTGTCTATAGAAATAACATCTGAAACATGTTTGTAATTTTGGAAAACAATCAAGACACATTTTCATTTTTTTCTTATTCATGCAACTGTACTCTATGTATGCTTCAGTTCTCTCAATTACACAACTTGATATTAAAAAAGAAAAAGGAATCCCCACTCAAATGAGCTTTTCACTGGCATTTGGAAAGCAGCAAGTCTGAAAAACATGCAAAGTGGCAGATGTGAAAAATTCTCATTCAAAAGCTAAAAATTGCCTGTACAATAATTCTTCAACCTGTTAAATTCATTGCTTCTCCTCTTGCAAACCAATACTACTAGTTCGGTTTTTTGTTGGGTTGGTTGGTTGATTTTTTGTCTGTAGAGGCTTCAGAGTGGATTATGCAGAGTTGATTATACAGGTATGTTAGCGGAGAGAAAGTTTGGAAGAGTAGAAAGAGACTAGATTTTAGCAGGACACTCTTGAATAAAAGTATGTTCTGTTGTTGCACACTTGTTCTATTTTGACAATGGAAAAATTAAAACAGAGAGATTATTTACTCTTGTAGCACAAAGGCTGTAGCACAGTCAAGAATGTAACCCAAATGCTGTAAGTTCCCCTTGACTGCTTTAGTCAGAAGACAGTTCTGGGTCTTTTGGGGGTTATGTCTCTTTTTCAAAACTGACGTGTACAAAGGCTTTCCATTTTGTCAAAAATTATTTATTAGGTGTACAAATAGTATCTAAGAGGTTGAGATTGGTGGCAGTTATAGCATTCTGTCCTTCCTGGGTTGTGTGCTTGCAGCAGTTTCATTTGTGGAAAAACAATAAAAGAAACAACATGGTGGCAAATCAGACAGGAGAATAAATTCTTATCTCTGACTGTTTGCAGAATTACAGAATCCTGCAAGGATTCTGGATTCAAGGATTTGACACTGCAGTATTACTGTGTTGAATTTGAGGCATCTAATAAGTAGGCAGTGTCATCACAGTTCAGTCCCAATTCTGGTTTATCACCTTTAATATGGATATCAAAGTAAAAATTCTGTCATTAACTTTAGAAATCAGAGTTGAGTGAGCATCTCAGTTGAAGCACCATGACTATATCTATCTTATTTTTCAACATAGATTTGAAGAGGAAATTCACTTCCAAAATAAAATTAATGGAAAAATTGAGGGGAACAAAGGAGTGAGGCACCTGTGATGTTTCACATGGCTTCCAATTCTTCCTAATGTTCTCTAATATTTAACTACCACTATCTTTCTGTAACAATGTAATCACGGTAAAATACATAGGATCATATTTCATAATTTAGTGATGATGTCTCAGAATACACCTATCTTGTTCTGGTATACTGCAATAATGTTCTGCCAGGTCTTACTGATTTATCTATCAATTTTAATAACTTTTGCCTATTTGATTTTAATTTGGCTTTACCATCTTCCTAGTTTTTTATACCTTTGGACTCCATGGGAACTTTGTGATTGCCTCTCTTTCATTAGTTTCCATCAGATTGATCTTTCTTTTCCCCAAAGAATTAGCATTTTGTTTGATTAATCAAAATCATAGTTCTGTTTCTCATCTTTTTGAAGTTCAGTATCTCAAGGAAAGTACCTTTACTGGTAAGGAGAGCCATCAGGCTTTCGCAGAATGATTTTCTACATGTGGGAAAACTTTTTGTGTTTGCAATTCTGTGCACTCCTACAGAGCAGATACATCTTGCCAGAGAAGGCTTTGCTGTCAGAATGTAAACCATGACGTACTTCATTTAAATGTTCTGTCATAACACTTCAAAGTATGATTACATAGGAACCAAAGGATATCACTCTCAGGATGTGTATTCTCAAAGTAGCTATTGAATAACCAATATCAACAAACTGGTGTCTTACTTTTTATGCAAGTCCTTTACATTGTGGTAATTCTCAAGATTTTAATAATCATTCATCAGTGTAGCCTGCCACTGGGACTTAGGAACCAGTCTTGTGACTCATTAGTGCCAGTTAGAGATGCAGGAATTGTACATGTTGAAAAAAGTGAATCTCCTGAAGAGTGAGCCTCCTGGAGGATAGCAAGTTACAAGTCTCTTGCTTTGAAATTGTCTATGGTCTCTTGTGTTCGCTCCAAAAGTGCTAAGAGAAATTATGCAGAATAGTTGCATTAGTGAAAGAAAGCCTTCTTCAGTCTTCAGGAGCCATTGATGTGAGGCTCTGTGTTCTTACCCTATTCTGGTGATGGGACAAGAGCCTGCCTCCTACACAGTGGTTTTCCTTCTTATTACTAATTGTCCACCCGAAAATGCATTTAAACTTCTGTGACAATTATAGTATCTGTGAAGACCTATAACTATTTTCATAAAGCTGGTTATTTGTAAACCAGCACTAAACCACCACAAGAATTGTGCGTTTCTGAAAACAGAAATGCTTTTCAGTTTCAGCTTTGTAACAGTGTCAGTATCAATTGACCTTCCAGCCATAGTCAGAATTCCCTTACTCATGAGAGCTATTATCTTCCAAAAGATGAACTACATTGCTTCCACAAATCCATTTACTACATCCTAGAAATCCTTATAACTGGTACCATGACGCAAAGGTATCAAATATCAAGAATTGTCTGTCATATTCAGTTCACAAGTAGCATCTTCTACACATGGGAAATTATCAGATAGGAGGAATACCACTTGTGACAAAATCATTGCTGCTCTTCTCAGCATCTTTTTCCCTGAATTGTCTGATGGTTTATACAGCAGTAACTCTGCAATAGTAAACAGTTGAGGTCCTCCTTAGAAAAGTGTACTGACTAGTTATGTAGCTTATAGTGAAACAGAATACATAGCATTTCAGTATTTTCTTTGCATCTGTAACTGAAATAATTAGATAGAAGGTTTTTCAATTTTTCTAGGATTACTTTGGAGTCTTACTGCTGCCCTGCTATGAATTTGATAGCAGTTCTTGTTACAAAAGTCTTAACCGGTTGAAAACAACAGTATTTTCATCTTGACAAATTTGTATCTTGGACAAGAAGTAGTTATGACCCCAGACTTCCTGTATTAGTTTTGAAAATTACTTTAGCTTGAAAATGGGAGAAATTTTAAATAGATTCTTATTCTGAAAGTGTAGAAAGCTGTCTTCTTGTTACAAAGCATAACTCTAAAATATTTCTCTCATGTCATGTATGTATAATAACAATGCACATAAAACAATTAATAAAGATTTTATGCAAAATTAAAATGTGCTATAAAAACTCGGAATAATCTCTAACATAGCATCTCTGACTGATAAGCAACCTTCATTTTCTTTAGGAATAATCCCTTTCAAAACTAAAGAGAATTCAGTTTCCTAGAGCAGTCTTCAGAGTTGCATATATGCCAACTACATTCTAACCACTGGCACAAAAGCTGTGGAGAGTAAATTATCTAAGATTATAAAAAGTCCCAGAGGAGGAGAGTTGCCTTTTTGCCCTGCCTCTGTTAAATGCAGGTCATTCAGACCAGGTGACTTAACTGAATATTTTATTCTCTTGTTAATGTAGTCAAATGTTTCTTACAGCCATCACAAATAGCTGCAGTTCATATGGCATGATTTCAGTTTAAGGAGAGATACTATGCTAATCTGTAAATTTACACAAGTTATGACACTTAAAAATCTCACTGATGGCCTAGTTTGTGGCAGAATATGTTAAAATGTTTTATTTTTCCCAGGCCTGTATGGTTTTTAATATCTCCATCCTAAGCTTGTGTTTGAGTAGGAAATTCCTTCTCCATTGTTAAAATTCTTTCTGAAAGGTGTGTATAGAAGTATAAACTTGCAATGCTAACAAAGTTAGGAAAGTAGTCTTTTGGAGAATTCTGGCATTCCTCAATTTAACCTTCTGTAAGTTAAAATTTTAGCTCCACACTCACACTAGGAGCTGCTTCTACATCAAAACCTGTGCTTTTTGTTAGTGGAAAGAGTTTTACAATGTTGCAGAACAAAGGTGCCGTGCATACCGAAAGGGATTAGTTTGATACAGATGTCACCTCTGCCCTCTCTGACAAACCAATTCACTCCAAAAGAAGATGCCAGTTTTTAAAACTCAGAGATTTACGAACTGGTTCTGCTTCTCCTCTGTGCCTTAAAAATAGATATAATGAAATTACAGAAAATAACTGACTGTATAATCAAATAAAAATCTAAACCCTTTTACGTAACCGCTGTTCTTTGAATACAGGTATGTAAACAAAGCATTAGTTACATTAATATGACATTCTGATGCATGTTTTTCCATATAGGGTCCTTCTGGATTGAAAGAAATCCTGGATTCATTGGACAAGCATTATAATGAGGTATGGAGATTTGATATTGTGTCTGTGTGTGTGTGTGTGTGTTTATGGTTAAGAAGTATGAATCTTAGTTAGAAATGACCACCATTTTGATTCCTGCAAACCATGTTCCACACTCATCCAAAGGCAGATCCTTCCCTGTCCCCTTTCTGCATCCCTGTATAGGCTTAGTCCATACTCCACTCACATACCTACTGTGTCATTTATCATGCTGCCATGTATCTTACCTCCCATTCATCTTCTGCTCAAGTATTTCTGAATGATATAACTCAAAAAAGGAGGTAGGTGGACCACTTAACTGTTAGCATAAAGCACCAGCTCCCCATTTCTAAACTGAATTGCTCTAAACAGTACTTGATATTTCTTTTTTCTTGACCCTCTCTGTCATGATCCTAAGAGTAGAATAGAAAGACAAAGAGGTTTTCAAAGAAGTTTTAAAGACAAAGAGATTTTAAAAGATCTGCTAGCAATCCATGATAATTGTCCTTATATTTGTATTATAGACTAACAAAAGTATTGTCTCAATTATAGAACATCCTGTATCTGCAAGAACTTCCTACCAAAAAAGTTAAAATTGCATAGGATAGTGTTCCATGTGACAGAGCTTTAAATTCTTATCACAGATTTTTCAAAACATTTAGCGTTGTTAGTATCTGTCATTGTAAGGCGTTGTGATTCCAAGGTCATGTAAGTTTTTCCCATTGATGCCAAAGTGAGTACATATCTGGTCCAAATATAAATTCATATTTCATTCAAAAACTGATGAAGCATTATACAGGGGTATTTACTTAATACAAAGGTTACTGTGTGTTTTATGCCTTAAGTCAAACCCTGGAGGACATCCATCTCTTTTAATATTGAAATGTGTGACTATAAAGAACAGGTGAATTCAAGTATTTTTCTTATGTAACATATCTAGATGAGTATTAAATTCTTTTTTTGAGTAGGGATTCGGGAGCGAGTTTTATGTCAAACATATCTTTCCAGTTGCTTTTACCACTGAAGTGATTTCTCCTACATTTTTGATGTTTAATCCATTCCAGATCAGCATTTGGAACATGCATTGGGAATTAAGCATAGTTTTATATGCTGTCCTGAACAGGAACATTTTTTGTAGCTGAAGACTTAGCTTCTGGTTCTGGTCTGCCATTTAATATGTATGTATTAAAGTTTTCAATATTTTGGTTTTATACCTTCCACTTTCTTTTTCCCGCCGAAGACAGCTTTCACTGAAATTCCTCTGTCAATACCATATTTATTGTAACTCATTCCCTGCCTCTGGACTATTAATCTCTTTTACACTGATGGTCCCTTTCAAGGTTAATTATGCAGGAGAAAATACAAACAGTGGTGATCTTCAGGAACTGGCAAGCATCTGTCTCCAAACATCAAATTTCTTATCATTGTAAGACTCTAAGAGTTCCTAAACTGTCTTATATTTCCTAATTAACAGTATCCTGGAAAAATATAGACCAGCTGCTCTGTGTCTATATATTAATCATCTTTTAAATCCTGTACAGCGTACCAATGTTCTTCTTCCTTCAGCTGTCTAGTCTGAAGATTTTAATGACTGTCATGAGCAATCAACTGTTAAACAAGGAAAAGTTGTTTGGTTTTAGATGAGAGAGGAGATGGCTTTCTGAATCATGTAGCAGGTTTTAAATTGGCAAACTTTCCATACGTGTTCAGATCTTCCTAGAGTCAGATTGAGTCTCCAACTGCTACAGAGAATATGTTCATTTCTATACATTTCATGATGGGAATGGTATATTCCCATCAAGGACAAGACAAAGGCATCAAAGACAAGGACAGCTTGTCAGCTTTGGCATTAATTATTTATTTAGGCACCAGTAACTTTCCCTTTTTCCCCACGCTATCACTTAATATGATGAGTTCTGACTTGCAATGAATCTTGGAGGTATCAAGCTATCTTTAACATTCCAGTATATAATTTGCAATGTGCCTTGATTATTTTCATTTGTAAAATGATACTTCTGTGACATTCTGAGATTTTTGAGATTCCTTACACCACAGGAAACAGTCTCATCATTTTCCAACAATGAAATGCGTGTTCTCAAGGATCTCACTAGGTCTTCTTTCAGTTTGTATTTTATAAGTGTTTTAATTGTGAGCACATTTTTGTTGCTATAGAGATTTTATATTTTAGTCTCTTCTTTTTTCTTTTTTTCCTGAGGAGATTAGTATGCCTTCTTTGTATTGGCATTTCTAGGAGTCATGAGAAACTGCTACCAAGAAATGTGGGGGGTCAGTGAGAGATATCTTAAGACCCATCATCATTAATAATGTCTTTTTTTCTATGATTTCTCTGTTTCTTAGCAGACTATTTGCAATTCTTCTGATTTCTGTATGGTATCAATGAGTAGTTGTAATTGCACAGTTTCTTTTTCTGGCTCAAAATCAACCACCTTATCATGTAAGGAAGCTGGAGCATACATCTTTAAAATCATAATTGACTTGATCCATGTATCAAAAAGAAAGAGAGCACTGTAAATACAATTGCTGATTGCAGCAGCAAATTGTGCTGAACAGCAAATCAAGATCAGCAGTCTTTCTTTAATGAAGGTGTAGGGAACCTGCTGAGGATAAGTAGTAGTATCTTTAATGGAGTGGGAAACAGTGCTGGAGCATTTCTACATTCGTTCTTGTTTTGTGCCTGTTCTTGCAAGGCATACGACTATTTTTATATTCCTTCTTGTTATGTCTTTTGTGCTTTGAGCATAAATGAGATGTTTTGTGCATGTTTCATACATGCATTTTGTTCTCTTTGCTATGCCAATAAACTGGTTCTGCCCTGCTCTGCAGGTTACATTCTTCAGTGACTGGAAAACGGTGCCTGTGATTTGTGTTTATACAGTCTTGGGTCTCTGTTATCATCCTGTGCTTGGCCTTTCAAGGCCTCTGCTTGTCATCTCTTTTACTTACCAGTTTTCTGTACATATGTATAAGGTCACTTCAGTCAAATCTGCTTATAAACATCTTTGGAAAGGGCATGCATAACAGTTTAGTCTAAAATGTTGTCCAACATGTAAAAATAAAAATGAAACCACAGCACAAAGCAGTTGAAACTACATCACAGTCTGCTCAGGAAATGTTTCAAAATCATTATAATTCAAAATAATTATAGATTATTCTTGAATAATTGATTATTCTGGTACAGAAGAGTAAATAGATGCAGTGCAATAATACCTAAGCAAGTATACAGCCTGCACCCTTGGTCCTTAAATCTGTATTTTCTTTGAGGAGCCTGTTGATCACATTCATTCCCTTTTTTTCTGTCTCACTACTGTAGTAGACTGATGTGTCTGTTATTTTACATTTCATGCTGCTCAGAAGTAAAAAGCTTATGTTTTTATGATAGGGGAGAAGCGATTTTTATTGTTATTTTCTAACATACTTGAGAAACATGCTGTAATAATGAGCATAAAATATGTTCGTTGCATTGAGTTAAGAAAAAAAAGTCACATATTTGCATAGCAATATTTGACATAGACTTTTCCTTTTATGCTTCTGTTCATCTTCTGCACATCTGACTGGAGTATGAACGCATGACAAAGAACGTGTTGCTGCAAGACTTGACTTAGATGTGCTGCATAGACATTCAGTATCCCTTTCTAGTAGTAAATTAGGACTTTTGAATTTACATACTGGTAAATTACATTCAATTATTATGGTAAATAAATTGTTACTGTAAATAAAAGGTGACATGTTCTGTTCTCTGATCTTTGTGGTGATATTTCTTCCCAGAGTGATGCAAGAGTACTAGGACTACTTGGGACCCCTGGACCTAGAGGCCAGAAGGGAGACATCGTAAGCATTTTTAATGAAATTTGGAGAAATTTCAAAGCTCCTATCTAATCTGTCTCTGCCAGCCTTAACATAGTATCTTTTATTTGATTTATCACAATGGTCTTTGAAGGAATAGATTTTAGATATGACTGGCTTTTTGATCTGTGTAGTCCAATATCCAACTCATTGTGCCATCCTGCAGGTGCAGCATGTGAGCCTTTCTCCTGTAATCTATGATAGCCAGAAAGAGAAAATGAAGGAAGAATTACGTGTGGTTTCTCTAACAGCATCTGAGAAGTCAATGAGCCATGAGCTGACCTGCTGGTTAGGGGGGAAAGACTCTAAAAAATTTGAAATTCAGGAAATATTTGTAATAATAAGTCATGAATGTTTAAATCAGGTTCTCTGTAACAAAGGGACTTGCTGTACTGAAAGTATGTATAGTCAGCCCATTAAAGTGACAAAGTCAGATTCTGAATCCACAACATATTGCAGTATATTGTTGATAGGCATCTGTCCTAAAATTATTAAATCTCAAATTTCTGTTCCATAAAAGTTAGGATTTTTGTGTCTTACACAGAATGAAGTACAATTATAGGACAGGAGGAGTTTATTTGCATTTGTTAGAATATAAGAGGTTTTAAATATAATTTATTTTATTAAAAGGGTCAAAAAGGAGAATTGGGAATGACCGGTGCAAAAGGAGAAAAGGTAAATTAATTCCTTACTTCTGTACTTATGTGTCATACTAGAAGGTGGTTGAACATACTGATTATGAGTCAAATCTTGTAAAATGTACTCAGAATCAAGAAAATACATTTGGGCATAAGAAAAGCTGTCAGTCTCTGAATGTCCTCAGTAATTTACATAAGCCCCTCCTTGAGAGAATACTTACAGATGCAAGTAAATTTCCCTCTTCCAGCAACTCAGAAACCCTTAACTTTAAACACATTCAGATTTCTACTGAATGTCAGTTTATGTTTATGTAAGTTTATAACCCATGATTGCCTCATGAATTAGACGCCATTAATACCTTTTCAAGTTACTGTTGTGATCATCAATATCTATATTAAAAAACAGAAGTCTTTAAATTATTAAAATTTATAACTAAACTTCCTAATTTAATATCTTTTAGTTTAAGCTTATATTTTTCAGAAAGATTTGAGAGGGAGGAATGTTACTCCATAATAGGTGTATATTGTGATTTTCCAGGAACATGTGATGTACCCAGTTCTTCATCCGCTGAATAACAGGCATTATATGCTATTCAGCTGTTAGGCTTCCACCTGGTTTCTTTCATCATATCCTTGTGCATAAACAGTTTTCAAACAGGCAGAAATTTTTTATTCTGTTGATATGACAGATTCATGATTTTGCATATTATAAAGCACTTGTGTTTGAGTAGTTGTCAGATTTGTACACTGCTTAAATGCATCATGACTGTCTTCTTAGTTAATGTTCCCAACCCTCCCTTGTGCTCCTGCTTGACTGTTTTCTCTCTGTAGTGGTGTCTTCTCATTAAATCAACATCATCCCTCAAGTAAGCTTTTATAGTCAATATATTTATTTTTGTAATAGGTTAAAAAAGAAACAAACCGCCACTTTCAAGGGTTCTTCACCAACACCAGAATGTATGTACTCTTTATCATTTGAAATAAATTTATGCTAACCTCTCCCCTATGTTTCCGTAGGGAGAGCCTTCTGAAAAAGGGGCCAAGGGAGATCCAGTAAGTATAGCTACGTTTTGAACTGGTGATGTGAATAATTTACATTTGTTGTGATTTTCATGTTGTATTCATGTCGTAATTCTTTCCTTTGTACACTGTCATTAGATGCAGTGATTATGTAGCATAGCATTCTTATTGTCTGCTTCTTACACATGCACCAAGTTCACGCAGGTTATAAATAAAAAACAGAGATGGCTTGGTCTTCACCATTTATGTAGTTGGTATATGCTTTTTCTGTTCCCTGAGGTTCTTTCAGTCATTTCTTCAGTTATTTCACAAAATTATATGTGAGCTGAACTGTATTATTTGTATTGTTTTACCAGTTTCCAGTGTGGCATTTAACATCTGGCAGTTTTCTTAAAGCCATTTAATGTGTGTATATTTTTTTGTATTTTGGGGGATATTTTCAGAACACCCATTCTTTAAATGTCTGTTTACATGCGTTGCTTATTTTTAATTAACTATTGTCCTCTCTTAGCGCATTTGACAAAAGCTAATTATGTTGTTTAATACACAATTGAAGGTTGCTCAGATACTTGTGATTAACATATTGTAATAACCAAAATAAGGCATACTGTAATAATGTGTGGGTTTGGAGATTAATACTATGTCACCAGTAGTTATTTAGTGGTGAAGAAAAAGTTTTAGATAGGAGAAGCCAGTTTTTCTTTAAAACTCTAGGAAAACCTGCAAACAGAATTAGTTTGAAAGATGAATGCCTTTAAGAGTCTCCACAAGTAATCAGAAATTCTTTAATGCTTTCTCATTTGTTAAGTTTGCAAACAATATTATAAAAATTTAAGGTAACAAATTAAACTCTTAGTTGATTTTAGTTAAAGTTTTAACTATTTATTTTCATACCTGCTGTTTTCAGGGAGAAACTGGAATGGGGGGATCAAAAGGAAATAAGGTATTTTTTGACTACACCCTATATTCATTGCTGATGTACATAGCTGGTACTGGGAGACATAACAGTAAATCTGGACTTCTTTTTCTCATTAGGGTGAAGCAGGAGACCCTGGACCACCTGGTCTTATTGGAAATCCAGGATTAAGGGTATGTGAACAGTATTTTTCTGGCATTAGCAGCCATTTCATTATATGCTGTTATATAAGAGGACTCTGAATGTTATCAACTCTTTAGCCAGTATGAAAGGACAGAAAATATGAATAGTTTCTATCAAAAGTTTATGCATGGATCTTGGCTATTTATCTTTTAGTCTGTAAAATTATTGTGGGTCTCAGCATCACTCAGCAAGGAATATTAAAGCAAAGCACAAATGTTATTTGATCACTGAAGAATATGAGCACCCATTTTGCAATTACAAATCCAACAACAACTAGATGTATTCTCTTCATCCATCAGTGAGGCAAGGAGTAACCACTGCCAGTACATTAGTGGTTCCTATGTTTAATCCTGTGAGACAGCAGGTAATGTTAAAGTAGTCACCGCCTTGCTTTGAAGAAAGTAACTGATCCATCATTTGTTCTCAACTCTCTCTCTTGATGCCTTGAATTGTATCAAATAAAGGTAGAATTGGAAATTGTGAAAATATAACCTCCACCCAACTTTATTCATGTTGGATGTGATAGTACCAAAGTTCCTTATATCATCAAAAGTTCCAGGGGAAATGAGTGCAGCTATAGGGTCCATGAAGCTGTGGTCTTAAAATAACTCCTTAGCCTGCTCTTTGGAGACTAATGTCTTTCCTTGTTAGAAGCTGCTGAAATAATTGTTACTGCTGTGGAAATCTAGGTCACCTTGACACTGTGTATCTTCCATAAGAAACTGGTAGATACCCAAAGTATCAGAGTTTGAATCATCATCCTTTTCTCTCAACATCTCAATCCTCTTTTCTTTCAGTGCTCCGGAGTCTTTCTGATGAAATCTATTCCAAAAAGAGAGGGAGCACTTATCAAGTAGTTCACAAACTACTTCTAGATCTGTCCCTTGAGGGAGGAAATCTCCTTGGTTTACCCCTTTTGTTTTGTCTTTCCCTTTAGGCAGGGCCCTTGTATTTACTTGTATTTGCTTTGTATACGTACTTTGTATTTTGTATGTATTAGTCACAAAGTTTTATTGGACAAAAGGTTAGATTAAGGGAGAGTAAGCAAACTCTTTAGTTCTTACTCCATGTAGAAGATAATTCTTACTGCCAGATGCTTTAATTTATTTATATCTAAGCACGCTTTACAGTGAATTACAACAGGTATATTGTCTTCTACCTCAAGTGTGTACTATATCATTTCACAGGGACTGCAAGGACCTCCAGGGCCTGTCGGACCCAGGGGACTGCCAGGAGAAGTTGTATGTATTGTGCAATATCACCAGGTGTGGTGTGTGAACAGTTAGCCAGTGAAGCAGTACCACAGAAGTTACCATAGGTGCTGCTTTTGTAGCTGTTACTATAGCAATCAGCCATCGAAGCACAATAGTATGGGATGCCTCAGGATAGAGTTCTGCTGTTTGCTTATGTTCTTTTTGTCCTTGTGTTATCTTCTGCACAAGTAAGTAAGGATGATAAAACACAGATAATTAGCACGGATAATTAGCACAGATAATTAGCTCTACAAAAATCACTCTTATCTCACAAGAATGAGTGAAAATTGAAAGAATCTCTAGCAAAGTTTTAATAATGTTATACTGTGAACAGGAAAGGACAGTGTCTGTAGAGCAAAATGAGAAGAAACAGATAAAGCAAGAGTACACCAAGGATTTAAACACACGTCCTTCCTTATTTCTGCCTATGGTTTTGTACTATTCTGAATTGTTTACTTCCTGTAGAAGGGGTAAAGATTAATAAGGTGAACAGAATAAACTATTTTATTTATTATCTTAGCATTTAGGCTAGATTTATGAATAAAAGTTATATTCAAAGCAAGACATAATTCCATTAAAACTAGAGACAGTATTAACATCTTTAACCAGAGTAGAAGTATTAGTTAGAAAGAATTTAATAGAAACTGCCTTTAATTACTGTTCAATAGATTAAATTACTAAAACACTTCTGCAGAAAGTGGAATGAGATATTATTCTTATTATTGTTGGTTGATATTCCAATTTAATTTATATCAGACACAATGTCTGATCCATAATCAGTAAATTTAAACTTCCATCTATTCTTATAATGATTTTGTGTGGGCATAAGCACAATACTCTTCATTAAGGTACTTTTTTTTTTTCCCTTATGCTTTGAATTTGGATGGCTGGGTGAAACAAGTAGCCAGCTGTCTGTATTAAGAACAGGTTACAGCAGAGAAAGCAAACCCACAGCTGTTGAACCCTCTCTACTGACTTGAAAATCCTTCATATGTCAGTGTTCACTAAACTATGCTTTATGCTGTGAATAAAAACAAAACTGGTATGTTTTTCTTTGTCTTTTTCTTAGAAAGTTCATTTTCCATTCTGGGTTAAGTATCATGCTTAGAGTTTACTATTCAGTTTTGACAATTTTATCAGTTAGTATGGAAATTACTGGTACTCTTAATAAAATGCTTGGTGCAATAGTTGGTTGAATAGCAATGAAGGCTTATGGAAAAAAAATTCTGTATTTGTTACAGTGTAGAAAGATAACACAATTTAACCTTCTCAGTTATTTAAAAGGCTTCCATTTAGATTTTATTCTATTTCATTTCTCTGCATTTATAACAAATCCTTCAAGAAAAGGGCAAGGGAAAATACTGAATTGTGAAAATAATCAAAATGTGAAAGATGAGAAGACTTAGACAAAAGAGAGGATGGAATATATTTATTTTGTTGAAAATATTAGACTGTCCATTAAATGTCTAAAACATTTGAAAAAATTTGGTGGATTAAGTAATGTGCAGGAGTAGGAATTCATTGAAGTTTTTAAGATATAAATTTGAATAATTAACTAGTTGTCGTGGTTTGGACAGTTGTTCTATCACCCGACCTCACCTGGGAGGGGGAATTGGGAAAAGGAAAGTAGACCCATGGATTGAAAGGAAAACAGATTTACTAGAATAATAATAACAACGAACTAATATTAACCTCAATGCTAATACTAGATACAAAGTTATACTTAGCTCCAGTTGTGAGCTGTTCGCTTCTAGCAGTGGGGGCTGAGTGACAACACTGTGAGCACCACAGCTCCAGCAAGAGCGTGGTGGTCACAGCAAGCAGAGGAGCAGCCTCTGCTGTGGGACAACCAATGAGACAGATGGGACCCTCTCAGGAAGGCGGCCATAGTAGAAGCCCTCAAACATCCCTGCAAACTTCCCAATTTATAGTGAGGGTGATGTTTATGGTATGAATACTTGGGTTGGCCAGCTCAGGTCAGCTGTCCTGGGCTTCGCCCCTCCTGCCCCGCTGCACCTGCATGGCTCAAAACTACCCTTGACCTTGGTCACTACAGAAACCTGCACACCAGAGCATCTTATGTCTCTCACAGAGCTGGACTCTGCAATCTCCCAAAACTACAGTTTCTCTGAACAGGAAAATTATTTTAGAATTCTGTCCTAGAAAAAACAGGACACTAGTGTAGGAAACCATGCAGCCCTCTGTAGGCAAAAAATATGAGATACTTACTTAAAACTCAATTTTGTACCTGCTACCACATTCCTTGAAAAAAATAATTGATTTTCAAGACTTGGAATTATTTTGAAATGTCATTCTCTGCCATTCTTCCCTGATAAGGTCTAGAGACTAATCTTGATTATTACATTTCAACTTCAAGAAAAATGATTCATATATTTGATTAAAGAAGCATTCATTAACTTGTACTCTTTAACATTTTGGGTCAATACTAATGCACAATAAAAAATCCAGTGTAAATTAATTTGCATCTGTAATTTTAGATAATCTTTAAGGGAATAGCTATAAAAATGTACAGTTGTATTTTTATTAATTCCAGGGCTTACCAGGAGAACATGGAGTACCAGGAAACCCAGGAGTTAAAGGAGACAAGGTATGTTTTATGTGTTTTAATTAAACTTGATGTGTTAGAGTATATTAGACTGTCATCTCTGAAGTAACCTTCTATTCTTCTGTACTGCATCTGTGTGGCTGCTTTATGAATTGATTTTAAAATGTACAAGCAACAACACCCTGCCTGTTCCTCAGAGGTGCTGCAGGCCAGTTTTGCATGCGTGGAAAACTGAGAGAATGTTAGTTACTGTTAGCAGGTTTGGGGTCCATGTCTCTCCTTCTGTAACTTTTTGAAGGAAAATATACTTTTGGTAGCAAAAAGGTATATTTTTTCAGGTATATTTTACATACATACATATGTAACACTTTTGATGGTATATTGGTACAGTAAATAATACATTAGGAGAAACATACAGGATTTTCCTATATTCTACATTGAGTACTTACAGATATAGGGAACTGAATCTCTGTGGAATTAAATGTGATAAATTTGATAAAATTATAGTAATTATTTTGATACCTGAATAAACTCACTTGCTTGCAGTTTTACCTTATGCAATACAGAGCTATATACAGCTTTGAGAGGCGATTTGGGGTTTTTTCCATCTTGAAGTACTGGCACTTTCTAGGATAATCTTGATAATATTTAGAGTTTTTTTCATAAGAGAAAATACTCAGATTTCAATTAGTGATTCAACTTTATCTTGTAGGGGGACCCTGGTGGGATTATGGGACCACCTGGACATCCAGGTCCAAAAGGTGATGTGGGGCCTCCTGGACCAAGTCTGCCTGGAACACCGGTAAATCCCTAATCTATAAAGGCTTTTATGACTTTATTTCTTGTAGGGAAAATTGTTAAAGGACTCTAATTGTTCAATGAAAGAAATCAGTAGAAGTATTTTTTCACATGTAATGTCAAAGTTCAAATATATGTTATAGTGGTGTTATAAGTCTATTAAAATAAAGTCAAGAAATCTGTGTTGTTAATGCAAGTCAAATGATCCTAGTGATAGTGCCATTAAAAATGAAGACATATGAAAATCTGTCATAGTTTATTTATAAAAGCTGAGTAATTTTGGCAATGAAATCCAGCTGGTAGCTTTGATTTCAAAACAATTATTTTTTTTCTGTTTGTTTGTTGGTTGCTTGTGGTTTTGTTTTTGTTTTTTTAGGGTGCCACTGGTATTCCTGGAAACCCAGGTCCACGGGGACCAAAGGTATATAAAAAAAATACTATTTCTGTTTCAAAAAAAAAAAAAGCAGGAGAATAGGCTAGTTTACATTTTCAGCCATGTTGTAACTGAAAGCCTTGTACCCTTCTCAGGGAGAAAGAGGACTGCCTGGTGTACAAGGAGCACCTGGGGAGATGGGGCCCCCTGGAATAGGCATTCAGGGATCACCAGTAAGTATAACAACACCCAGAATCTGGGCTTCTCACTGTGCATCACTGAGAAACTGCATCAAGTAAACAAAGATTAGTAAAAAGCCATTGCATGAACTCCCTTCTGACTTGACCCCCAGCTCAACATCTTTTCTCTTTACCTAGACCCCTAAAGGTCTAGCGCTAAATGAGAAATGGAAGCCTTGGGGAACTGAAAGAGTCAATGGCTATTTACAGATGTGCTTCCTAGTAATGGCGTTGAGACATCTTCAGACTGTGTCTGTTTCTAAGCAACAGTTGTTTGCAGTTGTCAGCAAAATCCAGCCTGAGTACAGATACGAGAGAAGAGACATATTTGACATTGTAGATGATGGCATTTTGAAACTTATGCTGGTACTGGGAAAGGCAGAGGCACCGGAAAGAGATGTGGAAGGCTATGCATCAGCTTCTAGCTTTTGCATTTGGGGTGACTGCTAATTGCAACCTTAGGTCTACTGCCTATGAATGAGAACCTTACAGTCCCAGGTGCTGTACCAGAGAATAATGAAGTTCTGATTTTGGACTTCTCTCATGTGTCTCTGTGCAGTTTAAATTCAGACATGAAGCAAGTTGATGCAGTGTATCTACAGCATTCATATTAAATAGCTCTTGTATAGCAAAAACTGTTTCAGCTATTCAGCTTGTTCCCTGGGTTGCTTTCTTTCTGTTACCCTTAAAGAAATCCATCTGCAGTGTCTTCAGACTGTTCAGTGAAAAATTGATAGTATTGTACGGATTGTACACTGTAGATTGTACATGTTATTACATGAGCTCTACAGTGGTGAATAGGGCGATCTCTCTTCAGCCCAGAGCAATATAGTTGGTTGATACTTTTCAGTTTATCAACAGCACTCAGAAATAGAGAAAAAATGTTTGAGAAAGGTTACTATAGATTCACACTGAGATCTTAATCTAAGATAATAATCCTTAAAAATATTTATTCCGTTAAAATATTTTCAAATCTGAATTTAATGAGTCAACTATTTATATTTAAATCATCAAATTTGTTTTTATTCAACAGAATATCAGCTTTTCTTATGAATCCCCTAGATAAATAGCAAGTCTCACCATAGATCATTATTCTTTAGCATTGTTTGCCCTTAAAAATGAGCCTCAGCAGATTCTTGAATTCTCTAATTTTGTCAAAATTAGATTTCAATTTAAAGCCAAATCATAGAGCAACTATTTCTTGCAATGCAAACTTCACCAGTATCACACATTCAGTATTTTTTGATGAAGTTCATCTCCCTTATCCCAGAAATTATAACTACTGATTATTCAGAGTTTTTTTGCAGGGTCCTATAGGTCCAACTGGATCAACAGGTGTGCAGGTAGGATATAAGTTTTCTCTGTATTATAAAAAAGCATTAATTTAGTTTTGCAAATTTTACAATAAAAGAAAATATTCTTAAATCTTAAATGACCTTTTTCTGCCCGTAGGGCCCTAGGGGACCCCCAGGATTGCCAGGAACTCCAGGTAGCCCCGGTATTAACGTAAGTGACATTTCTCTATATATACAACTAAAAGTAATGTGTCCCTTATCAATGATTTAAGACCACCAAATTTTAAATTTCTTTCTAGGGCACTCCAGGAAGAGATGGAAAGCCAGGACTACCAGGTCCTCCAGGTGATCCTGTACGTAAACACAGAAAGCTTGTACATTTGTTTTGGTGCAAATGTTTCAGGCTTAAAGGCTAGAGAGTCTAGAAGTCCAATAGAATAATTTGACTTTTAAATTATTATATCCTTTCCTGATCGGTTTTTTGTTTGTTTTTTACTTGATTATAAATTGTATAAATTAAGCTTATGTTAACATGTATAGGATAAATACCCTGTTTTCAGGTACTGAAGTTTCTATACTTCTGCCAGGATATAAATTGCCATAATGTTCCCCAGTCTCAGAAGCAATCCTGTATAATGAAAATTTTCAGGAGCATACTCCGATTATTCCTGTTAAAAGATGGAAGAAAAAGTTTGAGGATTCCAAAGCTAATTTTGCTGCACCATAGAAGGAAGACATTATTTTTTAATTAAATTCTGAGAATAGTTAGTCTCTAATGCAATAAATTTCTTATAGCAATAATGAAAAGTTAAGTGGCTGAGTTTGAAAACAAACATTCTAAATAAATTTGAATGCATGACCATGCTTTAGGAGTTATAATCTCGTCTTGGATATTATAACAATGAAGTCCAGCACTGCAAGACCAAAAAAGCCAGCACATGCCTCAGTCCAAACTGTCCAATTTTGCAATGCAAATCTAAGGCAGGGTTTCCCAAACTAGTCTGCAGACCGCTGGTAGCCTGCAAAGAGGTCAAAAATGCTCCAGAGCTGCTGCAGAATTGCATTAGGCATTAAAATACATCATGCTTTCAATTAAATATGTGATAGTACAAGTGCATGGTAGTCCTCAGACTCAGGATTCAGAGCGAGGAGCTTATCCATGGATAAACTACCCCTACCATCACACAAAGATTTCATCTCGGAGAGAATAGTCAGCTTTCTTCAGAGAAGAGCCGTTGATTTGAGGATGGTGATTCTGGTTGGTTGGTTCCTTGGTTCCTGCATTAGCAAACTGATCCAGTGTTTTAAGAGACATGAGTGTCAGTAGCTTCTTCAAGTCCTAAAATCAGTATATAAAAAGCAGGTCTAGGAATGGCATAGAGTGTGAAGGTGGAACTCAGGCCAGAAAGACTGAGATATAAAATGAGCTTTAGTTAGCAATGGAAAAATGCACTGTGAATACAATTACATGAAAGACTAGTAAAGTCTATTATTTAATAAGCAAGGAAATCAATTTATACACTATGCAGAGAAAGCCGAATAATTGAGCAAATTTTCACTGTCCACTGAAAAAAAATTGCTTTTCAAAGAACACATAAAATTAATTTTAATTATTTTAATAGAAAAAATAATGGGTTAAAGAAGTTTTAGACACAATGTGAAGGTAAGGTGTAATTCACCCAGAGTATGAACAAAACCAGTCTCTGAATGATTAGCAGTTACCTCTGAGTACTTTGAGAAAGGTGAGGTTTTTGAGTAAGGTTTTAAGTAATGTTAAAAAGAAACATATCTTCACAACAGGTGAACAGAAGAGGAATCAGAGTATAATAAGTATAATAGGTCAGTTGAAAAAAGTTTTATTGCAAGAAAGATATGAAATACTATTTTTTAAAAATTAATTCTATGTACCAGTGATATGAATGCTAAAGTGGAAACACAAGATGACATAAGTTTGCTAAAAAACAGTCATGGAATAAATCAGATTTCCAGCTTTGGAAGACTAACTTCTGTGGGAAAGGTGGGGAAAGAGTCATGTTATATATTTTGGCTTCAATAAAACTTTGAGACTGTCCTCATAATGTTTCTATAAGCACACAAAAAATGCTCTTGAAGTAATTGCCATATAGTTAATGCTTATATAAAACCACGGATATGAGTGTCAATTGGCAGATTAATGTCAAACTTGGAAAGAGAGGTCTCTCCCATGCCCAGTTCTGTCAGTGATTTAATTTTATTATGATAAGTAGATATAAACTCTGCAATTGGACTGGGCAAGATTGGTAGCTTTTTGAAGATACAATCAAAACTTGAAATTCAGAGATGGTCTGAAGTCAACAAGATTAACCTCAAGACAGATGAACATAAAGTACTTAATAAGACAAACAAAATCTAAGTACAATAGGTCTGGAAGGCACAGTGCACTGTAAACTAAATGTAAGTAAAAAATCTGATGCTGCTGTTAAACAGACAAGCCTAAGTGGTAAAGCTTACTAACAGGAGAATTACGGCCTTTTCCTCTCTCGAAATACTCTTCTCTTTGGAGGGAAGATTTTTAAAGGAAGATGTCACAAACAGGAGTGAGTCTGGAGAGTTAAGACCATTTTAACATTTTGAAAAGCTCAGCATATATCATACACTTTATTCAGAGTTCAGCGTACACAGCTGTGACTCCGCAATACGTGTGCAGTTAGGCTGGGCCTGCTGTAGGTACAGAGCAGATGAACTGTATGGCACAAACGCAGTAGGCTTGCTCTCATACCTGGTGTGCCCTGGCAGCTGGATGTTAGGAGCCTTTCACACTGAGGGTTTGGAAGCCTGTACCATAAAATGGTATTGCAACTAAAATAAGAACATCAGAAAAGAGGAGACAGTGGGGAAATTACACTTGTGTAGTCCAACAGAAAGACCAATGGGTGACATGGTAATAGCCTGCCTGTTTGTAAAACGAAATAAGAAGAAGGAAGAAAAGTCAGGCCATGTGGGAATGTGGTGGTTGTTTTTAAGGCTTGTTAGAGGTTTTTAAGAGCATGTAACACTGCCTATGTACAGTTTAACTTTGTGCAGAAGATGGACTTCATACCATAATGTTATGTCCTTAAATTGTGTTAGGTGTTTATGTCAGACCCTAGAAAACTTCTCACTGTGCTTTAAAGGTAATGAGGCTATGTTGTATATGGTGTGCTCCTGATTACACTTCCAAGTAAGCATGTTCAGCAGTGCTTCTATTGAGGTGGTAATTGACACCCATTGCTACCGACCAACAGTTTTTCTAATACGCTACATAAGCGCTTACATTTTATTTTTCTTCCTAAAGACAGAAATAATTGAAACAGATTGAACAAAAATGGTAACAAATTTTGAATGTGTCTGATTTTATAGTATGCCCAGGGCTATTTTTGCTTTAGCAATTGCAAGAAGAAGAAATGAGCATTGGTAATTGATGAGTCTGTTTGTGTGTGAGGCTGATTATAACCAGTTTGAGCAGTTTTTACAGGGAGTCTTTAAATATAAGTTTAATGGCAGCACTTGGAAATCTGATATATATTGCGGTATAGTGTAAACCTATTGATTGAGCTTTAAATGGGTTAGCTTTAGTATTGGTAGCAATTTAGCAGTGGCACTACAGAGTTTTGCACTAATTCTTCATGTTTAAAGGCAGAACAAAATACTATGTAAGTATTGATGCTTTTGATGCTGAAGCTGGATTATTTCCATTATCTGAGCTTGCTTATTGAAGTTAGCTTTGGCACCTCCACAATTCATGCTACAGTTCACAGCATAGTCAAAACCTAGGAGAAAGCAGAATGAAAACAATTGAAGGTAATCAAGTGACAATAGTTTGTGAAAATTGCCAATAGGGATAAGTTTTTGTGGTTATGCTACAAAACCAACAAATTATTATTATTATTATTATTATTATTATTATTATTATTATTTTAAAGTGAAATTTACTATGTTTTGGAGTTATGCTGTTGTCATGGTTTAAGGAACTTCACTGAAATTGTAACAAAGAATTACGTTCAGTTGGATAGACAGCGATATTCAACTATTTGAAACCCTGATTTTTCTTTTTGAGTTTTCATTTAAAAACAGCCTCAGCCAATATATATGTAATCAGCTATGTGTGTAACAATAGAAACTTTAGAAGCAATGAGAACCCGTCAGAATCAGTAGTGTTGTGTACAACATTAACAGCAGCTGCCTTTTTTTTAACTTCAGATTGCATTGCCACTTGTGGGAGACATGGGTGCTATACTGAAGGTAAACATTTTCAGAGGTTAAATATCTTTGTTTACTATAAACATGCTTTTTAAACAAAAATATGCACTTGAGAGTTGCTATAGGCTCAATTCTGACCTACTTGTCTATCCTAGAACAATTTTGAGATTTTTGGGGTTTTTTTAGATACTCAAGAAATGTATTTTATAGGAATTTTGCAAAGTAGCATTTAAATGGGTAATAGCCAGCAAGTGCTCATTCAGTACATCCAGTCCACAGTATGAATTGCTAGAAGTTATACTCTGTCGTCCCCTTTACTTGGTAACATTGATATTGGTAATATAGCAAATGTGGAAAATAGTCTAGAATCTTTAAGGTATTATTTTGAAAGGTAATAGAATCTGAAGTGATCTGCCATATTCCAAAATGAAAAACATAGTCAGGAGGATTTCTGTATGAAAAACACACATCATTTCTGTGGAGATTATCCTATTCTACTGTCCTTCATTAATACATGTAGTTAGGGTTTATTGACTTTCTCATTCCCAAATTTGATTTCTTTTAGGTCTATCTTTGTGCTTCTCCCTGATTCTTTCTGTTTATAATTGTATTGTCTTTCTCTTATACGTGCTCTTCTACCTTCTTCTCAATTCTCCCTTACTGATCCTTTATGCTTCACTCTTCATTTCTCTGGTTTGTGGTTGGCTCTTCTATAACATTGTAATTTAACTGAAAGGTGCTTCTCTCAACAAAGCCGGAATGATTTACTTTAAAACAACTGTAAATTTGAAGCTGGTGAGAGTAACAAATTGCCTCCACCTCTAGCTAGTCCTTAAAAGGAAGAGGGTTTGCTGAAACCTAAACACAAGTGTATCTGGGACTATCCAAATTGAAGGGATTTATGAGTCCTCTCAAAATGAAGCTAAAAATCTGCTAGCATTGTTTGAGTGGAGTGTGAGAGATGTGGAGGAAAACAAGGAAGGCTAACTGAACAAATATTTCATGTAGAAAAGTGACAGAAGAGAAGGCTTTGGGGTAAAATGTAGGGATGGTCACAATCAAGGGATGGCAGGAAAGTTCTACATATGTCAGACCTTATACCTGTGCCACGAAATGGTTATTTATCACTTTACTTTGTGTCTGTTCCTCAGGGTGATCCTGGCATAAGAGGTCCTCCAGGCATCCCTGGTAGAGAAGGGCCAAAGGTAAGTTTTGAAGAGCTTACTTTACATTGCTTTGTTGCTTGTTAAAAGTAAAAGGCCAGACTCTTACCTCTGACAGTCTTGACTTTTTTTGTCTGAATCCTGTAACATCTGAGCAGATTAAAGCTTCAAACAGCCCTCTTTCTGTGTCAGTTTGCCTTTCCTCTCAGGAAACTGAGCAAAATAGTCCAAGCTTAGACACAAGCCAGGATAGCTCTTCCGTGTCTTGTGTCTGTTAAAGCTAGCTCAGCTGTGACTGTCCAGTAGTGCATTGACATCTATAGGCTTACTTTAGGTGAGTCAGTCATTCAAGGATCCCATGGTGAGGAAGGAAACTTCCTGTGTCTCCCTCAAGTGTGCAACAGCTGGACCGCCCTGTGCCTTTGCACCTCATTCCCCTGGGAGTAACACAGCCTTTTCACTGGGACTGAAAGTTTCATTGATGCCCACAGAACTTCTCCTTCACTGTAATGAGATCAAATGCCTCGTGGTTCGACATACAGGTATAACTGAGCTTAATTCCATGAAAGTGTGCTTTCTTCATTTGGACAAGCTCTTTGGTATTAGTAAGATGTCTCCATCAGGCCTTTTAGCTAGCTTGTCTACGAAGTAAAAAACACTCATCTCCTTTCACCTCGATGGGAAGAATATTTTAAAGTTTTCAGGTAATATTGAGCCTTTTTTTCTGTTTTAGGCTCTATTGCTTTAAGGGCATTATGCTGGCAAATATTAAATGTGGGTCACAAAATGCACTGCAGAACATTAAATTCACTGTTCTCTAATAGGAAGTATTTGTTTGAATGCTTCATTCTCACAGGGAAGCAAAGGTGAACGTGGATTTCCTGGGCTTGCTGGAGAGAAAGGCGATGAGGTAAAATTACTTCATTCCTACAGCAGTTACATTCTTATCAAACCTGAATAAGGATCTAGACTGAGAATTAAATGCACAGAATGTTATTCAGTTCTTTAAAGCTGCTGAGGTAGTCATGTATTGCTATAAATAGCCCTTGATTTTGAATTGTCAACAACATTAAACGCAATTACTCAATTAAATAACATCTATTTAATTTTTGTCTGAGAATTTTTCCACATTTATATATTTTAAAGCCTCACATACATTTAAATGGTAATTTTTAAGAGTACAGAATAGAGCAATAAATAGGCAAATGCCAAATATTTTCAGAAAATACATCATGTTTTATAAGATATTTGCTTTCATTGTGTTAGTTCTCCTTCAGAATTCACTTTCAAAAAGCAAATAATCTGATGGGAATGGTCATAGCAGCAATTGCTATTCAGTGGAAGCTGGAAAATATTTGAATACTGAATTTAAAATATCTATAGTATTTTGCATCATATACTGCATTCTTAGAGTTATTTTTATGTAATTATGGAGAAGGAAAAAAAAGCCACGTGACTTGCATTGCTGAATTCAAAACAGCTGTTATAGCTTTCATTTTAATTGAAATATTTTCAGTTAGCAATTCAAGAACGATCTCTGTTAAAAAAAATAAAATAAAAAAAATCACCAAAGCAGAAGCTATTAAGCAAAGGAATCTGAGTATATAAATGAATTTCCTAGTGACCTTAGCCAAATGAAGCAGTTAAAATAAGTAGTCGATTACAAAATATTTGGTGAACATTTTGAAATTCCAAAATACCTCACCTAGAAAGCATGAAAGGGTGCTACAGCTTGTTGATTAAGGGTTTTGTAATTCTTTGAGCAATTTACATTTCTTTGGTGCTAAGGCCATAATATAGTGAGAATTTTCAAACAGTAGTCGAATGAGAATAATTTTAAAAAAAATCTGTGTTCATCAGGATCCTTGCCTTCCAAAAGTAAACAATTATATGAGGAAAAACATGCAGAAGAAGCATTAAATATGTATTCCTGCTACTGCTTTGTCCCAGAATTTAGCAGATTGTCAGACTAAAGTACCATGCTTATTTTTCCTCTTGTTTTTACATGATCTATAGAGCTCATTACATCTTTGCTTCATAAAATCAAGTGCCTCCTGAGGTTGGATTTAGAACATATGGGGCAGCCATATGCAAAGTCCAAGCAGAACTTTACTTAAAAAGTAAATGGGAAAGTAACACATTCTTCATGTGTCCTATAGGGTACCGCTACAATTCAACCCTAGTAGTCTGAGGCATTAGCAAAACAGCTTCAACTATTCAGATATTATTTGACTGATGAGAATCAAGTGAGATATTACAGGCAATTAAGAAGGTAGTAAAGGAAAGACAAGATTGTAAGTGGCAGTTAGTTTTTTTAAAGGACTCCAGAGTAAACTAATTTAATTTTCTTTTTTATTGACTCAGTAGGGTGCTGTGTTGTAAGTTAGATATTCATGTGCTTCTTCACTGGGGTGTAGCTAGTTAGCTGCCTTAGCTCTAATATATTCAGTGTTTAGCATGATTTTTATTATTTAGTTAGCATGGGAATGGGAAGAGATATTGAGAAGTCCCCCGAAGCTCTTTGAAATACACTCATTAACTTCCATGTGCTTTCAAATAGCCCTTTAATCTTGAAGCTTAGTTCCCCTCCTTTATAAAACATTCCTTTTTTTCCAGGGGAGGGTTTTTCTAACACCAGTAGTAAGAATTACAGAAAATGTTCCTTTGGCTTCATAGTAATTTTCCAGGTGACTGTTCTGTCAGAGTAAAGTAATTCAAAATGAACAGAGAGCAGTTGGATTGATACTGAAAAGCTACAGAGATGAATCAATGTCCTCTGTGTTCAGGAGCAAGTCAGGGAAATCAATGTCTCTCTCCATCTCCACATCTTTCCTGATTTATTCCTGTCTGAAGTTTTACCTGTTTTGGGGCTCTTGACCTCTGCTTTTCTAGACTACCCCCATAGCAGTGCCTTCTTAGACACTGCATTTAACATGACAAATACCCCTTTTCTGCGGTGATTCCTCTTGTCAGAGGATAGGCACTCCATGCAGGTAAAATGAATCACTGCTGGGAGGGAACTGTTTCCCTTCAGGGATTATAGGGGGAGCCGAGAGCTATTAGGTCCCATTAGTCCATGACAGTTACATGTCTAAACTTGCACCTAAGCCTGGTGTGGCAGAGAAAAGACTTCAATGATGTGCAGGCTTGTCTCAAATCCTACCCATATCCACTGTAGTAAGTTGCACACCTGTATCTTTAGTAAGTGGATATCAGGATCCATCAATTTTCAGGCAATCAAATAGAATAAGAGCAGGAAAGTAGGTCATTAAATACTACAAAAGATGTCATATTTCCTATTCCATATTATCAAAAAAGCAAAACCTATACATCAGGCAGAAATTATCATTGCATTTAGATAGCACCGGGTAACATTGGGAAGTCTGAGTAATTGGCTTCTCACCAGCAAAAAAACCTTTCAGTGACAGAAAATAGAAGATTAATCTCTAAGGAAATTCCAGATGTCCTGCTATTATCTGCATAACTAAATACAAAAATGATATACAGGACATAAACTAACAATGTGAAAGGGTGAAGGACAAGTGTAGTTTATCAGTCAAGTAAGTAGTTGCCTCTAATCTTGTTCAATGATAATTTCTTAACTGTATGCTGAAGGTTTTTTCATTACTAAAAATAATGCCAGCCTTTCAGACTAAAATGCATTTTAATATAGTTACAATACTGCTGTACACACTGAATATAGGTCATTTGTGAGGTACAAGTGGGAACAGAAATAGACATGTGTTCTTTTAATTTCCAGGGCTTTCAAGGTGCTCCTGGTCTGCCTGGTGTACCAGGACCCAGTGGACCATCAGTAAGTGTGTAGTATCACCTGTGATCTGATCTATCTCTGCAGAGGTTGCTATAATGATGTAGTAAAACTTCATATTCTTAGTTTCTTGTCCCTTCTTTTGGCTTTTAGGAGAATAGTAATAAAATCTTACCCGTACTGGGTCTAATAAAAGAAACTATACTGAGAGTTGATGTTACTGAAAATACTGTCATTGTCTGGGCTCAAAGTTTATATAACTTAAATGAGTTCAGAGTTTTGGCATTACTAGAGACTCTGTGAGGTTACATGTCTTATGATGTGCAAACTTGCAGTTAATTATGTATTTGTACCCAAGTTACTGTAATAATGTTAGTAATAAAAATCTAAAAATAATTCACGCTAGGCATTCTGAAAACATTCAATGCTGAAACCAAGTAATCACAATTTAAAAGGCCTGAGAATAAACTGACAATGCTTAAAGTCACTGAAAAGTATCATTAAAAATGTTATTTCTGGGAAAACTTCTCTTGGAAATTTAAAAAAATATGTTATTTTCAACATACTGGATGGGATCCTGTTAATTACTATGATCATTATTTATTCATAGGTTGCTGAAAGTACTAATGCTTTCCTTCTTTCAAAAATTGTAAGACATTTAGAGAGTTTAATGTGGAACATACAAAACAGCATTTTAGCAGTAAAGCACGATTTTTAGCAACACCAAGAGGTGCCAGTTAAGGTCATTGCATTTAGTCTGCCAAGGTGAAAATGCAACCACAAACACAAGTTTTACCCTTCAGAGGGCTTATCAGTAGGACACAGCTGTTGTATCAAACAGAAGAGGAATATTTAAACCTGGAGGAGATACATAATTAGGTCTAAATGACCTTCTAAACAGTAAAAGTTTTAAAAACTAAGTTGCAGTGCAAAATACTGTGTTTCATTATATCTTAACTAATATAAACCGATACTGTCTTGTGCAGGGAGTCACAGGAAGACCTGGACATCCTGGTCCAGCAGGGTCAAAAGGCGAAAAGGTATTCCTTCTTTTTAGTCTCGGTAAAGATCTGAGAGGGTTTTGAAATCTCTTTACGCTCCTATGTTTTGTTTTGTTTTGTTTTTTTATCAGAGTGCAAACAAGAACCTGATGTACATTTTCAAATGAATTTTTGTGTCTTAATACAAGTACTTGCCCCAAGCAATGCCATACATATGGGCTGATATTTTGAAGGGTAGCCCTTGCAATGTATATAAGTTGTAGAGAATGTTATGTAAGCATGACATATTATAAAAAGATTAGGAACATGAAAATACATTTCTGAAATACTATATTACTAGTTACTCCTTGCTCTGCTTCTCATTCTTTTACCAGTATTTTAGTCAAAAGTAATTGCATATTTTAAAAGTGCTTCACAGGTACTGAAACTTATTGAGTGTAATTTATTCTGGAATAATATACTTAATTTGCACTGTTACAGAAGTGCTTTTTATCAATGTTTTATGTGCTCTTTTATCAGACCCTCAATACTATTCATTATAACTTGAAGGTCTAGTTAATTTCTTGGACACCTCATATTAGTGAAATACAGCAGGCACAAACTTAGTTTGCTGCAAAATGCTTTCTGGGACAAGTTCCTCATTTTTTATATGAATACACTTTTTTGAAGTTTTTTTAGCTTTAGCCTGGAGTTTTCCAGGCATAGCACTGTCACTTCAGTGTATGCAATCCTCTACAAAACCTTGGCTTTTGTAGGAATAAGAAAAGAAACTCTTTATTTTGTAAAGCTCTGAAATTATTTCAGTATAAAAATTGATTGAGAGCTGTTTTCTTGCAGACCCTAATGGCAAAAATTTACCACACTTACTTCCTTTTTATGTACTCAAGTGCAAAACACAAGTCTCTGTTAGTTCTGTGTTTGCAATTCACACACAGGTGGGAATGAGAAGCCATTGCTCTACAGCTAGTGTCTCATCAGTCAAAACGGGAAAAAGTCAGATAGCTGAAAGGTGATGAAGTAAACTGAAATATAGACAGAGTAATTTCCTCCTCCTTCCTTCATGGGAAACATATTTGAGAAGTGATCATACAATATGCTTTCCAAAGTATAATATTTTGTCTCCCCATGAAGTACTCCAAATTACTCTTTGGAGGCTGACAATTTCTATCAATTAGCAGGACCATTTGGAAATTATCCAACTATAATTGTAATTAAATGTTTATCTGTTTCTGATGGGCTAATTATTGCTGTTGAACACTTAGCTTGACTTTTTCCACCTTAATAATTTTAAATATGCAGCCTAAGTGTCTCATTGGCACATGTTTAATAAGATAAGTCAGTGAAAAATTCTGGCAGACTTGTTCCGTATTATACAGTAATTTTAATTGAATCATAGTGATGAGATTTTGAAAAGATTTTGTTTGGAAAATTTGATGTTGAAACATTTGTAACTCTACACTCTTCAGAGACTCCACCATTCTGCTGCGGCAAAAACTAAAAGCTTGGGGCTTTTTTAATATAAGCACATTGGCAAAACAAGCCACAGATACAGGTAACCACAGATGAATATTTTACAGTAAAAAACAAAGTTATTACTCGTATCTCTTAATAAAGAAGATTTTTATTTTTATTCAATCTGTTTCTAAATAAGCTGAACTTCTGAAACTGTAGTTCTTCTTTATTTACCTGTGAATGATCAACTGAGGATTGATTGGTTTCTGCAAAATAATATACAAACCATAAAATGAATGTTAATTTTTATCTGCCAGTTACTTAGAAATTGATATTAACAATTCTTTTTTTTTCATCCTCTCCATCCTGGTATATATGAAGTGTTTCACAACCAGGTTCACAACCACAATGAATTTACTATGCATAAAGCATCAAGTAACTAACAAAATAAAAAATTAGTATATAGTAACTTGCCAAAATCTTAAGCAGGACCTGAGCAGGAGAATTTATTCTTGATATTACCTGCTCATATTAACTCTATTGTTTATTGTCATTATGGCCATCATAGCTAGGGTATGGAATAGATCTGGACATCTGTTACAGTAAATGAGTTATATGAATCTCTTGCTATACTAGGGTAATGAAGGTTCTCCTGGGCAACCTGGACCACCTGGGCCTCCGGTAAGGCACTTTTTTTTATATTTTGAATGTTATATTAGGAACATACCTATGAGTAAAACGTAATGTAGTATAAAGAATTGACTGTCAATCTAATATGTATTAATAGTGCAAGAAGACAATGTGTTTTTAGAAAAGTATCTGTGTTTTTTTTTCTTGTGATTCATTGCTGAATAAGTTCAGGTAGCTAAAGCTATCCTAGAGACTTGATCAAATGTTTTAGTCTAACAACATTGGATACCAAGGTTAAACTAAACAGCTTGGGTGCCTTAGATCAGGAAACCTAGGGAAAGTCCATGGAGCTCACCAGATTACAAATTAACTGGGATAGTACTTAACAAAATTAATTCTGGTGACTTACAGTAATAATAAATATCAAAATGTACCCCTATATTTAAAAGTTTCTGGTTTCATAATTAAAAAATTCTCAAGCTGCATTGGTATTTAGCCAATGTTCTTACTGAAACATCTGCTGTCTTTGAAAAACTGATCCAGAACAAAAATGCCTTGCTTTGCTGCTTTGCTGAGCAACAGGGCTTGAATAGAGCAAGAGTTCTGCCTCTATAATTCATAGTTGTGCTATTTACTTGGTTTTTATGTTTCAAAGGGCATGCCTTACAATGAACGAAATGGAATGAGCAGTTTATACAAACTCCAGGTATTTCTCTTTTAAAGTTAAATTTTTTCATTCAACACCTTATTTTGGCCCAACTCAACTTTTAAACTTTGTTACAGGGAGGTGTGAGTGTACCTAGTTATCCAGGTCCACCAGGACCTCCAGTAAGTATTAACAGAAACATAATGTCTAATAGTTAATTAACCTAGTAACAGAGGGCTTGGCTAGTCACATGCAGTTTTGGGAAGTGGCATGGAATTTGATTTTATACGTGAAAGATAGGAAAAACAAGGATATGATTGGTATATAGTAAATTGTAAAGTATCTGATTTCAAGCGTTTATCAAGCATTTTAGCCCATTTTGGAGAGTAGTTTATTTTAAGTATTTCACCCTAGCAAGTAAAGTCTGCAAAAATGGTAGATAATTCGGTACTGGAATCTTTAGTGAAAGAACCCTAATACCTTAAAATGTCTAATGTAATATTTATAGTTAGTGATGGCATAGTTTCGTAATGGATTAAATTTAGTGCTGGGGAAATGAGAAGCTCATGAATTCTGATCTCAGTTCTGTCACTGATTCACTGTGTGTAGCTACAGTGCAGAAAAATAATAACCAAGAATTATATAGTGACAGTAATACAGGGCTGGTGTCTTTCCACACTGCACAGTGCAGATGCATTACTGTGCAGCTGGACACTGTTGCTTTGGTTCTGCAGAGCCAAAGATGTTGTGCAGTTATTTAGGTTCTCCTTCTTGTCAACATTGTAGGCAAGTTATACTATTTTTAGATGATGGTCATTTTGGTAACCACATAAAAATGTTGTAGCCATCAGTGAGGACTTTGTCCCCACTGTCACAGACCACAGAGCTGTCTTTCCCTATATTATGGAACAGCAAAACAAAAAACAAATATTTCTAAGATTTTATACTGAATTAGTCAGCTGAGGGGACTTAATAGTGGTTCTAAATGCATCACCAATCTATACTCATAGTGCTGTAATCCAAAAGAGCATCATGTTATTGTATTTTCTTTTTTTAAATGCATTTCTGCTTCTTCATTTCTTTGCAGGGTCCAAAAGGAGATCCAGGCACAGTGGTATGTATGCATTTTTTTAGTGATGATAGAGAATCCCCCAAGTTCAACACATGATCCTAGTCACAAGACTGGAAAAGTGCATTCATGTTCTTTAGAAGTAACTTACCTCCTACAGAATCAGTACATCTGGAAAAGCCTTTTTAATTGCCAGACTTGCAAATTTTGCAATTTCTAAGTGATAATATAATGAATGACTACATATATTATTAACAGCTTGTGGATTCATCTCTTCTGCTGAGCTGTCCCTGTATATATTTAAGGATAGAGACTGTGTACTGCAAGAAGCTGAGCTAGTTAGAAAAGAAAGTTGTTCCCAGTTGGACTGCATTCCCCATGATCTGCTGGTGAATTGTCTACTTGATAGAGATCAGGAGACCCTGAAAAATATCAAAGAGATCATTTTTGAAACAAAATCACATCCTTCCCGTCTGACAAAGTAAAGAACATCTCTGTCTGCTACTAATGAAGGAAATTACTACTTCAGTGAAGTACTTAAGGGGTTCCTTAACACATCCAGGAGTTCATTCAAGTACCAAGAAGTTGACACTTGATCTCTCCAGCTGCTGTCCTGTCCTTGAATTGTTAGTCTTGGGCAAAATAAATAAGGAGATGGTTCAACTGAGAAATGTCTCTATTAATGAAAGCGGCATGTCTTCCTGTGCCAGCATGCACTTCCGACTTGGGAAGCACCATCTCCTAAAGTTCATTTAGGTGTGGAAAGTAAGATATTAAATCCAGATGAGAATTTGCTGCAGTCTTTGATTTAATTGGGAATTGCTGAAATACTGGAATTGTTGGCTGTAGTTTAAATCTCTGTGGTAAATTATCTATTTCCTTTAAAAAATACCCAAAGATAATTAAAAGGGCCTGCCCACTCTACACAGATTGAACTCATTTCTCCAGTGGAGCAGTGTTTTCTGGTTTTCTTTCAAAACCTGAAGGCCTTCACAGGGACCTAGCCTGTCTGTCCCTTGCTGCAGAGTAAGCTTTGTTAGGAAGTAGAGCTCACCTTTGAAATAATGATGCATCTGGAAAGTCACACAGAATTGCTCAGAGGTTTGTTCTCTGGTTGACAGCATTTGCTCACACCCCAGGGCTCCACCATCTGGAGGTGCTTTAGAGCTGACCTTGGCTTGCAAGAATGCTTGATGGGAATCTTCTGGATTACATTCTTCATCAAAATTAAAACTGTTAATCCAAATATTCACACAGTGCCGCTGTGAAAAGCTTAACTTGCAAATCACTAAAACAGGGCATACAAAATCTGTTCACGTAGTAACTGGTTAGCTGTTTTACTAATCTCAAGTTAAATAATCTACTGTTGCTTGCTCTTTGACATTTCTCATGCAGGGTACAGAAATTCTAATCTGTGCAATTTTTTTTTAATTAAAAAAAATAAATCAGGGTGATCCAGGACCAATGGGATTACCAGGATTGGAGGGGCTCCCAGGGGAAAAGGTAGGACTCTTAAAAAGAATTCATAGCTTCTTAATGACAACTATCTGAAGCTAAATGTATTCTGAAACAGTGTTTGATATTTTTTTTGTGAAAGTTAATGTGTCTACCTGTGTATTTATATGCATTTCTTTTGTTTGGTTTTTTTTTTGCTTTACTGTGGACCTAAAGCATATACTTATCCAACATCAAATTTCATTTTCTGCAAATGGAAAATTGTATGTAGGAGGTCTTGCAGTATTTTGTTTTCTTATCTTGATAGAATACTACCATGTACTGTATTGTATATAATATATACTGTATGTAACTATATCAGTTGATACTTACATAGTTAACATGTTCCTAAATATGGTCGTTAGCTCCTGTTTTCTATTGAACATAGTCTTATGCTTACAGTTTCTCTGTCTGGTTCCAAGGCTTGGGGCATATCTACAGATCTGAAGAGAAGTTATACCTGAGTTATTCTAGGCCTAGTGCATGCAAGACTTCCATTAAAAAAAAAAAAAGACTATTTCACATGAGTGTAAAAATATACAAAAAGGTAGAAAGAGAGGGAGAGACCGATTTCCTACAGTTCCCGTTGTATTGCAGCCTGCTCCATCTGAGAGCAAAGGAAAAAATCTTGCTTCTTAGACTGTTGCTCATTATTTGAGTCCCCTTGTTTCTGTTTTGCTTTTCTTGCACTCCATACTGTCTGTATGATGCCACTATAGCACATCCTGAACTGTGGTTCAAATCTGCCTCCCAGTGCTAGGAAATGGTCTTTCCTTCAGCTGGTGGCATGTTTCAGCCTTTCACATGCTAGTTGTAGAGGCTCATAGGAATGTAGAGAAAAGCTTGTAATGCAGTGCTAAAAATGTCAGTATTTTGGTATTCATTTCTAAATATGGCAAAGCATAAAAAGTTCATCAGAGAAACAAAAAAATCTGAAAATATGCTTTCAGCAGAAACACTGATTTTGCCCATATTCTCTAAATTTAAGGAGAAAAAAGAATATTCTTTTTTGCAAAATTGAGTATTTATTCAGCTTTTTTGAATTACATGTTATTCAATTAGCTCATACAAAAAATCATTTACTGAAACTTATTTTTCATCAAAAGCTTACAATGTAAATAAAAAGTCTCTCGATATTACTGTACATTACTTCTACTTGTGCAGAGAGTGGGGAGTGACATGATCTAAGGTAGGTGTCTACACTAGATGTTTAAACTACATGAATCTTGCTCTGGAGGAATACAGTTTATAAGCAATTAAAGACTAGCCTGATTTCAAAATGAACAAACACAGGGAGATATTACAGGTCTAACTGAGACAAAGCGGGGACAATAATTAAATAAGGGAAATAAGCAATGGAACAGACTGTATAAACAAGTTGAGTGAGTGCTTGGCTCTTTCCCAGATAAAAATATCCTTTCCTTAACTAAATTTGGTCAAAATTCCACACTTCTGGTGCAAGTAAATGAATAGAATCCCAGAGTCTGCCTGCCAGTCCCAACAGTATAGTGTGTGCTGGTTTTTAATTTAGAGTTATTAGGTACATCTGCGTAGCAGAATGCCATCTTCCACAGACAATGTTGGCTGTAATTTCATGGTAATTTCATTAATTGGCTTAAGAATTTTGTGTCCTTGGGGTAAAATATACCTTTGCTCAGCTGTGCTGACACAGTGGTTTGTGCAGCTGTGCTGCAAATTGTGTGGCTGAAAGGACAAGAACAACCGTCAAAAGATAAAAAAGCTGCAAGGAAGGTGTTGGGAATTTCTATCTTCTCTGTCATAGCTGGTGTATAAGGAAAACCCCACAATACAAGTTCTAGGTGCAGAACAACCACAGCGATAGGGAGCAGCATTCTAGCCAATATGCCCTGCTACAGATCCTCAGCTCTCCCGAGGAGCACATCAAGTTCCTCACTGAGGGGTGAACTTGCATTAGTTGACTTCCTTAGCCTGCAAAGCAAGAAAGGTTGAACTGTGGCCTCTAAGCAAGCTTCTCTCTCCAGACAGAAGGTCAGACATTTTACTTGTCAACTGTCTACAGTCTGTATATTGGAATTAAGTGTTTCTAATTATCAGCATTATCATTACGCTACCTGAACAAAATTATGAGAATGAGACAAATCGGTGTGTGGTATAAGAACAGAAATCAGAAATCCAAACGTGTGCTAGGGCTCTTCTGCACAACAGACCATGACTGTAGCTATGTTGGTGGAGCTTTTGCAAAACAGTCCCAGGTAACCTAAACTCATTTCACAAAAATACTCTCCTGTTATGATGGCTTTAACTGTGTCAGGGCTTTCCTGACATGATTATAGAAACTAGGAACCTGATTTCTTTTTTACATGTTAAACCAACATTACACTAGCAAAGTATAGTGTTACAGACCAATACATCAGCAGTGGGTTAGGGCAAATCTCACTGTGGAGTTTCACCACTGGTGAGCTCCATCCATCTGCTTTGGGTTATAGTCCTCTCAAGAAAGATGAGTTTGTGCCTGCACCTCACCAGCTCCAGTGCAAAAGCCATTGCCTCAACTTAAGGCACAGTAGGCTATATGCCAAAATGAGAAACTTTGCTCTGAAAAGACCATGGCACCAGCAGATCAAAGGTGCTGACTTGCAGTAAATGGATGACTGGGTAGTAAGAAGGTAAAAACTTCTTTGAAAGGTGCATCTTTACTATGGGGATGTTGATATGATAGTGAATTACCCTATGTGAATTTTGGTCATTGAAATGATAATTATATAGAAAACTACAAATAAATCTGGGAATTTCTATCCCCTTTCAAGGAAAGCCTCAAGCAGTGTATAAGTGATAGCATGGAAATGATATAAGAGTTATACAAGAAAACCTAAACAAAGGATTTAAGTTACTTGCTCAAGTCTGTAAAATGAGTCAGCAGGGCTAAATATTAGCATTTAGCAGAGCCTGGATTTTGTAGTCATGTTCAGTTCACTGAATAATCCTTCGACAAATTTTACTGGGAATCCACAAACAAACTTCTGTTTTGAGTGTTATGATTTAAGTATATATTTATCTTTTCTTCAGGGTGATCGTGGTCCAGCTGGCACACCAGGAGTAGCAGGGACACCGGTACGTATATTCATTAAAGAAAGCTCAGTTTGTTAGAAGAAGCTGAAAAAAAAAGGTCAAATAAGGTGCTGAGCTGTAATCTCAATCCCTGTTTGTGGAATGCTAGTGTTTGGCTAATGCTTTATAGGCAGGTATGAAAATAATGTTTTTTCTAAAGGGAGGGGAGTGTTAATACCACTGAGACTTCATATTGCTATTAAAATGACAGAAGGGAATGGTGTGGATAGATGATAAAGCTGGACTTTGAAGCTGCGTATGTTTAGTTAAGAAAGCATATGAGATTCTTCTCACTGCCCCAATTTAATATAGATAAAGACATTTTCTGTGTTCCTGGGCATGCACAAATTTTTGAGCATCTTTTTATGACAATGAAAAATTATGAACGGTAGTTATTGCAGTCCATGAGGATCTGCATATCAAGTCGATCAAATATTTGCTTTAGAGGAATACTTGGTCAGATATTTATATGTGATATTCAGAGAAGTTTCTGAAAGTCATCCAGAAACTTTGTTGTATATGAAAGTAAAAGTAACTAATGATAAATTGAAACTATAATTATTCATTTGTGTTCCTAAAGGAAATGAAGAAAACTTTTCTTTAGATTACATTCACAGTTTAATAAAAAAGTGTATCCATATTTCAGGAGGCAATATGGAGTTATTTATATGCAAATACATTTATTATTAAGTTTAGGCAGCCACCAATCCATTGAGGAGCTGTTTTTAAATTATAAATATGTGTTTCATTAAATAAAGAGGAATTTGTGTCTATGCATTTCCATTTCCATTAACCACTGATTTAGTCTATTTACTGTGAGTTCCAAGAGAGAACATGATCTTAAATAGCTTAATTTAGTTAAGTTCTCCTAAAACAAGGTAAAATTGCACATTTAAGGAGAGAAGTATTTTCTGAGTTTTATAGCCCATCTAAGAGTTTCAAAGTTTGTTGCTCTGAAATGTATTTCACACTGTGAATCAATAATGCAATAGCCAGTAAAGATGATCACAGTTGTTGATTCCCTGTGTATTTCCCACTGGATATGTTACAAGTCTTATTCTTGTTGCTTTCTATTCTGGCTGGATATGAAATATTTAATGAGTTCCCTTCATTACTGATGGATGTGCATTCTGTTGATTACATTTCATTCTAATAAAATCCACTGCAATAAATTATTTGCTGTACCACTTTATGCTAAGCAATTTTAATTAACAAATTAATAGACTTATGAGAGACAATATTTTTTAGTAGTCAAGGAAGAGGTTTTGAAATATATCCACATATCTTACTAGAAGAGAATTTGTCCTCCTTGTCTAGCATTATTCCCTAGATTGACTAGTGGACCATTTTTCCCCATTTGAAGATATAAACATTTAATTTTAACTTTGGCTTTTTGCTGAGATTCTGCAAGAATTGCCACTGATGCCTATTTCCTCAGCAAGAAGTTTCAGTCCTGTTGTTCCTAAAGTTCTCACTGGTGCTGATGTGTTAGATCCCTCACTTGTGCAACTTACTGAGGATCCGGTCAAAGGATATTTCCAGGGAATGTAGGTTTAGGGTTATAGATTCTTGTCTGCAGCTGAACCAGATAGGTTGTTAAAAGCAGGGCAACATTTAAAAGAAATAAAGACAATTAAAATTGCCATCTAAATGATGAGATGAGAAAGGATTGTAAATTCTGGTAGGCTGAACATAAGGCAACAATAAAAGTCACAAAAAAAAAACCATGAAGAATATTTGCAAAAGGTGTTTAGTCAGGAATAAACTCACTTTAAAAAAAATCAAAGCCAGGAAGTACCTGAAAGAAAAAAATCTTGATTTCACATATACAGTGATAAACTTTGATCTGACAATGACTTCTCAGTAAGAAAATCATGATGTTTTAAAAGAAAATGTCATTAAAACATTATCTCAGTATTCACAAAGGGTAAAGAAGACCAATTGATTGAGTTATGTTGTGAAAAAAGACAGCTTAATATGGCACAAATATTTAAAAAATCTGGTAAAATATTTATTTTTCCTCTCTTAAAGCATCTAATGAACAGTAATACAAATATTTCACTCAAATATATATCCTCTCTTATTTTTGACCTAAGAGAAATTATGTTTTGCTTCCTAATAATTTGAACTGGTAATGTTCTTTTTTTTACAGGGAAAGCCAGGATCTCCCGGATCCCCAGGGATGCCAGGGGAACCTGTAAGTAGAGATTTGAGTTCTGGACTCTTATGATAATGCACAAATATTTCAGACACTGAATGCAAGGTTTTACATGCACGTTTATATTTGTGTTTTCTTCTTTCTTAGGGTGAACGAGGACCTATAGGAGATATAGGCTTCCCTGGGCCAGAAGGGCCACAAGGAAAACCAGTAAGCAATTTTATACTGAAGGCGTATAGAATCATAGAATGGTTTGGGTTTGAATGGACCTTAAAGATCATCCAGTTTCAACCCCCCTGGCATAGGCAGGGACACTGCCCAAGAGATCAGGTTGCTCAGAGCCCCATCCAACCTGGACTGGAACACTGCCAGGGAGGGGTCAGCCACAACTTCTCTGGTCAACCTGTGCCAGTGTCTCACCACCCTCACAGGAAAGAACATCTTCCTAATATCCAATCTAAATCTACCCTTTCTGAGTTTGAAAGTGTTTCCCCTCATCCTATCCATGCCCTTGAAAAACTCCCTCTCCAGCTTTCCTGTAGGCCCCCTTTCAGGTANTTTTAGACCCCAAAACTGGACACAGGACTGCAGGTGGGGTCTCACAGGAGCAGAGTAGATGGGGACAATCACCTCCCTCGACCTGCTGGTCATGCTCCTATTGATGCAGCCCAAGATACCAGTGACTTTCTGGGCTGCAAGTGCACACTGCCAACTCATGTTGAGCTTCTCATCAATCAACACCCCAAAGTCCTCCTCCTCAGGGCTGTTCTCAGTCCATTCTCCACCCGGCCAGTACTTGTGCTTGGGATCATCCCAACCCAGGTGCAGGACCTTGCCCTTGGCCTTGTTGAACTTCATGCGGTTTGCACAGGCCCACTTCTCAAGCCTGTCAAGGTCCTTCTAGATGGCATCCCTTCCCTCCAGCATGTCGACTGCACTACACAGCTTGGTGTCATCAGCAAACTTGCTGAGGGTGCACTTGATCCCACCGTCCATGTCACTGACAAAGATGTTACAAGAGCACCAGTCCCACTACCAACTCCTGAGTAACGCCACTCATCACTGATTTCCACTTGGACATTGAGCCATTGACCAAAACTGAGTGTGACCATTCAGCCAATTCCTTATCCACCAAGTGTTCCATCTGTCATATCCATGCCTCTCTAATTTAGAGACAAGGATATCATGTAGGACAGTGTCAAATGTTTGGCACAAGATGCATCATACTTTATCAGAAGTTGCAAAAGAAATAAGATTACATCTTACTTTGTGTTAGGCTACTTAGAGCTACAGTGCTCAATATTAACCATCCAGTCAAGAATTGCTGGTATTGTGATGTTTTAATAGTTAATATTACTGAGATGTTGCCTTTAAAGTTCTTATGAGGGTCCTTTTGATCCTGTTGACATAAAAGATCCTCCTATATTTTTTTCAGAAGAATATTCACCCAGATGCTCAACACAGTCTATAAAGGATGGGGTGACAAAATACATTCTCAGTTTCCGTGTAGATAGAGAAATGTGTGATTCATATCTTTTTTTCAACTTCATAACTTTTCTGTATACAGGTGTTGCAGAACTGCAGCTGAAGCATTTACTGTTCACTTAGAATATGTCTCATCTGACCTCTTTATTTAATAAAAGTGTACAGCAGTGTAGTCAGCACTGTCTGAGCTGGTTTAAAACAACCTAGTTTACATTCTAGAAGTGGTTCAGCTAGGATAGTGCAGAACTCATCATCTCCCCTGAGGCCTGGTGTTTTGAGGACAAGCATGAGACGCGGACCATTTCAGTTTGTCAGCACATCTCCACATTACATTTCTGTCCTGAAGGAAGAGACAATGCAGCAAATTGATTCAAGGTGCCTAATCTACGCAAAACTCCACTTTTCAGTATGAGAGGGGAGGAAATATTCCTGATGTCTTTGCTCATGCAAGTCCTTCTTTCTTACTCAGTGAAATAGCAGTGAGTTTGCTGCATATGCAGGTCCATGTATATCCTAGTAAATTAAACAGTGCCAGAGCATGTATCTTGCAATTATCTGGCATTGTGCAATTGTTAATATACTCTCTGATATTATTTTGGGCCATGTCAACTAGGACTCACAGGTAATGCCACATTCCAGTTTAGAGGATAACATGGGCCTGTGACTTTTTCCAGCAGGTGGTACGAATGAGACCCCCTCTTTTAGGAAGGAAATATGTTTAGCCTAAGAGGCTGAAGCTGTGACATGCCACAAGTCCTGAGGGCCAAAGAATGCATCTGGCCACTTACTATAAGGGCATAATCTCTGTAACTGCAGAAGGGTAATAGGGCACCAGGGCAAATATCTTGAATAAGGGAAACCTTTTTGATGGTTGTATAATAACTAGCTGGGATTGAAAAAGCACATGTACAGGTCCGTATTCCACATTTGCAGAATTTCCATATAACTTGTCATTTAAAGCTGTGTGCTCATTAAAGCTGATGCACATCTTGGTGCTGAAGACTTTTTTTGCTTTGCTCTCAGCTCAAATTTAATGTGCTTGCAGTTCAGTATCACCCTGAGCTGTGTTATTTCACAACTCAAGACTATTTGTGAGTATTTCTATATTGTAACCACACAAACTGCTACCTCTGCAGCTTCAGAATATTTACTGATATCAGCGCTAAACATTGAGCTTTACCCTTTATATTTTTAAAATGCATATAAATAAGCATATTTATTCAAAATTATTTTTTTTATAGGGAATCAATGGAAAAGATGGATTGCCAGGTCCTCCGGTAGGCAAATATGCTTTTGCATGCTAGTGTATTTTATTCTTCATAGATACCATAGCTGTAATCCTAGGCAGTTGCTTTCAGTTCTGCTAACAGATGAATATACAACAAAGTCTTTAAGCATTATGTTTACTTTTTTTTTCAAAAACAATTTTTCAGGGTGCTGTGGGGAGACCAGGAGACAGAGGACCCAAAGGGGAACGTGTAAGTCTCTTGTTTTAATAACATCTTTTCTTTTCACTGAGCATCTAAGCACCACATCAGCACACATTCTTGGCAAAACCAAGAAATTAATTCTCTGTTAACTTCAAGCAGTCTCTTAAACAGCTGAGTGGTTTAGTCCTAGGCACCACTTTAAATCATTAGAATTCAATTGGCTTCTGCATTTAGTGGAAAAACACATTTTATAGACTTCGTAACACAGTTGGCCTGGATAGTGTAAATTGATCAATAGGTTGAAAATTGGAAAGTAGCTAATCCTGTTGTGATGCCACCAGACTTTGCAAGAGCTATAAAGCTTGACCCATTTGTCATCCCTAGGATCTTTGTATGTCACAAACACAAATCATGTTTTATATAAAACAAGCTTGTTACACTTAGGCAGCAGGAATGCCAGTGCAATACCTTACTGCTTCCCAAAATGTTTTGACAGTTCTATTCATGGTAACAAGACCGTGATGGACAGGACTCATTATGGGAAGTGAGAGATGACCTTTATTTTGCTAGAGCAAAGAAAATCTTAGTGCATGTTCTGTTCCTGTTACAACACTGCTAAAACCCAGATGTCCTAATCCAATTGATACCACATTTATTTGACATATAAGAAAAGCACCTCCCCTATGTAATCTGGAAAAGGAAATATTGTTTTATGATACTGAGGAAACATGAGGTTTTAAACATTATCACAATATTTGTCCCTTACAAAAATTATGTTTGCAATTCTGCCTTTAAGGACACAAATAAAATGTAAGAACGTTCTTAATTTACCACCTACTGTGTACTGCATTGTACCTCTCAGCCTTGACCTGCTCAGTGTCAGCCAATCTGAATGCCCTGCAGGTAATACTACACACATACAACCAAAAGAGGAGGCTGAACCTCTAAGTGCATGACCTTGAAACCTACTGATGCAGAGGAGGATGCTGAAAAAGTCTGTGAGACATAGACACAGCCTTTTAGCTTGCTTCAGCCGAGTGAAACTTCGGAAGCTTCAGGCTAAGAGAAGAGGCTGTATTTATTCCAGTTTCATCAGTGACAGAGTGCATACATACACATAAGTACATCTGGCTATAGATGTAAATATGAATATATGCTTGCTCTGAGAAGTCACAGATGCCTGAATCTGCTCTCACTTATGGGATTGCTGGCAAACATGCCAGGATCTAGGTCTCTCTGTACAGAGTAAAATGTATATGTATATATATATATATAAAATAAATACTTCAATAAATGCAAAAAATAATTCAGTTTCCAGAAGTACTTTTGTCTCAAGTGATAACCAAAATCTCTTAAAACCTTTTAAAACAGCAAAGTTATAAATATGCAGTATCTGAATACAGTTTTCAGAAAACCGTGATTTGCTCCTATAATTCCGCAGGAAGATAAAAGTTTTGTTGATAACAATGGGAGAGATCTGCCTAAGAAATAACTGTGAAATACACAGCAGAAATCTGCCTCTCAGTTAAGGGATCAGTGCAGGAGTTGATTTTTTTTTCATCCAGATCAGATTTTACAGCCCTGTGTCTGTGAGAGAGATTGCAATGATTACAGAAAATAACACAAAGTCAAGGTTTTCTTGTGGCCATTATTATTACTGCTGTACAGCATATTCCTTTGGTTTGAGACCAGCTGTTGCAGTTGCAGAAAAGAGAAGCATCAAAATTGGAAGGGCAGAACAAAATTCTGGAAGATCTTGAGTCTAAATATAAGTATATCCTCATAGAATCCATTTTAAGAAGGAAGAGGCCACCTGGGCTGAAATAATCTTATACATCCTTTGAGTGACTAAACACTACTGCTGCTACTTCATAAACTGAGTGACAAAGCAGTTGAAAACATGTGGTTTGCACCAATCAGAAATACACCTTTCAAGTAATTTCAACAACAGATTAAAGTACTGGTGGCTGGCTTATTTGTGCTATTATTTGCAGACGGTTATCACAGACTGGGAGTACTGGACTACAGCATGTAGAAACCCAGGCAAAATAATTACTCCTTCTGCACAAAACTTAGAACAAGTTTACAAGAGGAAGAGGACTGAATAAATCATCAGAGTAGGCAGAGATCTCAAAATGTAAATGCCCTACTCTGTTTTTTGTACAATTCATAGTGAAGGAGAGTGTAAAGAGAAATCTGGAGGAATTTTTAAGAGCTATTTTTATGAATTTTTACAAGGAGCTTCTTCCAAATACAAAGATAACACTGGAGGCAGTTAAGAAATGCCTGTTTGGAAAGTGGCTATATAATTTGATCTGCCTCCTACACATTGGCAGCCTGTAAAATGAGAATCATTTAGAAGAATAGCAGTTCCAGGTTAAGTCTCACACTGTTATAGCACCATGGTTTTAGAGAAACCTGCATTTTTCTTTATTTCTTGTAGAATAACTATCCATACCTATTCTGCGGAGTTATAAAGCTGATAAATTATATGTGTATATTTATACCTTAAATACATTTTTAATGAAGGCTTCTTATAAGTATAGTAATCTTCAGACAGCTTTTGTTATATATGTGAGTGCATGCACATATGTGTGGTCTCATTTGAAAGCACTATCAGACAAAATGGTGTGTCCAGTGGCTCCCTATACTGGACTTACATCTCAAAAAAAGTGAGTAAAATAAAAATTATCTCAAAAGCTCTAGCTCTTTAAAGTTTTGTGATAACATATGGTAGAACGGGAGTTGTTCTTCAGATTTATAGTGTTTCAGGTTACTACAAATGAAACAGGAGATAGAAGTTTGGATGCAAAATCTTTGTTAAGGCCAGGAAAGACCCTACTTCCTGAAGACCACAAAAGTTCTGCTTCTCAGTCAGAGTCCTTCCTCTGCCCTGAATTCCTCTAGGTGTTGCAACATCTGTGTGCAGGACAGGACACTTTTCCCTACAAATACTAAAATTTATAGAAACTTGAAAAAGTTTGCACCTTCCATCAGAACATTTCTTTCAATTCCCCCTGTGCACATATGCACCCTCCCATCGACTTGGAAATTTGAGAATCTTTGACGAGGGTTACAGAGGTTTTTTAGGTATGACATCATATCTTCTCTTTTTTCTACTGAATAAGTAAATTGGTTGTATGTTTGTAGGAAATCATTAATATGCTGCATATTCAGAGTTTTGTCCAAAGTATTAACACCTGGAAACTGAAACTGAAAATCAGGTGTCTGCAATATTGGTAGAATAGGTCTTTTGAGAGAAACACAATAAATGTAATCACACTGAGTTTGTTTCCATGTCACACCGACTTCGCTGACTGTGTGATCGTGTTAGCAGTTTGACAGGGTTTACATGGCCAGGTTTTGGTAGCAGTTAGCTGCAGAGGTGGCCTCTGTGAGTAAACACCAGGATCTGCCCCCAAGTCAGGCAGAACCAGTGCCAGCTGGCTTCAAGGCAGACCCACCACTGGCCACAGCTGAGCCCATCAGTGATGTTGGTAGCACCTCTGTGGTGTAGGGTGGAAAAAGCTCCTCAACAGCTGTGAGAGAGGAGTGAGAAAATATGAGAAACAACTCTGCAAGCATCAAGGTCAGTGAGGAAGGAGGGAGAGGAGGTGCTCCAGGCACCGGAGCAGAGATTCCTCTGCAGCACATGGAGGACCATGGTGCAGCAGATATCCACCCTACAGCGAACCCTACACCAGTGCTTGTGGTTGTGTCTGGAAGGAAGCTGCAGCTTGTGGAAAGGAGGCTCCTAGCAGGAGCTGCTAGCCATGGAGAGGAGCCCACACTGGAGCAGGTTTTCTGGTAGGACCTGTGTCCTATGGGGAGCACCCACTGGGCAAGTCCATTCCTGAAGAACTGCAGCCTGTGGGAAGGACCACACTGGAGCAGTTCATGAAGGACTGTGTCCCATGGGAAGGACTCCATGCTGGAGCAGGAGCAGAATGTAAATAGGAAGAAGCAGCAGAGATGAAGTATTATGGACTGTCTGCAACCTCCATTCCTCATCCTCCTCCACCACTTGGGGAGGAGGTGGAAGAGTCAGGAATGAAGTTGAGCCTGGGAAAAAGGGGATGGGTTGGGAAGAAGACCTCACTTATTAATTGGCCAGAAACTAAATTAATCTTCCCCATGTCAAGTCTGTTTTCCCCTGATGGTAATTGGTGAGTGATCTCCCTGTCCTTATTTTGTCTCACAAGCTTTTCATCTCATTTTCTCCCACTGTCTTGTTGAGGAGGGGGAATAAGAGAGCAGCTGGGTCAGTACCTGGTGGCCAGTCAAGGTCAATCCAGTGCACAGGGTAAAATTATGGGTATGGGATGATTAGGTCTTGGATTTTGACCCTTTTTTTTTTTTCTTGTGGTAGAATTTCCAGAGTTCAGAGCCTCTGCACTCTTGTTGAGGGTAATTTAAACTTCACTTGGGTATGCATTATGATTTCAGTTAATGCAAGCATCACAAGTTACAGTGGTCTTTGTAGTGAAGCTTAGTCATAGTCAGTAATAAACTCTAACTCACTGGAAATCATACAAATTGGAGGACAGATAGGTGATAAAAATGTTATACAGCCTCCTACTTACATCCTTACCTTTCTTTCTTTCTTTTTCAATCTTTAAATGTCATGCAAATGCACCTTTAGAATATAACTACACTTTTATTGGTTTATCAGTTAATGATGTTTCAGATCTGAATAGAGTTTACCAGCACCTGTGATAGATCAAAAATGTGATTCATTTCATTCATTCATTCAGCACCCATAAAAGCAGATTCTGGATTTATCTAGTAATTATGTAGGCAATTCTTGGTGCTGTTTGCTACATAGGGTGGAGCCTAACATTAGCTTAAGTTATGCAGTAAGGACAGTTAGAAACCCTCAAGGGCTGCCAGCTGTTCATTAACAATCTGAACACATGACTTGCAGCACTCTGCCCCACAGCCGTAGTTCAGTGAACTAATAGTTAATACATTCATACACTAAGTCTAAAAGGTTTAATTTCTCACAAATAAAACTAATTTAAATGCCATCTCCACCATGATGGAAGCTGTTGAACTATAATTTATTTTGTTTGCAAGGAATTCACTTGTTATAAATGGATTTGTGTATTTGTTGTTTCTTTGATTAACAAAAATTTTGTGTACATGCAGAAACAAAATATTAGGCTTCTAGAGAAAGTTACAGAGAAAAAAAATACTGATGCCTTGTGCCTGGGGGAATTTGAGCACCTACTTTCTACCTATTCCATATCTGACATTTCTAGAACCTTGTATAAGGGAGATAAACTTTCTGCACCCAAGTGGGTTACAAGGTCAAGCTATTTTATTTTTTTTTGTCATTGACTTCAACATTAACAGTGTAATAAAACAAAATATTACTTGCGGTGTTTTCAGAGACAATGGTTAACCTGTAAAATCAGCTTCCCTGCATGACTCATAAAATGTGATTCTAAACAGGGAAGAATTTTCTCTTCAGCACTCTTGAGTGACTTTTCTTGGTTTGTTCCACAGTGTGTGATGGTGTTCTTTCTGCTTCAATTTTATACAGGGAGATCAGGGTATTCCAGGAGACAAAGGTCCACAAGGGGAACGAGGGAAACCTGGACCATCAGGAGAAAAGGGAGATGTGGGTCCTATTGGACCACCAGGAGACAGAGGTTATCCAGGATCACCAGGTCATCAAGGTCTCCCAGGTTTACCAGGACCCCCAGGGTTTCCAGTAAGTAAAGACAAGTTTTCCTTGGTTCCTTGTGAGTTGAGATGGCATGAAGGTAGCATGTGCTGAGCGATACCACTGTATCAGGAATTAATATCTGAGATAATTTCAGTGTTTAGTTAAGAGGTGGAAAAAATATACTCAGGTAATCAAGCAGCTATTTTTGTTATTTTTTTAAACTTGTGCTATGAATAAACTTCAATTATTTATTTCTTTAGCTCCTGACAAATCAATATGGCTACTCAATACTGTTAAATTTCAGGTTTTTTTGTAAGCTCAAGAACTAAATTGTAAGTCTTTGCAACTGAGAAGGAAGAGGAGGCAGACAAAAATAATTCTCAATAAAAGGGAAATCAGCATTTAAAAAGACAGTGGAATGCTGCCTGTCAGTTATAGATATCTTGGTTTGTCTCCATGTGCACACAGGCACGCATCCATGTTATGGATTCTTTTTACCCTCAATCAGACAGGGCAAAGCTCTGAAAACCTTTTCTAGTGAAGTTATTGCTCCTGTGATGTAGTTGGTTTTTTTTAGTTGGCTGTGGGTCAAAGTAGTCAGTCCCTAGAGTGGGTAAGAAGTTGGCAAATGCTATGCAAAAGGAAGGTAAAGCATAGCAGTGTCACTGGGCATCCTTACTGTCTTACGCAAATTAATTTCTGTAACACACTGATCATCTTGACAATTGGGAGTGCCTCTTCCACTTCATGGTATTAGTGGTCTTTATAGTATTATAATGTATTTGCAATAAAGTTACCTTTACAGTTAAGTAAATAACACAAATATATTAAAATATTCATTTTTTTGGTGCAACCATTACATTTTTAATGCTAATTTCAGCATTTTTTAATTTTTGTAGCATTATAAAGTGCTCTCTGTATGTTTCTTCTGATACATATCACCTTTTTTTTCCCTCAACAGGCTGATACAGTTTCACTTGAAGAAATAAAAAAATATATCAAACAAGAGGTTCTTAAGGTGTTTGAAGGTAAGAAAATGAAGTGTTATACAACTAAACATAAATCTTAAATTCTGTTCTAAATGTTTTAAATCCCTACAGCCTTTATATACATTTCTTTACATGTCATCTAACTTACACTGGACTTAGCAGCTGCCTTGTTGCTGTAGCTGTTTAACAGTTGTTAAAGTCTATTTAATATAGAATCGTAGAATGGGTTGGGTTGGAAGGGACCTGAAAGATCATCTAGTGCCAACCCCCCTGCCATGAGCAGGGGCACCTCCCACTAGACTGGGTTGCTCAAAGCCCCATCCAACCTGGCCTTGAATACTTCCAGGGAGAGGTGGCATCCACAACCTCTCTGGGCATATAATTATGCTCAAACAATTATAAAGTATAGTATCTGTTAACCAGAGCACCTCCTTATGTAAAAGATTGTCATTAGAAGGTAGCTTGCTCCAAGTTATAATAGCAAACATATGTATGTATCATTGTAGATACATATATGTACCATATAATATTGCATATGTATCTACAATGTCATTAAGACATTGAAGATTTATTAATGTGCAGACAATAGAAACATCTAATTATTTTTGGCACTGGTGGATGACTGTCTAAATGAAAGGCTTGACAGCTCTCAGTCATGCAGGTCTAAACTGCTGTGCTTTTTCAGCAAACATCCCTGCTGAGCTCCAAACCTCGCTCAGAGACTACCACCTTCTGGCACAGTTTTAAGCAAGTACTAGATTCAGCCAAGGCCTTTGTACTAGGTAAACTTTCTTAGGTGTGTCCATACCCCGAATAGGAAATACTTTTCTTCCCCAGCATTTTCTTAGTCAGACTTGAAAAGCTGTAACTCGGGTAGATGCCTGAAACAAGCTTCTGCTCAAATACCTCTAAACAGTAACTTCTCTTCCATTGCAAAATGCATTTCTTATGCCTGCAACATGCTTAGCTATTTTGTCATTAATATTTGTGGATACAAAGCCTTTTATCTTTTAGGGATACAAGAAATAAAGCTTGAGACTTTTTAAACTGTTCAGGCAGTTTTTCACTTTATTACAAGGCTATAATTTCATGTATTGTCACCCTTCCCCAAGCTGCTGCCCCTTAGGTGTTCAACGTACTATGTATTTCAGGAGCAATTTATTGGCTGAAGTTACTTCCTTTTCCCATTCAAATGGAATGGTAACAAATATTTAGTCTATTCATAAAAGAAAACTATAAAAAGGTGTCCTGCTTACAGGAAATACTGGTTTTTGTCTTTATAACTATTCCATTTTCTACACCTCCCTGGTGTTCCCATAGATCATCTATTTTTGGCTTTGTTTGTCTTTGACGATTTTCTGTCACTTTACCTATTTTTTGTTTGACTCCCACTCTTCTCTTTACTCTGTTTTTTGTTCTTAAATCTTAAAACTCCACCACAGTAAATACCTGCTAAATTGTGGAATGCTTAGTTAAGTTTTTTAATCCAGTATAAATGAGACATTGGCTCTAAGTTTTTTAATACGGTATAAATGAAATTCAAGGCTAGTACATAATTTGTCTGCCTCTAAGGAACACTGGAATGTTACCAAGTGCACTTTATTCCACCAGCAGGAGCAGTTCATGCTGAAACCTCTGCAATTAATAATGTTTGCTGAGCACTTACAGTTTTTTTCACAACTGCTTTCAATGTTTTGGCACATTCCAAGAAATGTTCACAGTATTTAAACTCTACTTTGCAACTTAATATGAGTTACAAACATATAAGGTAGCCCTTCATAAAGGTGTTAAGTAATAAATATTCTGTGTTCACATGGTTTTTTTGGTACTTCCATGAACAGGAATCAGAATTCATTTGAAATATTGGAATACTTTAGTAAAAGAGAGTAGCAATAAAAACTTTACTGCAAATTTGTTCAGTTTATTTCAAAGGGCAAAGACTTAGACATGAGTCTGAGTTGGAACTGAAGGCCTCAGTACTTACCGGAGCATTTAATACTTCAATATTTAGAAGGATTAAGCACCTTACTTCCAGAAACTTACTGGGGCTTTGGGATTTATTTATTTTCTCATATTTTGCTAGCAGATTTCTTATCCATTTTTTCTTGTGTCCTTTGTTAATGAAGAAAGGATGGCTCAGTTTGTATCTCAGTTGAAGCTGCCTGCTGCAATGCTTGCCTCTCAAGCTCATGGGAAACCAGGGCCTCCAGGAAAAGATGGGTTACCAGGGCCACCAGGAAAGGATGGTTTGCCAGGGCCACCAGGAGAACGTGGAATTCAAGGTAGGAATTAAAAAAAAATGTTCACATGAATTGTATATTGAAATCATTATACACTTTCTAATGATTATTAAATAAGCCAGGATTACCTACCTAGCTTCCTAATGATTAACTTTTAAAACTGTACTTATGTTTTTCCAGACTAGATCTAAATATTAACCCTTAGTAAATGTGTGGATTTTACTGATTAAAAATTCCTAATCAGTGCATTTTATTCTAATAAATTATAAAGTTAATTACTGACAGATATCTAAAGCTGACAGATATCTAGAGTACTGTAGCAGGTGGTTTTTTTCTCCAAAATACTTTAACAAAGAAGAAAAATTATACTAGCACCCTAACTATTTATATCCTGTTCCACGTTGAGAGACCATCTTATTTAAGAAACAAAATTTGATCTCCAAGTCTGAATGCTCTCAGCTCGGTTCCTGAGACAACACAGGGGAGGAAAAAATGAAGGCAAATATTATTCTTTAAGAAGCAGTGAAAACTGAAATATTACCACATGAATTCTTCTTACAGTGAAGTAATCTATTTTCACAAATCAGTTTCAGAGTAATCAGCTTTTCACTATACCCCAAAAGATAATTTGTGCATTCCAATGCATTTGGACGGTATAGGACTCTTGTTTCACTGAACTGTCTTTCACTGCAAAATTAGCTTCAAGGAATCCAGGCTCATTGTATCTGTGCTCTAGTGTAGAGCCAGCCTCTCAGAGATTAAAAGGAAGAGAACGGAATAAAAGGAAAAAATAATTCATTGATTAATAATACTTTGTGGGTGGGTAATATGTAATTTGCAGTTTATCTGTAGGTAGTTCTTTATTATCTTTTGTTAGTTTGGTCTGCTCTGGAGTCAGAGCAAGTCAGACTGGAATGAAGAACATGAGAGCAAAGCTGAAGATGTGTGGATCCTAAAGCTATCAGAAGAATAAAGACTTACTAACACTGATAAGCGCAAACCCCTGACAGAAGCTTGAAAAATGTGATGAGCTCAGAATGAGAAGAACAAGAATAAAGGATCAAGGAAAACAATAAAAGGCTTAGAATCTTACAACACTGACTTCATCATTACCTAAATATTCAGATCACTGGGAACAGTCAACTTCAATGTCAGTGCCAGATTGTTCCATGATGATGTTTGTGGTGGATAGTCTCAGATGCTTCCGGGAAGTGGAACGTTGTACTAGGTTTCATTTCCAGCTAGTGAGCATCAAGAGTAAAGGTGATAGCTGTGCTTGAAAAAAAAAAATAAAGCTGCTTTTTCATGCCTTATGCTTAAGTAAGAGTAGTGCCCCATGTATGCAGGATTTCCATTTATTTCACTAATATGCTGAATGCTCTTTTTTGATTAGCAAAAGGTAAGCTAAGTGAGAAGCATTTACTTCACTGATGCATCAAAAAGATATACAAAATTATAATTCCAAGGAAAGAAAACCAAAAATTTGTCTTACCTCCTTTTTACACTCTGAATAAGAGAGCACCCTGTGAGAGAAGCACACTTACAAATACCCTTCATGCCTTTCCCAGTTGTGCCCATGCATGTTACTGTTTTGTGCCAGCAGTAAAAAGACACTCAAATCTCTGAGCAGATTGAAAAGTATCCTTCCATATTCCAGCTTATTTTCAGCCATAAAAGACATAGCAGACAAGACTTCTTGGAGAAGCACGTTATGTGCATTTGTGGCTGAGACCATCAAGGCAGTGTGCACATATGCCTAAATCATAATACGCTTTTGGTATTGACTGACAGACACTATGTATTGTAACTCTCACTTGACTGTAGCCCAGATTACCAGCTCCAGGGTTTTGTGGTATGCAGTAATACACATCTGGGATGGCAGAATGAAACAATCTTTTGTCCCATACAGCAAGTAGATACTTTTGGAGAGCAATTAACAGGATGTCTACGAGCACCTCCAGAGCCTGCCTGTGGTGCTGCACCCTGAGCAGGGAGCCTGCTAGAGCCAGCCAGCGGAAAGGACACGTGTCACTGTGTGTTCAAGGAGGTGCTTAACTTGTGGCTTCACACGGGTCCCTCTATATGCCTTGAGTGTAGTGCCAGTTACCCCAGGAACTGGTCTGGTATGACCTGGCTGGATTCCACCACAGCCTTCTGCACAGCAAACCAATAGGTACGATTTGGTCCCAGAAGCAGAAAACACAGATACTAACTTTTGGAAGTCTAGGCATGGTCTTCAAAGAGTGTACTTAAGGAATTTCTAGACTTTTGGGCGTAGAGTCCATCATTTCTAATGAAGTACGGAATTGTCACCTGCTGGCCTTCAACAACGTTGTGCATAGTGTACCTCAGGTACTTCCTAGTGGTTCAGGTACAAATAATTCCAATTTTATAGCATGGTCTCAATAAAAATATGTCATGCAAACAAAAAGCAAGAAACTTTAATTATGAAACATGCAGCTGGTATTTAAATAGACTTTATATAATAGTGATTGGAAGATTAATATATATGTATATTTCTTCATTTTGAAAAAATAACCTATGTCATACGCATCAGCAAGCTGGTGCTATGAGGCAGTGTTTTGAGTGAAATGTATAGCGTCTGCTTCAGAGGGAGCAGAGAAATTTATTTACTTTGTATGTGTATTAAAGGATGATAATGTCTTGTAGAGAAACAGGAAGTTTATTTCAAGACTTTATCCTTTTGCAAACAGTCAGTTTGTCATGTGTTGGAGGATCTAGATCACTTAACTCCACTGACTTAACTGGATTTTTAAAACGATTATAGTAAGCGAATTTTGGTCCATTAAATGGATAATTTCGCAATCCAGAGATCCTTTATGTTAATATGACTATTGTTTTTTTTCTCAATAGAGAAAAGAAAAATTCATCTTAGTTAAACTTCACTGTTTCTACCAAATTAAGGAAAGAAGAGTTTTTTGTAGGTCCTCATAATGCATGGTAGCCTCAAGGAATCAAACATTACCACTCAGGAAAGAAAAATCCTATGTGATGAGCAGTGAAAGTTCCTTATCTTTATTGCTACTCTTTTTTGTAAAATTTGTGTCTCTTATTATAATAATTAATTTGTACTGTGGGAGCATGTAGAAACCTTGGCTGACATCAGGAACTCTTTGTAGTGGGTGTTGCCCAGACACAGTCACTCTTCTGAAATAGCTGTGCTGGTTTCAAGCATTACCTCCTGTAAACTGTTCTTTGCTGTGAATGGTGAAGTTAACCTGGTTTACTTTGATTTGAATCTCAGATGATACCTCTCAGCTGAGAGGGCTATAACATACAGAAGGAATTCAGCATGTATACTGACAGCTGGATAAGGGGGCTTGCTCTTAGCACCCTTCCTGTTGCTTTGCAGTTGTTTGTTTTTGAGATTGCAGAGTATTTGCACAGTATAAAACCTAGTGAATACTTTGGTCTCATTGTTCCCAGATGTGGTAATATATATGCCTCACATATGTTTAAAGAATCTCAGACTTCTCTAGATATTGACATGTTAGTTTCAGGTGCTGCATTATCCATGCAGATGGAAGAGGGTCTCCATGATTTGGGTGGAATACCTTTTGAAGCTGTTTAAATTTTTACCTCCAAGTTCATAGACATGAACTTGTGACATTTCCAAGTAGAGCTGAAGGTGTTGTGGAAGCGATGCTTCTGACTGTGATGTTTGTGGAGAGCACCAAACCAAGAGCCGTATTTTAGCTGTCACCACCCATCTGTAAGCAGATCCATTTGAACGCATACTTGTTACGGGCTGCTACCAAGTGTTTACCCTATTACCCACTTTGGGTACGTGTTTACATACCACAACTTTTGGGTTGCAGAAATCACAACAAAACTTCTGGAACCTGAGTAAAAGGCTTCGCTAAAGCAGTTGCCTCTTTGAATTAAGCAGGTACCTCTTACTGGAATTGTAATTCTACCAGTAAAAATAGACAGCATTTCATATGTGCTTTTATGTTAAAAACAATAAATCAAAATCTGCTTTAAGTGTATGGTAATATTTTCCTTTGACTGTATATGGGTTTGCCACTTTAAGCTCAGAGAGAAGGTGATATTCTCTAGAAGTGTAATCATGGCCCTATTCCTGAGCAAAATATACCTCATTAAAAATCAAGTATTTTCCTTGCCAGAATTACATATTATGTCATTTGGATTGTTTACATATAGGCCTATTTAATAATATGCTTACACTCTTAAATAAAGCCTTATTCTTAGAAAAGATACCTGGAAATTCTTGTATTAAACTTCAGTGTCAACAGAACTTACCTGCCACTGTGTACAAACTTCACCTTTGTACGTGTATTCAGATACAGCCAGTAATGGTTTACACTACCCCGAGTAGTATATTTGCATTGGCAGGCTGCTCTTTGTCCTATTGTGGGGGTTTTTTTCCTTACTGTCTTGAATTCCAGTGATGTTTACAGAATCATTCAGTCTCAGTCCCTTTTCAACTATGTTGTCTCAGATACCTACAGTAATGGTTATCATGAAGCCTGTAAACGTGATATATCATAAATGTGACTTCTCTCTTTTCCCTATAACTAAAGAAATGGAAAACAAATGATTAGTGACAGCACTACTTTGTAAAATTACAATTAACTGGGTTTGTAGTGAGAAATGTACTGTAACTCTCTATTGTAAATTAAGAAACATAGAACTATATATAATAAATAGGAAATTAATAGAACCTGCGGTTGTGCAATTGAGCTTCTCAAACAGTGACAACTACTATGTGTTACACAAGATTTTCATAGCAAATCAACTTGATGTAGTTATAAATACTACTATGGTCATTAAAGAGCAAAATCAGCATTCACAATTGAATACACACACCTGCATCTTGCCTTTTCTGAGTCTCTATAGCTTGTGTGCATATATGCCTTGTACAATCCTGCTTAACACAACTTGGTGACCAGAACGCATGATTAAGTTTGTTTCTCTGTGAGCTTTTAAGCAGTTGTTTTCATTTTGTTATGTTATGCATGTCACTCTGCATCCATTTTCTAATGGCTTTGCCTCACTAGAATTTCCGTGTTGAGGTGCTGAGAGAAGAATAATTGATGCTCTGTTTTGAAACCTAGGATGATGGCAACAGATAATAGACTTTCTCCCAAAGTGTATAATGAGCTTGTGTTTAATGGAAAACTTGAATACTCTGTGTACCAGTCCTACTATTCCTCGGGTCCATTGTAACAACCCTGAATTGGTACCTGCAGTACTTGCAGTAATTTCCTTGTGATTGTCCTGTGCAGTACCAGTGTTGCCATAGACCACAGTGCATTGACAGGACAACCTTTGCCATCCCTCTGCCAGTGCCAATTAATCTTCATGAGACATCAGGTAGATTGATACCACCACGCTGATTGGTCAGCCATGATTCTTCTCTTTAAGTCAAGTTACAGCTTTTCACAAGATGAAGTTTATTGTATGACATACACGATGCTGAAAATATACTGGTCCCTGAAGCAGAAAAAACTTCATTCCAGATGTGAGCAGAAGTTGGCTAATTTGCCAACAAAAAGATTAATTTATCTTCAATATACATCACCTTATATTCCAGCATCTGAGGTGTTGGGGAGGGAAGAAATTTTCCTTATAATGTCTTCTGAAGTAAGGGGTTGTGGCAGGTGTCACGCTTTTTCCTTTTAAAATGCCTTCATCTCCTGTCCTACATAAATTACATTCTCTAAATGGAAAAGCTACATTTTTAGATGGATTTTTAATTTGAAATATCAAGCAAAATGTTATTTGATACCCATAAGTCCTCTGCTCTACAGCAGCCAGAGTGTTTCCAACTAATAACTTTTACAAAGAGCTTAAGGAAAAGAAACAAGGGTGGGACAAAAGTTGCAGCGTTTGAGGAGATGCAAGCTATTTAGATAAATATAAAGCTGTGGCTTGTGAAGAAAATTGACACAAATTTTCAAAACATAACTAGTTATGTTAACCTTGTTAACAATATACAGGCACCTGGGTTGAAGTAGGCTTTGCATGCTAGGTCCCAAAGTCTGCACAAGCTCTAAAGATGCTTCGTTCCATGTGAGGACAGCTGTGTAAGGCTGGAGAGGGAGTGGGTCTTCTCTCACATACAGGGGGATATCTAAGAATACAACTACCAATTTACAGTCTAAAAAAGGGCAGACATAAAGATTTCTGTAGAGTGGAAAGGGCAAAGTCTCACTCAGTTTGGGGGCTATCAGAGAAGGGATGGTCAGATTCCTGCTGGCCTTTGGGTTGGTGCTTTACATCACTTCATTGAACAGGTAATGCTGGAAGAGAATGGGCATTTGGTTCTTCATGTGAGGAACCTCAGGAAGGTAACTTATAATCTTGGGGAGAGGTCTGGATAGTGAACGCGGTGAGAATCCTCTGGGAGAGGATGAAACGGTTACTGCTAGGAATTTGCATGTTTTTCAGAAGGAACATATAAACATAAGAGCTGTTTCAGAAAAAAAAAGTGAGCGTGTTTTCCCAATTATGTTTGTCTTGGTAATTTCCTATCAATGAGATATGTGGAAGATTGCTTTTCATAATAAGAGGATACTCTTATTTTCATATCTTTATTCTGTGTAGGTTATAGAGGACAGAAAGGGGAAAGAGGCGAGCCTGGAATTGGACTGCCTGGTGACCCTGGACCACCTGGCCCTGCAGGTACAAGTCTCCAGATTTATTTCTGCTACCATTATTTATGAACCAACAGGCCTTTCTCCTGGCTCTTATGCCAGTTTTACACCAGTGCCTATCCTCCCACGGTTGGTCGTAGCGTGAGGTCAGTGCCTTCTCACAGATGAGCTGGCATGCAGCTGATTGTCAGTGATGAAACATGGGGAACTACACATGCTCTGGCAAGGACTCTGCTAATTCTAACTTTGTTTTACCAGCTACTGGCCTGCCAGGCCCACCGGGAACGCCAGGCTCACCTGGACCGCAGGGGCCACCTGGACCCAATGGGAGATGCAATCCAGCAGATTGTTATTACCACATATCACAGACTCAGTCACGCACCAGCGGGAAATAAAAGCCCTCTCCCCTAGACACTTGGGTTCACAGTCACTTTTCACTCCTCTTAATAAGTTAATTTAACCTTTGAAATATTTGGTGCATTTTTTTTTCCTTGGCACTGCATGGTATATGGATAATTTGTAAGGCACAGGATTGTGCCTTTTTCTATGTTATTTGCAGTGTCACAATTACGGAATGATGACATATATTTTTCAGAGTGCATTCCATGTGTTACATTTCTCATATTTATTTTGCTTAGAGGAGAAAATAGGCCCAAATAATTTTCATAAGCTTCTTTCTTCAAACAAAAAGTATTTGATTATAACTTAAGACAGTATGTATGCCTCAGTATGTAAGCTGGCTTTATTTTTCTTGCTGGTGGTGAATTTTAAATGGAGAAAATGCATTTCTGAAGTTTAAAGCATATCCATTCATGGTGAATGCATGACCTGAGCTGGAGCACTGGCAACTCTGTCTAGACTAAATGTTCATGTCCATCAAGGAGGCTCCAACACACCTTCTGATCTGGGTCTGTATCATGCATCACGAATGCTACCCACCATTTCAGTCACTTCCTAGCTGTCAAAGGAGGAAACAAAGCTGCATTTATGATCTCTCTAATCCCATCCCATCCTACAGACTGACTGGAAATTCACCAGGTGTAGCTCTGAGAAACGTCTCTCCTGACCAGATGTTGTCCCAGCTGAGGGATTGTACTTTCGTTTAGTCATGGTTAACCTACAGTCCAGGTATTAAACTGCTAGGGGCTGGTGTTGATGTTCCCAACTGAGAACTGGCACATCTAACTGTTATGAGGACTTAGTAAGTGTAGTATCATTGCCTGTAGTCAAGCTACTCTGTCATTACATCTGCTTACAGCAAAGATGACCACTTGTTTTAGAGCAGAGGGTGGTGGGGACACAGTGAGACCGTCAAAGAAGAAACTTCACAAGCCTCTCATCTTACTGGTGGCACAGTTTTCCTCTTCTTCCTGCAATGATCACGTGCCAAAATAAACTTGAGAAGAACATGGAAACAGTGGGATGCAAAACTCACATGATTGCAACAAATTATTTGAGTTCAAGAGAAATTCAGAAAAAATGCAAAACCCTCCTTGGAAAGGTGAGCAGGACTTCATGCAATCTGCAGGCATTGGGTAAATCCTACAGGACCAGACATTGTCAGTGAAGAACAAAACAGAACGAAGTGTAAATCCTATAGACTTCAAAGGGTTGAGCAAAAGAAAAAGTGGAGAAAATTGATCACACAAAGGCTGATTCTGAAAAGGAGAGAGAAGGGTTGGCCAAATTTTTGCTCCTGATTACAGTGCAATACAAAATGAAGGTGCTATTGAGAGAACATGGACAACTATAACCCACAACCTCAAAATAAATCCCTAGTACAAAAGCAGTACTGAGGGCTCTTGCCCTGCCATTAGGAAGCCAGTCATTCTCTCTCATGTCAGGCAGGGAAGTGGTTTTGGTGACTTCGTGCTTGAGCAGTACCAAGCTGTCAGAGAAGCATTCCCAAATAGGAAGTGCTGGGTTTCAGAGAAACTGTTGTGAGGCACAAATCCGGCTGACTTCTGTTTTTTTCCTTAAAAACAGTAAGGAATGACTGGCAGGAGTCTTTTAGAAAAACAACACACATTGGTATTTGTTGTGTGTAGAGTTTCTAGCACTTGCACGCAGACCAGAGGAGCAAGATGACTACAAGATGTGATTGAGTTAACTGAGGTAGCTGGGGAGCACAGGCCAGCCTTCAGGCACACTTACTGAGAGGAAAAGCATACCCACTTAGCATGTTAATCACTTAGTTGTTTTGAGTCAAGAAGGTGATTGCCACAAGGAAGATGTTTAAGTAAATACCTGGGACAGGAGAGGGCAATGGGAAGGAGGATTGCAGAGAACCTGTGATGTACCATGAAACCATCTCCTGAAGGGGATTTGCAAGCTGTAATATGCCCTATAGCTGGGGACCCCTTGCGGGGTGCTTTAGTTGTCCCTCATGAGGATGGGTAAGGACAGGGCAAAGCCAGCAGGCAAACCACAGTCCTCATGCCTCCTTTCCTGCTCATCCCTCAGGAGGCAATAACTGCCCTGTCTTTAGGCCAGCACGTTCCCTGTTCTGTGGGCAGTGGGCGCCCATCCTGCTGGGGTGAAGGTGCTTTTGGAACCGGTGATCCTGCCTGTACTTAGCTCAAAAGATGCTGCTCCTGTTGCAGACCTCCTGTGCCAATGGAGCATGTCTTGGTTTGCTCTGTGATGTTGGCCACCTCTCCAGAACTGGTCCTGAGCGCCATGGCTGTGCAAACACTGGGAACCCATGAGGCAGCCTGAAACCAAGTGCTTGATTCATCTGCAGCATCCACTCCTGTCCAGACCACAGGTCTGCCAGCCCAGCAAGTAAAGCCAGGGGCCTTGCACCAATGTGCGTATCGGTGTATATGCACCAGTGGAAGAACAGGCCCCACATACTGTTTTGCATTCATTCAAATGAACTGCTGGTCAGGTGTCTTGCATGAATGTTTCTCATCCATTTCTTTTTACTTCTCTAGTAATTCCAATATATGTAAAAATACAAATATTTTTTTACTTCATAAGTTAATTTTAAACTTAATTTTCTGTGATAATATCAAAAAGGGTGCTGTCTTGTAAAGAGTATCCCCATGACTGCGAGGTTTCCAAGCAGCCCCCGTCTTGGAAGGCTGTACATAGACTATTGCATCGCGTTAGTGGTATGTGTATATTTTGGGGCTTTTAGCTAGCTGAAACTGAGCATCTGTTATTTGCCAGATGCAATTGTTATATATTAATTTACTTGAACTTATTGGAAAGCAGAACACTTTTTATATTTGAAGAAGTTTTATTTTTTCATCTCTGTTTCCTACAGATTCCTGTTTCTTTTTATAGGCTCAAATCTAAAGGTCTTTTTAAAATGTGTTTCAACACTTTCAGTTGATTTGCAGGTAACTTTGGTAATTATCTTGTTGCATTATTTTTTATTTTGATAAGAGCCCACTTTAATTTTCTCATGTGAGAAAAGGGATATTTTTTTACAAGGACTATCTCGATACCTTTTAAAAGATAACACATTCTTCAGTGAGGTAGAACTGAGTTAATCCCAGTTTAACTTTGTTTCATGCTGACTTGCTCCTACTCTGTATTTTTAGAATTGAAAGCAAAACGTAGCTGGGAACATGCTTCTGCACGGTTCTCAGATTTCGCCCCAGAAATCTCTTTGCAGTTTCAGATTGATGTGGTCTTAGTTTTTGGGAAGGGAGCTGGGAAGGGCAGAGGGGTGCTAATCTATTTTGCAATTTGCTTTATCAATTTCATATCTATTAGAGCAGTTTGTGCTACAGTAAGTGTTGCAAGGAACTAAACAAAAAGGATTATTTTTTCCAGTACCATAAGTTCTTTTTCTGATTTGGGAATGTTTATGTACAGCGGGACTTTGAACTAAAGTATCTTTAACAAAACATTTTAAACCTTTCCTAAAAGCTGTCTAAGTTTTGTTCTAGTTCAGGGCCAGACTTGTATTTTATGGCAAGTTGCTTTATTGCCTACTAAGAATGTGTTGGGGTTTTCTTCACATAGCTATGTACAGAGCTAATTAGTTTGCCTAAAGAAAGTAACAAACTTTGTAAGAGGGAAACTTTTCTGAGGCTGCAACATCCCTCCTTCTGTCCACACAGTGGAGCTCAAAACGTCTTTTCAGTACAAAGGGTTAAGCCCAAGCTGAACTCACTCAGCAGCGCAAGAAATGACCCGGTGCTGCCAAGACTCACGGCACAGGAGTCACCGTTTCTGATTCTGTTCTTGAACCTGACTTTTATTTTTTTTTCCTTACATCCATTTAGTTTTGCCTGGTAGTATTTGCAGAAATACTGCCTTTCTTGTGTAATTATTTTCAGGTAGGATTTTAGGTTTTATTTGTGTATATATACACATTATAGAAGAACATGCAGTAGCAGGACATCCAGCTTCCAGGCATCATTTCTGTCCACTGTGATGATGTTTGTCTCTAGGGGAGCAGGGAATCTGCTAAGGTTAATAAAAATTACAACAGTGTACTTCATACGATCAAGTGACAGTGCAGCCTACTTAATAATGTTTTAGGAACAAATATTTTTGTCTTAAACTGGATTTGGTTTCAATGCTAAAAGAGCGGTGTGATATTGGAAACAGGATTGATTATATCATCTGTTCTCCCTTTATGTTTTATGATTGTGGATTATGACAGATGTTAGATATGCACAGCTTTGTTAAATACATGAATTTTTTAAATTAATGAATAATCACACAAAATATTTTGCTGAGTCTTCTTTTTCACAGGGGTGAAATACTGTTTTTCAAGTCAGCGTATACACAATTTATTGCTTCTTTTTCTGTAATGTTTACAGAAAAGTCTTGTAAAAACCCCACGGGCTAAACTAACATTTTATAAACTTGTATCTCCAAAATACTACATAAAGCCACCCCCTAACCTTGCATTTTGCTAATGTAGTAGAACATGACATGTTAGAACGTGAGAAGTATCTCAGGAATCAAAACAATGTTGGTTTGGGTTTGGTTTTTTTATTGTGTTTTTGTTAGATTCTGGATATACTGACTCATAAATTTTCCTTGAAATCTGGTATGTCCACGACAACTACATTGTATGGGACGGGTGTTAAAATCCATCTGCATACATATAGGTAGGTATAGGCCATGGGGAACAAGTTTAACCATGACCTTGCCTTGTTTGGTGTTCACGTGGAAAACTCAAGCTTCGTGATACCTCAAGGAAATGTGGTTTTCAAATATTAATTGCTAACAAATGTTCCAGATTCTAGACAAAAATGAGTTTGTAGCTAAAAAGAATGTGGTCTACATGTCTTTCAGTAGTTTTATCTCCGAGTCTGCTGTTCTACAAACATGAATGCATTTAATTATTTACTGAAGTTTCAGTGTAAATATTTTCTGTCTCCCGTCAATATATTTGAAGGCTTTTCAATGACAAACCTTGTTTTATTATTTTCTTGCCTTTCTGAATGATATACAGCTGCCACTGACTGAATCACAGTACGTGCCAACTGGTTGCTTCTTTCCTTCATTATATTTTTGGTTTGGAACATTTAAGGTTCAGTTCAATGGAAATCTATTAAGTGGATAGAAAATTGCTTTTTACAGTAATATGTGGCCATTTACATCTGAAATAGGATTCCAGATGGAAATGGAAATGTTTCCTGTCCTTTTTGTATGTGATTCTATCAATCAGAAATTACAACCTTTCCTTCCATGTCAAATCACTAGAGGGAGAATGCAATTGTGAACAGGAGAAAGGAGAGGCACAAAGCCACTGCAGTGAGCCCTGGGGAGCATTTGACACTGGGGCTGCAAGCCTGGGATGGCTGAATTCAGGGAGTGGATGGGCAGGGGGGTGTTGCTTTTGATGACACCAGGGTCAGGCCTGTGCTTCCTTACAAGTTGGTGAAACTAAGGGCTCCACAGTCTGGAGGAAAAAAAAAAGAAGTGGAAAACCTTGGGCTAGTATATATATATATATAAAATATATATAGGCATTAATATAATCTCCCTTTTTATATATATAAACTGCAGATATATAACATATATGTATATTTTACTATAATATTCAACAGCAGTGTAGTAATTCTTATTAGCAACCTGGTAGGGAAAGCATTGGAGTCAACATTTTAAAATACCAGATTGGATGGTGAAGAATTGGCTATCATTTTGAGGACAGTTGTTAAACATGTTTCTCTTGGTTCCAGCCTACCCTTAAGTCTAGTAACTGGGAAGATAAAAAATTTATTTATCATGGTGCAGTTAAACCTTCAGAATTAGGAGTGGCAGCAGAGATCCTGATGGGTAAAAGTGCTTTTCATTAGCCTTTTGTTAAAGAAATCCTGTAGCATTTTGTGATGTTGAACCAGAAGGAGTTGAGAACAAGATTTACTTAGGACTTCACCAGGATTCCAGGAGCATCTGGTTAGAACGGGCAGCACACTGTCAGTGGCTTGTGAAACCTCCCAAGCTCTTTGTGCCTTCTAAATACATTTATTTAAACTAGCACTATTTTTCTGCGTCACCATAGTTGATACACCTTTCTTTTAAATTTATAATTCTGTCTTTATTTTCCAAATCTTTATTTAGTTGAATGTGCTGTTAATACATTTCAGTTCCTGATATGTTTTTTGGTACACAGTCTACCACTCTTCAGTTAAAAATTTTCCACTCTTGCACAAGACTCAGAATTGGTAAATACTTAGATTGACCAACATGTCCCTTACTGACTTACTTATAATAGGCTTGAGGATTTATTCTTCAGTTCTGTATTTCCAGTTAACACTCACGCGTCAGCTTGAAGGCAGAAAATGTCACAATCTTAAACTATCCACTTACATAGATTCTGCATTGAATTGACCCTCAGTGCTGAATTTGTTTGATTGTAGTAGTTCTGATTTGGTTTTTACATAGGACTGTTTTCTCTCCTACATGAGTTTCTTTCCATTGTGGAATTTTACGCGTTTTTCAGACTGTATTTTTTAAAGCACTTCACATTTGTATTTAAAAGTTGGGGGTTTATTTTGCTTCTTTTGATTCTTTATGTTTATGCCTTACATATGGAAAATAGTATTTTCATTCTGTTATCATTTGGTTTGTTTGGGTTTTTTTTAACAGTTTTACACTTTATAGGCAAAATAAAAGTTTGCTGGTGAAACTCTGATTTGTCATTACCACTGACAGTTTATTTACTGCACTAGATGAGGAGTACTTTTGAGGACCATGCTCAAAGTTGGTAAAACCCAGAACTAATTCTAGAGTGTTATGGAACACCCTTACATGTGAATAAGTTAATCACCTTGTATGCAGTTTTCTGGATTTGTTCCTTAAGAATGAAATTCTTTGCACTCATCTGTACTGAGGACTTCTTGTAGTATTAAAGTAGAAGATGTGGGTTATGAGAGTTTGAACAAACCAGAGGTGCAGGAAGACTGTTCTGTGTCAGGCTTTGCCCAGAGTCTCTGGGAAGGACAACTATTTCTTTATGTCTATTTTCTTTAGCCATTGTTTCCCTGAAATCTCACCCAGTGCTGCTTCTATAGAGCTAAACAGACAGCAGTACACACTTGTAGATATGACTTGTAAAGATTCAACCTCTTTCATATTTTATCATTTAAAATACTGGGCTGTGCAAGGGACATAAAGAGATTATCAAAATTAATCCCATTTATTCTCAAAAGTCTCTTATAAATGTGCAAATATACCTTCTTTTAGTAGGCAGCTTTATCAAACATTCTTCTCCTGAGTGATGTCTATTTAGGCCTTTTCTGTCAACATGAGGTGTGAGAGAAACGGCTCCTAGATGCAGCTCAAGCATCAGGTTTGTTTTGAGGAAGGCTTATCTACTGATTTTTTTCAATAATTCCTTTTAGACTAATATTATACCAGGACCTTTGTCTTTAGTGTTGCCTTATACATTACATGCAAAATGCATAGCTCAAATGATTGAGTTACATCTTTTTATTCTCACATGGCATACAAGTCTACTGTTTTGAACATAGACAATTAAGGGCTGGGAGTAAAAAAAATCAACACTTAAAACAAGCATGCCAAAGTGTGCATTTGAAAATTTGGATGACTAATGGCAAAATGAAAGGAAATATCATAGGATGGTTTCATTGTTGTCTTCGAGAGACAATACACTTGAGAGAAGGTAAAGTCAAAACCACAAATAGTTTATAGTTTTTACAGAGAAACAAAATACCCATATTGCATGTTTCCCTCTAAAAACTGAGTTTATCTCAAAAAGGCAACTTGGGATGTCTAATGGCGATCGTCTAGCTGTGCTGTTCATTGGTATCGAATGCAACCATGCATACAAAAGCACATAGGGGTTAAAACATTATTTATTTGGGTTTTTTGGACAACCACAGATGTTACTTCAAAATCTGTAATCTTTACTATAAAACCTTTCTATTTCTGGGACTTAAAACTCCCTTGACAGTGGCTTCTAGCCTTTTTAGTTTGATATAGAAGGAGGCAAGCTAGAATAGGCTTCATACAAAATTACAAACGCAACACAAATTGAAGTGGAAAATTAAGAGGTTATTCCACACGGCTTATTCATGAGAACCCAGGGATCATACCTTTACAGAGATTTACAGCATAAAAGGTGTCAGAGGTGGCAGGTTTTCCTAAGAGCAGCCTCCCAACGGTGTTTCCACAACTGAGGAGCTGAGGGAGGCTGTGTATCCTGTACAGCACATACATAAAATGAAATGAATGTGCAGGAAGTGATGTTGTTTGCTTGGGAGTGCTCTGGAATTCATTTTATAAGCATAAAAGAATAGCTATAACAGAAGTAAATAAACTGTTCCTTTTTTATTTGATGGCTGAAGACACATTATTTCACTGTACATCATACATAGGAATTAAGTAGGGGAGGAGGAGAAATCACAGAAACTTTTTATTTAAAAAAAAATAAAAATAGACAAGTGCCTTTTTTACACCCACCCACCCAACCCACGTCTCCAAAGGAAGAAAGGGCTAGAAGGCATCACCTGTGTATTTCTGTAAGCACCATTCTTCCAGCTTGTGTTGCTAAGCACACCTTTAGAAAGAATGTACAACCACTGTGTTAAAAATGCCTTACTGAAACCTTGGTTTACAGCTCCTTGTTTGTATTTCTCCTTCTCCTTCATTCCTTATTGTTTCTCAGCTGTTTGTGCAGGAAGTAAATTGATGCTGACACTTTGTGGCACTTGTGTTGCCCATTCATGGCCCTTTCATGTTCTTATCAACTCTCTGTCCAGCCTCCACACTACAAGACGATGGCTCGCAGTACCCAGGAGGGCCAGGAGGGCCAGGAGGACCAGGAACTCCAGGCTGACCAGCCACCCCAGGGCGGCCTCGTTCACCATCACGACCTTCCCTGCCATAGCTGGGTTTGCCTGGTTCACCTAGAAAAGTGGATGCAGGTGTTAAAATTGGTAGTATATGACTTGCTTAGTATACGTGTAGCTTTACCGAGCATCATGTTTTTACAAGCTGTACAAGGATACCTTTTTATTGCTCTCAGTTGATTCCCCAGAGAGGTGCCTACTTAGAGGGACAGTTTTCCTCTAGTAGACAACCAGGCCATGCTTACACACCTACAGCAGTGAAATTGCAGGCCCAACCCTCTGCAGTTGTACTGGAGCAGATCTGCTGCTATAAAAAACAATGCAGTGTAACTGACTGCAGCACTGCAGACAGCCCTGTTGGTGCGTATGAAGGTGTAGGTGTTACTCACTACTTCAGAGTTATATTACCACTCCAGAAAGAGACACACCAAGAATTTATTTTTATTCTCCACCCTGGTGTGTTGGGAAAATAGATGTATGGAGTGGAACTGCTGGGCACTGAAACAATTTTTACTTCTAAATCTTCAATGAAGGGATGAAATACAGTGATTTTAGTAAGCCTCTTCCAATGATAAATTTCTAAAGAAGACAACTCCGAATTTTGAAAACATCCTAGGTGTCAGCAAGTACTCAACTGATTTTTTTTTCCCTCCTTTTTACAAAGACAACAAATTTTGGTAGTTGCTGTCTATATATACACACAGAAATGCACTGCAGAGAGATACCTATGGAAGTAACATGGTTATTTTCATTCACTGGCCACTAGAGGGCAGTTGTGCTGCACTTATCAACAACAATCTGCCCTGGACCCTTGTTGCATATCACTGCATTTAATTACCACAAAAATGAAGGAGAATTGTATTTTGAATGTTCTAAATTATGAATGGAGATTTTGAAGACTGCTGTGGCTGCCAGTGAAATACTCTGGGGTTTGTGGGTTTTTTTGTTTTCTTTTATATATAAATAAATACTTCCATATAAAAAAAGAGGCGATCACATATGTGTAATTATCTCTTTTCTTTTTTTTAAAAAAAGGTTTTTTTCCTAATCTTTCTACATTGAGATAAATGGTGTGGTAGCTCTTTAGTAGAAGAGCTTTGAATTCTGATTTGTGACTGTGTTGTTACCTATGAAATAAAAATTATGAAGTAGTGTTATTTGGAAGTGTATTGTTTAATGGACACCTTTTATCTTTCCAAGGCAAATTGAGGAATCTGTTCTGAATAAGTTTTTACTACATATTTTCTTATTTATCATCATCATTGTTATATTTACCTGGAAGACCTCTTGGTCCAGGGTAACCTTTCAGTCCTCTGCCAGGAAATCCTCTTTCTCCTCTTTCTCCTGGTTCACCTAAAGCAAATTCATGAAATGTTAGTTACAGCCTGCTTGAAATACTACTTTCAGTAAGTTACCCCTCAGACATGAATGGCTAACAAGCAAAGAATTTAGGTAGCTGTATATATTCCTCAGATCTCTGAATGATGTCCTGACACACGTCCTTGTAAGAGGTTTGGGTTTGTTTGGATTTTTTCCCCCATTTGGGTTATACTCAGAAGTAGACATGTTGAAGAGAAAAAAAAAATTACCTGGGGCTGGACAGTACCACATGAAATATGTCATAGCCTACGTAACAAAAATAAACCAAACTCACAGAACTACACAGGCTGTTTTGGAATACAGGCTGAGGGTACTGACAAATGGTTTTTGCAAGACCATGTGAACTCCTCTAATAAGAAAAATTCTCAAGTGCTAGTCCTTGAAACTGCTAGTGCAGAGAAGAAAAGAGAAGCTGCCTTGCACACATCACAGTGTTCTGTTGACATCCACATAAGACATTAGTAAAAGTGTAGAGGATGACCAGAG
>VZRW01008836.1:381749-431749 GCA_013398125.1 Aegotheles bennettii | reverse complement strand
CTGAATTATAACATCCTCACCAAATTTTCAGAAGAGCTAATTATATGGATCACAGTTAGATTAAAGATTTAGCCAAATATGCTTTTTATAGCTTTGCTTTGTTACACAAATATCGGCTAAGGCAGTTGAATGGCAAAGCAACCTCAATTCAGGGACATTATTTCAGGGTCTAAACTGCTCTGTTTTGTAACTTTTATATTGACATTAGGTGGGACTCGGAGATCTCATTGTACTGAGGACATTGAGTTCTTATGAAGGGATATGAACATTAATAAATTTTCTGTTATGAATGTGACTGTGTACATCATCTTGGAAGATTTAGGGCAAAGTTTGTTTAGTCTAATATTGGTTTGCCTGAGATTTGCTTTGACACGGCATCTACAATACTGAAACGTAATATAAGATAAAGCTTTGCAAGCTTTCGCCAGCTCACTTAGAACTAATTAAAGTTTCCAAATGCAGGCCTCTAGTCTAGGAGTCTTAATCTTGGAAAAATAAAATTCCAGACTGACCTGTTGATTTTTCAGCCCTGTCTCTATTTCACGTGGGAAGGTGCCTGACTTGTTGACTGGTGCTACTATCTGTGGGTAGGAGAGAAGACCTCTTCCACAGTTAGAATGTGTCTTGGTGATGGAGCAAACTTGCACGTTACCATTTCCATTTATATGTGCTTGTGTGCACAGTTTCCCTAAGGTAACATTTCCTATTACTTTTTGGGATCATAAAACTTCTTCACGTAAGTAAGTTTGTTTATTTCAATCTATAAATAAAGCTAAGAGTGCTGGCCAAAGGTCCAATTGCTCTTTAGTAAATAACCAACACAAAAGTAAAATAATAATAAAGTAAATTAAAGTGTTTCATGATTTATTTACATCAACTATAATTGCTATAAATCCACATTTATGACTATAAATTTGATCTGACAGATCCTTTGTAGATTAAATAAGGCTCAAGAGTTGCATAAAACTACTATTCATCAGCTGAAGTTGCATAGAGTCCTACCACCCTGTCTTCAAAGTTTACTTTTCTGCCCCACCTTCTTCATCCTCACTTCACTTTTTTCATTTGACTTTTCTTTCTGGTCTGTCTCCAGGCTTCAAACTTCCCATCCTATTTTCTGACCCAGATCTGTCATTCTTTTAATGTGTACCTTTAATCCTGAAGCTCTGGAAGTGTAGAGAAGCTCAGGACAGGAAGAGCTGAGAAGCTGAGTCTATTTAGTTGACTGCAAGAACACAACAAGAAATAAACAGCTGGGTCTATGAAAAATTTGTCCTTTTTGGCCTTGGGGTAACCACAAAAGGATGCATATCTCAGGGTGTCAGAGATGTGGTTTAGCAGCAATGTGGCTTTAAGCAAGTTAATACTGTGAATGTGTATCATATAATGTATACAAGTAAGAAGCAGTTTCAGAGCACTTAAGTTCAGGAAGGCTGCATTCTCTGTACAGTGACTAGAAAGAGGGGAGGAAAGAGGAGAGGAAGTACATGTATTGGGGCAAATGGTTACAGTGCTATAGATTACCCTCCTGCTATCTATCTTGACAGCTTTATGACTTCAAAGAAATTATTATTCTAGGTTTGTCAATTCTCTATTCTTCCAAAGACCACAGCTTCACAATTAACAAAGATGTATTTTACTGAATGAGTGTGTTGTCTTACGGAAATAGTAGTGTATGCTACTTGATAACTCTAGGAAGTTTTTTCTGTCCTGTCCCTCTTTTATGTGTGTAGTGGTGTAGAATCTGTCTCTCACCAATTTAATGTGTATGAGATCCCAAGATTGATATCAAAATAATTTTGTCCAATGGGTGATGTGATATTTCAGTTGTTTAGTGTCACGTAGTGTACTACTGCTAGGAGCATTCTTATTCAATAAGTGTAAGTCCCATCGTTAGCCACTGGAAGACCCCTGTCCATGTACCATGTTGAAAGTTTCTAAAATTGAGTCTTCTATCAACCCTGTGGAAAGTTCAATACTTGTGCAGTGTCTTAGGGTGGACAGTGTGGCCAGGACTTAGAAGGAAAACTGAGTTCTGTTCCTCACTCTGTGGCTTTGGGTAGCATTATAGAAGGTGTTTCATACCTGTCAGGTGTAATGATACCATTTGCAATTATCTTTTGGGATTTCTTGATGAGAAGAAATGCAAATTAAGAGGTACCATTGTTACTTATGACCACATGCAACAAATAGCAGCTTCTTTTTGTTTCTTTACTTCTGCCCTCTCCTCCTCACCCCTGAACAACCTCTGCACTGCCCTCTCCTTTCAGTTTCTCTCATCCTCTGCTCGTGTACACGTATCTATATGTTCATGGATGGAATGGGTTTATTCCCTGGTTGAGTTCCTACATGTCAACATGCAAGTTAGAACGAACTTTGCCTAATTTTAACTAACCTGAAAGCAGGGGTTCTTAATGGGGGTGCTGACACAACCTTAACTAAAGCAGTGTGAACATGTTGCTATAATTTATAATGTCAGTTTATATTCCGGGCGGTTTCTCCGTATACTGCGTGAGGCACTCAGACAGGAAAGGAAGGTACTGCAGTGAATTATTGTGTAATTAATCATTTGACCATGAGGGACTCATTTACTAATTAAAAATGCAAAAAGAGTAAATTGAAATAACCAGTGACTAATAAATCACGTTTTTTGACATGTCAGCAGCATTGTAATATATCATAATGTATCAGCTGGAGACATACAGATCTTACCTATTCCGTTACCTTTTACTTCACAGCTGCCAAAATCATTCGTTATACTTCCAATGCAGTTCCAGGTGCTGTTCATAGAGCTACCATAGCATGCTGAATTGAGATACGGCTCAGGCTGATGTATGTACATAGTAATAGGTAGGAGTGTGTGATTCTCTGCTCTTCTGACTGTGCCCACTGTCTCTGAGCATATTAGAGGGGGACAACTCTCAGAGTGGCCTCTGGGAAACAGAACTGTGACTTAGAAGCCTAAATTTCAGGTCTGTCTGAGTATTCCTGCCTCTGCAGCATTCGTGGCAGGTACATCACATCTGTGCCTCAGCGACAGCTGTTCATGAGCTGCTGTACTGGTACAATCTACCTGCAATGGTAGGTGAAGGTAGCTTTAAGGTGTGTGTGAGACTGGATTGAAGGATTTGACACATTGCAGAGCTGCAGTGCTGAGGGCCATCATCGGTGGGGTAGGACACCTAAGCCAGAGACATCTCAAACCACCACCTCTGCATTCCTGAGTTAGATTATTGAGGCCCAGATCTGCACAGACTTCATGTATTGTGATTTTATTATTTTTTTTATCCACATGACCTTTGGAAAGTATTCAATTTAGAAGTTTTTAAATAGTGGTGGGGATTTCTGTGCCTTTTTGTTTTACAGCGAGGATGAGGGAGAAGAGGATATAAATTTCCTATTGTTGTTAAGTGTAAACTTCTGCATTGTTAACCTTGTACGCTAAAGCTGTGTTTACTTTGTGTGGGTAAAAGATAGAGGTGCATCTGTGGCTCCAAAAAGGCTGGTACAGATGTCAGAAGTACAGTTCTAATTTGAAAAACAGCTTTATAAAATTGCAACTTTTGTCTTCTTGGATTTGTTCTGTGTTCAGTGGGAAACCAATCTACATCTCGTGCTGGTAGAAATGAGATTTATTAATATGATTTTATGTAAAATCATCAGAGGGAATAGAGCTGAAGTCTCTTTTCTTAAAAGTAATGTTGAATCTATTTGCCTAGCTCCGGTTAGAGTGAATCACTTCTTGCATTCACATGCTGATCCATTGAGGAAAATAGATAGTGCTTGTAAGTAGTGTGGATTGTGAGTTCTCTATTGATATTAGAATACAAATGCAAAAGATAATATGCTAGTTTAGGTTTCAGATCCCAAGCTGAGCTGCTGGGCTTGTAGCAGGGGTTTTTGTTTTCATTTTCTTAATTGGAAAGACAGACCCACTTCTGGAAGCTGTTGTGTCACAGTAAGTGTGTAGTCTTATTGTGCTGCTTTCATCAAAAAAGTTTACTTCAGCTTGTCAAGTAGTGTGGGTATTTCATAACACTGAAGACTGCAGGTATTAAAGGTTTCATGCAAAAACTGCTGATTCATGTGGCAAGTTGGGTTTTTGCATTCTGGAATTGTAAATATTTTATTTTTATACCTTTTATACCTTTAATTCATCAATTTATACTAATCATGAAAGTGGAAGGAAAAGAAACTACATTTTTGCAGCAGGAAAGTAGGAAACAAGTAATGGCTTCTCATTGATTAGATAACTGTATTGGACTTTTCCCCGAAGAGAAACACAAAATACAGAAAAACATCAGTTATTTGCTAGCCTTTAAAATTATGATGGGAAAAAATATGTCAGGAGGGAGGAAGTTGTGTCTGTTTCACAAATGTGGCATGGTAAATAGTAGAAGAATCTATCAATATAACAAAAATACAGATTGGCTATTGAATATTAGACTATTTTTCTTTTAAGACAAGTTGAATATTTCTGGGAAAACTACTGTGCTGTTTAACTTTTAATTGCTAAGGTCTCATATTCAGTCTGTAACAATGGTTTATGTTAGCAAACATGTTTAATAGCTATCTGCTCTCTCCACTTGTCTTCAAATATTGTGATTTAGATAGAATCCTAATGCACTAGAGCAACTTGTCCCAGGAGCATTATTCAGAATATAAATTAAGTGATATTATAACGGAGCCCTCGCTTAGCTCAGCATAATGAATATGAAACATCATGTACTAGTGACCAAGGTCATGGTACGAGAATGAATTACTCTATTAACTTCTCTTTTAAGTAGCATTAGAGATAATAAATGAAGAGATTTAACGGGATTCTGATAATATTATTCATGCAAAAGTAGCATACTTTATCTTACTAAAACAATTAAGATCTGTTTTGAAGATATTTTACACTTTGGAAATATGATGCTTAGAAGTGTTTATTGCATGTAGCAGAATGCATCAGCATTAGCCAGTAATGCAGATAATCTGATAAAAATTGAAAAGCTGATTTGTACACTATGCTAATTCAGGATCATCTCTTTTGCCCTAGGTACTGTCCAAATGCTCCATAAGATTATGGAAGCTTTAGTAGTGATATTAGATTAAATTCAGTTCTTTTGCTTATAACTTTTTTTTTCAAAAAGAAAATTACATTCATCATTCTTCTCTATAAACCCTCTTTAGCTGCCTGCTAAGTAGTGTACAATATCGTATTTTAAGCCTGCTGTATTACTTTTTTTTATCCAGACATATTTAAGCCTCCTCTCTCAGTTATACAGTATATTATTTCAGGGATAGAAAGTTTTGTTATTATTGTGATACCTCTACATCTGAACAATAAAGAGACTTAGTGATTTGCCATGTGTTCCATAGCACACTCACATGTGCTCGGGTGAAATGTAAGAACAGTTGATAAGAGATTACTCTTCAGTTTGCCAGTGACCACAGTGCATGGAAACTTAATGCTGTATTTGTTTCTCCAGTTGGGCTTTTTGGAGTTTTTGTTTGGTTTGGGTTTTTTTCATTGATTTCCCTGAATTTTTCATTAGTCGATTGTATTACTGTTTTTGAAATAGTTGTGCGAGAAGAAAATGAAGAGGTAAAATTCTGAATTGTTGTTTGGGGTGAAATCTGCCCTTAAAGTGTAGCAAAAAGCAGAGAAGGAAATATTGCTATGGCCTGAGTATGGATGCAGATAGTATATCATGGACAGTTTGCCCATGATGATAATATTAAGTGTCCTCAGGATTTTTAAGGAAAAATGTGGGTTTTTTTAGGGAAGAACATAGTGCAGTGTTCAGTATACCGCAGGCTTAATAAGCTCTGTGGGCACACACTCTTGGACGGTGCAGTAACCATTACCAAACCTGATCCTGCTTCTAGAGAAGTTCAGAGTGTTCAGTCAGGACCCTCCTTGTTGGTGGGAGAGGTTGAAATCCTCTGCTCTGTTTGTTCCTTCTGCAGTATCTCTATATAATGACAGAATTCTCACTGAACTTCCTGTAAACTCTGTAAACGTCTTCTGAAGTCAGGAGTAATGCTATCATTTAGCTCTTTTTGTAACAGAATTAAGAGCAAAATCTTTGCCCACTGTGATTTAGTAGGAAGCAGCATGTGTAGGCAATCCAAACTAGGAAACCTCTTTGTAATGCAACTGCTCGCTAACTGGCATATTTGGAAAGCAAAGTTTTTAATGTATATGCTCTCTTTATACCCAACATTGGTTGAACACCCTTACCCATCAAATATGTGAAATATGCACTTTTCTATCTTGGGTCGTGTTTTTTTGTGTGTCACTATACTTAAGACCTAATTCAGATTATACAACAGCTTTGGGAATTACTCTGCTCTGAATTTTGCTGAGGTAATGTAAGAACAGGTTCATCCATGTGCACTGTTGGAAATGCCCGCTGTCTGGTTATCTCTGTCCCTCAACACTTGGCTTCCCCTGGTGAAGGGTAGCAGGATGGCCATTAGAGCTCAAAGTTTTAAGAGAGAGTGTTGCATTTGTTGCATTTCAAATTGCAAAAAAATTGTCCTCTCAGACTCTTGTCAAAAGCAGAGGGCCCTGGGGGGAAATAAGCCATTGTAATTAAGACTGTAACGTATCTCTTCAAAGCACAAAGTAGAGCCAGGTAAATGGGTGTCCTTGTGCTATTTATACCAGCTTCTTAATTACGCTTAACGTGACCAGTTCAACTTGATCCCGCATCAATTTTGCAAGTGTAAGTAGACCTAAAGCTTCAAGGGTAAGATCGTGTTACACCTTAACTTACAAAATGTGTGTGTCTGTGAATGAAGCAGATTTAAATATATTTAATAAGCCAAGGGACATAGTTCCATAGGATTGGTGGAAAAGGAATTAAAGTATTAGTTTCTTATATTTTATGATTAATGTTTTTCTTTACATAGGACCCGAAAGTCCAGCTAAGATCATGAAATGCATGTTGGGTTAAATCTTTCTTTGTTATAAAGTATAGTCATTATATCTCAGCTAACTCTAACAAAATCCCTAATATCTATGCATGCCTGGAGTCAAAATAGGTCAGCTCATGGGCGATTGCATTATATTTTATTATTTAAACTTTAAGTGATTAGTTTAGCACTTAAAAGCTTTGGAAAGAATTGGGTTATTGTTCTTCTCTTTATCCATAAGCAAACTGACATGCAGCTGGACACGGAGCAGACTTGTTTCATGTTTTCTCTCAAGGCTTTCCCCAAAAGTTAAGGGCTGTCATTTTTTCCCCACTAATTTCAGCATTAAAGTTTAATTGCAACACATGGAAAATACATTTCCCTATGATGAGGGCATCCTTTTTGATTTTGAAGATGAGGCCAGATTTTGCCTGCAGTCTCGGTACATATAGACTTGAAAAACACATGTTAAGTAAAGGGGAGGAAAGAAAAGCTGCTACTTATGTCTGTGTCTGGATTTAGGTAACACAAACCAAACGGGAAATAACATGATCCCAGCAAAGTCAAAAGGATTTTATTAATCAGGGAAGGTTTTTTTTTCTCGTATGTACCAAGAAACACTTCAGAAATAAATGGATATGATTTAATTAATTAGCGACCTGTGCTACTTTCTGAGTTTTTTTATTCATGGATCACACCAGCCCTTTCAATATAACAAGAAGCCTGTACCTGCTTTTGTCTCGGTCTCAGCTGGGAGTTGAATCAGTAGCTAAACCCATGTGAGCACTCCGACAGAGACATGTAGAAAAAAATTATTTGCTGTTTTCAGTTGCATAAGGGAACTCGGTAATCTCAGAACTGACAGGATTCAATACTTATCTTCATGTTTTCATGCTGCTGTGATGCATAATTTTAGTGGTGCAAATGCTCAATTTTTTAAATGATCAATTCAGACAATAGGAGAATGCTGCTTTTATTTTGGTTTTACTTACGTATAGAGAGCATCTCAAAGGTGTTTTTTTTTTCCTATTATGCTATCATATTTACAGTAGGAATACCAACGTTTTCTAAAATTCTTACTCTACTAATTTCTTTGCTTTCTTCCAGTTATCAGTACCTGAAGAGCATTTTTTTGTGAGCCATCTGCCTTGAACTTCTCTATTCCTTCCTCAGATGCAAAAAGGATATTACTTAAAAAATAACAAGTTCCTATTTAGTTATTCACCACGAGGGAATAGACAAGGAATGAATGATTTCTGTCTTTACTTTGAGATATGAATTTCTGAAACCCATTTTCTACTTCGTATAAAAGACAGTCTTATGTGAGCAGTTATTACTTGATAAATATGTGTAAAATTATTGTTTTAAAATACTTTGTCTAATCATGAGGGAACGTGAAAATATTTTCTTTTTCTGTCCTAGTCAGAAACATTTTTGGTGGATAACTAAGCCCAGATAATGCTAGTAACTTCTAGCAAGGCTTGATCTATAGCTTGCATTGAGTCAAGTCTGAAGAAAAATGGTTCAATACCTTAAAAGTAATTAAGACCTTTATCTGAAAAACAGTTATATATGTGCTTAATTTGATGCATGTAAATAATCCAATTGACTTAAATGCGAATATTCATAAGCATTAAGTTAGGCACAATTTGCAAGATCAGGAAGTAAAACAGTCCATTTTGTGCAAAGTGTTGTATAAATTTTCCGTGGGTTTCCCATGTGTTTTGGGGACTTAGAATGGGTTTTCTCTATATTAGGAGCATCCTAAATCCAGGCTATACAATGTGGCATCTGCCTCTTCTCTGATTGTGCTGAACTCAAGCATGTGAAACGAGTGTTTCAGCATCAAGTTTCTCTCATTTCCAGGCAATTCTAAATTCTTGCTTTGATATGGCAAGACATAAGCTTAGGACAGCAGCAAACCAGCAACCTATTCTGAGACAAGCTCTTGGACCCTCTTAAATCTATACAAGTTTTGCTACTGACTGTATGGTTTTAATTTCTGTCCACGTTTCCTGCTTCAGTACCCTATCAACTGTGTAACATTCCTTCCTTGTTAGGTAGGTAGGATGTGATAAGATCCTTGTCTGTAATCCTTAGTTTCTACACATAAATCTGTGAATGCTATGTTTCAAACTCTTAACTGTATGTTGGTTTCATTCAAGGTTGGACTTGATGACCCTGGAGGTCCCTTCCAACCATTATGATTCAGTGATACGAAAGATTCCTTATACCTTTTCTAAATTCACTATATACTTGCAAATTTAATTAAATGGTTTTGTTTGTTTCATGCATAATTGACAAGGTGACAATTAACTACATGTTACGTTGTCCTTTGCCTTGGGTATATAACACTACAATTGTGTGCTGAGAAAATAAAAGGAATTAAATGGTGATTCAGAATTTAAAAAACCAATCAAAAATGAATTACTTTGGCTTCAGCTGTTCCATTTGTATCTGTTCCTACACATTAGCCTAGGCATGTTCATGTGGTACTAGTTAGTATACTTAATTTCTGACTAGTATGTTGTAAAGGAGTCTTCATATTGAGCAGTAAATCAACAGCAAACCTCTGTAAGGTTTAGGAAACAAGTCACAGAAAGGCTGAAAAAAACAGGGAAGTTGCAAAGTTGAGTTGAATGAAAACTATTTTCTTCCTTCTGTATAGTTTGTGTACTTCATTTGGGTGACACACTGGCAGTCCAGAGGAGAGGCAGAATACTACCCCTTTCTACACCTGAACTGCAAACAACTGTCTCACTTTCTATAAATGTGTACATTGTCACAAAGAAATTGAGTCTGGAGGAAAAATTGTTTAAAATTAAAGTAAAAATATCCCCATTAGAGTCCACATCAAAAGTATTTATATGAAAACCTCTGATGTCCTTATTCTGAGCACAGAATTTGCAGCTTACTGGTAAAGGCAATACACAACATGCACCAGAGGTGACCAAAATACGAAAACAGGTAAACAGAAAGGGGAATATCCTTAAATGCTTTTTTATATAGGATTAAGTTGTAATTAGGTAATTAAAAATATTACATAAAATGTGTGATCCCAGGAGAATCCACAAGGCCCTGATGTCTATCATCATTGATTGGAGTGTTGAGGTGTGTCAAGGAGAGGCAAGGTCATGCAACCAATGCAATGAGGCAACATGCATAGTTACAGGTTTAGAGCATGATTGACTGTTACGTTCTTGGTATTAAGAATAGTAAGCACATCACTGTCTACTGCATTGCTGCCTGAGCCATAGTATTGCTTGCATTCTGCCCTTACCTGTAATACGTTTTTTTCTTACTGAAAAAACCAGAAATGTTTTCTTTAGTAATGCAAAATAATGCAACTTTAAGATTACTTCTTCGTTATCCTATATCTGGAATAGCAAAGGATTAAAGTAAAAAATCCATATTATCCAATGAATTTTGTATTCTAGATCTTTGTTTTGGGCTATGCCTATTTGAGTTGATGCTAGTAACACCTTCTATTTTAATTTGCGTGATCAAGCTATCTTCCTTGCAATAGAGTTGCTGGAGAAACTGATGTGTACACCTTTTTTTTCCAAGGAAAGCTAAAGAGATTAGGATGTTTTACTACACAATTATATTGTTGGAAGCAGAAAAAATAGTATTCCTCTTTCTTCAGAGTGAAAACATGTTGTATGTGAAAATTAAATTATCGTATCGTTAATACAAACATTTTGTCTCTTTACCCAGAAATTCCGGGGCTGGAGATGTAATTGAGATTTGTAGGGTGAAGGTTTCTTAAAGCATTGTCTGTGTGTCCTGACTTGTGGCACAGGCTGTCTGCAGAGTACAGGTTTAAGAAATTCTCCTTCTGTGGTGTTGCTTTGTGTTGGCAAGGCAAGCACAAAGGGCAAGGGATGTCTGCTGCTGCTGCTTCTGCCTGCTTGAGCAGAATACCAACACGCCCACGGTGCTGAGTCCGTGGGCTCCACACACTATAGCTGAGCATACGCAGGAGCCTTTGGCCAGGGGAGTAACTTCTCTGAGCTCTGTCCTTCAGCCCTCCCTAGACCGATTGGTGGCAACCATAATTTCACCCACAACATTTTATCTGAAAACAAATGAGCTATTTAGATTTTGTTATCTTGGAAGAGCAAATTAAGCTTTTATTTTTTGAAAAATGCCATTCTTTCATGCTTCACCTGTATCATTACAATTAGCCGAACTTGCAACTTAGATATAATAATTCCCTGGCCCAATGTGCTGATAGAGACAGACAACTGTACTGCAGGATGCAACTATTTCGGGTAGCAAGTGGGTACTTTCACTGAAAGGCATCTTCAAGGAATACTTCAGGCAAAACCCAGAACCTTAATAAATGCTGCTATAATTTATTAACGAATAGTCACATTTCCTCTTTTCCCATCTTTGTATCACAACTGAATTCCACAGTGATGAGATTAAAGGAGAATTCTCCATCTCCTTCTCTAAGTGGAAAAATAGTATACTTTAATTTGGATGAATGAAACGGTGGTTCTTCTCCAAGCGTTCAGGCTGTAGAACAACAATGGAGTATCCTGTGTTTGTGGGAGAACACCCTCAATTATCTCAAATTTGAAAGTCTAATTTATCATGAAAGATGCATTTTTTTCTATTAATATTTTGAAAAATAGTAATTTTCTTAAATATTTCTGTTAGGCTGATGGAATAATAACATTCCATTGGAAAACACCGACTCAGCTGCCAATACAAACTGTTGTACTGTTTGCTTTGGTTGTGTTAAAATGTTTAATTTTATTTTTTTTTAATATTGAATTTAAATACAAAAACCTCCATGATACCTTTTGATTTCAATAGCTTGAACAATTTCCAAATTCAGAGTTTGTCACCATTTTAAGTACCAAAAAAATTTAAAATCTTTTCCTCCTTCGAAAGGACAGCAATTATATATTTAAATAGAGCTCCCTATTATTCTAATTCTTTTTGACAATAACACTACAGAAATCTTCTAAAATGTAAAGATAATTTGGCTTGATTTGCATACAGAGACAGAAAGCTTCGGTGAAAAGCAAAATACTGATTCTGAGGGGAATCTGTGGTCTTTCCCACACACAATATTCCAAAACCTGCAGCCTAGTATTAAAAAAAATAAAATAGAAAACAAGCAAACAAACGAAAAAATCTCCATAGTCTTCATTTAATAACATTGCTAAAGATGGAGCAATGGAGAATTCCAGTCATTTGCAGCTTAACAACAGCATTTTTTAGTTAAAAAAATTTTATAGCATTAATTTTAAGTTAAATAACAAGAAGATGAAACAGCTGACCTGTTCTGACTCTTGATTATTTTTTTCCCCATTCCTTTCTTGAAGATACAGAGATTTCATTTTCTGCGAATAGAAAATAAACTTGTATTGTTATCTGTCATTAGCTGTTAGCTTACTGGAAGTGCTTTATTTTTGATTGCTTGATTTCTAAATTGCCAGAAGAGGAATAAAAAGTGACAACATGAAAATGCTTTTATATGTTATCCTCTTTTGTTGTTTACACTTCTCCATATTTTCCTTATGCTTGCTTATTTTCAAATGGAACTGATACAATATTTTCATCACCAACCTTGTAAAAGATAACATGTTCTAGAAAGCAGGGAACATAAAAACACTCTTGCCTGAAGTAGGAGGAAAAACAGTTAATTTCAGTCCTGATGACAGTTTCTCAGTGAACAATGGTCTCCCAGAATTGACATGGAGAAGTAATGAATGAATGAAAGGAGAACTGAGTCACAGATGCACTGTGCAATCACTTTAGAACATCTACACTCTTCTAGCCAAAATACTATTAATACGTGTGTCAGCACAGTGAGTGAATCTCATAGTGTGAACGCACTGGAACAGTTCAGGAAAGAAAATGAAGAATATCCTCAGGGACAGACTTTTCTTTTTCTCTGAGAGACTCTTCATTATTCAGGCATTGTGATACTTTTCCTTTATTTGTGTAAAGATTAAATTGCACATGATTTCTAATGTTTCTGCTACTCCAACTGTCATAGGTCGATGACCTTCATGGAAGTGAGATAATAGATACATCGTCTGTTGTTCGGGCAAGTGCTGTTCTTCCACAGCCCAGTACTTTCCTATTGTTATAAGTCGAAAGCAATTAAATAAAAATACAAGAGAAAGTTTCTAGAGTATCTTTAGTATTTCATATATGGCCATATGTGACTGTCATTTAACATTTATATGAGATATTTTCTAATGCTGTAATGACCTAGAAGCATACACTGAGACTCTTGTACATGGTGGAGACAACAAATTAGTGAGAGATGTCTGTGTCTGTCCGGTATGCAGTTTTTGGGAAAGAGCCCTCTATTGTTTGAAATCTGTAATCCAGAGAGCTGCAATTGATGTGTTTGTTCTCATGTGTGTTACTAAGACTGCTAAAGTCCTATCCAAATAATTTCTTTGCATATTGCTTCACATCCTAATTGAGGAAAAAAAAAAGTTGCTATCAGTGCATTGCAGTTATAATGCATAAAAACTATCTTATATACACTTTTAAATTATTTTCATATAGAATAGAGACTGTCATTTCACTTCAGAAAAATAGCCATCACTTATTAGTCATTTTCAGTTTATCTACAATAATTCAACAAATTTTCATCCCTTAGCAATTTGAGCGACCTTTATTTTTCATTAGCAACTTTCAAGTGGTTTAAGCGGACAAATCAAGATTGTTCATGTATCTCCATGAATGTGAAGGGTGGTCGACATGACACTGCTTCTGTACAGAATACTGATGAATCTTGTAAAAGGCAAAGCTCCTATACAAGAAAGTGCATTCTATAGTTTGTGTACCTCTTTATTCACATTTTTTCAATTCCACATGTCAGTCGTGTCCCCTCGTTGCTCCCAATATCAACAATGCATTCCTCCGTTTCAGAAAAATCTTTAAAATATGTGTTGCAAAATATTAACTCTGTAGAACAAACTTTTGGCCTCTAAAGATTTCATAAATAGCAAAACAGAATGGGTGGATACAGTTTTATTTCATATTTTCCATAATCAGCTTCTTGGATAGCACTCTGCAAGTGATGTATTGCTTTTGTTATAGATATTGAAGAAAGGTCAGCTTAAAACAGGATAAAAAAATGTTGGGAAATGAATGTATGGACACCCTAGAATTGACTGTGAAAAAGGTAGAGAGATAAGGAAAATAATCACTCGTGTATTTGATTCTGGCAAGAGCTTGCTGCAGGGGCTTTTTACTGTCATTTCACTACCACTTCATAGCCAAACATCCTATCCACAAAGTCCCCGGTTCTTTTCAAATATTTGCTCTCTGGTAAAGTATGTTACAGCAGGATAAGGCACAACTAGTTTCCTTCTTGTGTATAAACCAGGGTACAACCTTGTGACAATTACCCACCGTTTATATCATGTTGGTCAGAAGATGTGTGTTACTAAACTGTAACTTACTTTTAAGCCTATTTTTGTTTAGTCTTTAACAATAACAAAAAAGATAGATCTTTGGATGCTGAAGAGAATGAATCTCAGTTCAGATAGCAGGAAAAGGCTGCTAAATTATGAAGCATTCAGCAAATTTATGTAGTTTATTCCTTTTTTTAGGAACAGTGCAATTACTGTAGCAATTATTAATTCCAGATAAATATTCTCCTGATTCCACATCCTGTTCATAGGAGTAATAGATGCTGAAACAATGTCCTTTAGCGACAGATTGAATTACTTGAATATCATTCTGCTACAAGTATTATCTTAGCATTTCAGTATTTGATCTGGTGTGATGTTTTTATTAGATTTAGGCAACGTTGCATATCTCTAAAAGAGTCTTGCTTTAGAGCAAGTTACTTGGAGTTCACATAAGTGTTCTGTTAATTGTAGGTATCCCACTCTGTACGCTTTAGAGGGTGCAAGTGCATAATAGAGAGTTGCATATTGAATCAGTTGTCGGAACTATGTATAGGAAACTGTAGATCAATGTAAAAATGGCAACAAAAAAGTGGATGTGTTTGATATGTATAGACAGAATATCTTGAATATAGCTGAGGGTATAGTGTTGCAAAGCCGCACATCCAAGGAATAGTCTTTGTACTTGATTCAAATCCAGGAAATAGGATTTGTCTTGAACTTCTGCAAGAGGTCCCCAGGGTAAAATTCTTTACTGTGCTGCTGGGAGTGTTTTTGGATGTGGCCTTCAGGCCACTGCTACTTCTTAGGTTGCTCTTCTGAGGAGTCTTTCAGTGGAAAAGTGCCTAACTCAGAGGCACGTGTACAGATTCTGTTTAACTAAACCATATTCATATCTCTGCAGACTTTTTTGAAAACTTCACTTTCTAACCTTGGAATCTCATCAGGCTGATTCCTGAAATCCTCTTGTACCTTTACATCTACTGAATAGCTAAAAGCATTGAGCTCTTGTAGGAAATTTATGCTTGGCAGAGATGCGATAAACTGACTCAGTCAGACCTTGGTAATGGTATCTTATCCTACCTTTGAAAGTTTTTGATGCACAGTAGATGATGGAACTTGCAGGACTGTTGAGATTAATTTTATTTGAACTGTCTAATACTCAGAGATGCTTAGATGTCTGAATTTTATGGTGTGTATATATACATACATTTCATGAGTACTAGGTGAATAATACCCTTAAAGATCTAAAAATTCATACAATGGATGACAGTTGGGGATAAAGATTGTATTTTTCTTAATATCTATACCAAAAATTACTGCCTGAGTAGGACCTTCTGTGTATGTTTTTGTCTCTTACTACACATGCACAGAGTATGGGATTTAGTTATTGAATAGACAATAAATACATGAAGACACAGTTAGACATCCTTAAACAAGACTTCAGGCCATCTGCCCTTCTCGCTTTCTGCTGTCCTGCCAATAGTACTTTACAATATAATTTCAAATCCTGGAAATTGTCATGCATCTCAAGGACTACTGTCTTGATTCATAAACCCTGGTCTCTTCTTGTCCTAGATATGGAGGATAGCAATAACTCATTTGGAAATGATGAAAAATAACAGGAGGTCCATGACAAATATTTTCCTGCCATTGTTCCCATCTACCTTTAAAAGCCATTCTAAGCTCTCAGCACTTCACCAGCTCCCATGCTTTGAAGTATTGCTCCTTTGAGTTTGTTTCCATTTCTAGGACCTGTGAAGATTTGCATTCATTCTTGTGTAGATTCGCACTGGATATGCATAAAAATATATTCTGCTTCTTCCACCTGCATTTCTCCTAGTTATTTTCTTCCTAAAACAAGATATTTCCAGCTGGATTAACTCTGCTTGCGTGGCCTATGAATGAAATGTGGATTTTTGCCTTAATTACTGTCTCGCTGATCACGTATCTCCTGGTCTTGCTAGCACATGAAGGTCACTTTTCTCCTTACTCTCTGTTATGGAATTGTACCAGTTTGTAGTCACTCCTAGAAGATCCTGGAGGCACACTGTGTTGTCGTGGTTTTAAGCCTGCTTTGCAGAATCCTAAATAGCTGTACCACATATAATGGTCATTTTAGTGTATGACAGTAATTTGAAGTGGAAGGCTGGCCAGCTCTGCCAATGCCTTGCCAAGGTCCGGCTATGATTCTTCAGAGGGAATAGTGGGATCCCAGGTACAGTACTGTAACTTCAGTACCAGTTTTTCTAACCTATTTTGCATTCTTCAACATTGGATCAGTCTAAAATTGCCACTATGCTTGCAAAGGTGATTCCCCCCCCCCGGCCCCCATCTCCATCTTTGGTCATGCTAACTCACAGCTGCTGTTTTGTTTGGAGAGCAGAGCTTAACACTTGAAGTCATCAGCCACACTCTACCCTTTGTTTCTTTTTCTGTCATCTCTTTCCCTATTCCTCAGGAAATCAATGGTACAAGGATGAACATATATTTCCTTTTTCTGAAAGATTGTTATATTTTAATTTCTTGGTGGTCTGCTCTTATCTTCCAACAATTCAGCAAACCTTTTTCTCAGTGCAATGCTCTTCTGTTTCTTGATTGTCAAGTAAAAACTAAACACAAGGCCAGTATTTGTTAGCTTTTGAAAATCATATTTCTAACCTCACCTGTTTCTTGCCTTTTTCTTAATTATCTGCTTCTAATGATGCAACTTTGTCTTTTTGTCCTTCTATAAGCAAATCAGACTCTGTTACTCTAACTCTACTAACTAAATTACTTGTCCTTAAACTCTTGATGCAAACCATTAAAACACGGCTTTCACTTAACAGATGGCAGTGTATTCCCTTTACAAAAGCCATACCTGTTTATCTACATTATGGAGGACTTAATTTATTTTTCTTGATCATTCTGCTATCTCTGACAGAATAATTCTTTCTCCTGTTCAGACCTTTACCTTTTTCTTTTCCTCATGTGTTGGTTTAGTGGTAGGGCTTCTTTATGCTAAAAAACTATCTTTAGACTGTTCTGTTCTCTCTGTGAGGTTCCACTTCTACCTGCTATGATGGCTCTGATAATGGTGAAATAATTTTCTGGCTCTGTTTCTCTAAATATAAAATTCAGTTATTGGTTTTAGGAAATGATGTCATGGTGTGAGAAAAGACTCATAATTCTATATGGCAACGTGAATGCTGGCCACATAGCATCTGTAACTTGAATATAATAATTATGCACTATAATTATTTATTCATCAATAAATTTATCCATTAGCTCCACTAATGATGTATTAGAGAATAATTTTTGTAGATGCATCTGTTTTAGAAATGATACCTTAAAGCATGAGCTGATGTTATCCTATCTAGTGAGCCAAAGATAAGTCTAAATTATTTTTTATATCATTATGTTTGCTTATACAGGTCAATAGCACTTGAAAGGTGTAGTAAACTAGGGATTAATCTCCCATTTGTCACATAGCAAAATATTCTAACAGCCCTGGTGGGATTAAACCAAAGATATGTCTGCTCCAGTGCATCTAGCTTGACTTACTTTTTTAGCTCTCATTCACAAACATTGCATTTTTGTACACTATGTTCAGATGTAATAGTTAAAATATCGATATGGTGCCATCATGCTGCAACCTCAAAACGTTCAAACCAGACGCTTTTGGATTCTCAGATTTCACACAACCCCCTTATGTCTGAAGAAGTGTTAGCAAAAAAGCAAAGGTTTATTGTCTGATTTTAAAACATTGCTAATGGAGTTGAAGCTTCGAGCATTTGTATTCCTAAAGACCTATTTATATTAATCCTTTAAATGTATAAGAATATTTCAATTTTGTTTTGAGTGTCTGTTGCTAATATCAGATTCAAAAACCACTTTATGCATCTGTGTCAGTTCTACAGAGATAGCTTCATTATCATTACAATACTATCTGTCGACAGTACGCTGTATGAGACCATCTTTATGTTGGCAAATTACTCCAGTCTTTTCACATAACTGGATGACAAATCCCAAATTATCGTGGGTTGATTTTATAATTTGTCCTCCTTTAGGCATGTTATTGCCTACACGCACGGTGGGGAAGAATCCTGCGTTGTGAGGGAGATAGAGTGTTGACTTAATATAGGTCTTTAACTCCTGCATACGTGTTGAGTTCCTAGAGAAAGGGGAAGAGGTTGCTGGTAGGAGAGGAAGTGCAATTCTGGGACCAAAGTTATGTATGACTTAGAATTAAGTAATACTAATGCAGTAGTAGTTTTTTTGCATTTTCTTCATGTGCTGTTTGTTGTTTTTCAAAATGTGTGGGGGCTGGGAAGAGGGTGTTTTTATGTAGGTGTGGTGGTTTTCCTTTGACTGTCTACCACCAGCCTGCAAAGCCCATGCAATCAATAAGGGGCAATGGGAATTCTATAACTGTCATTAACTGGAGTGTTTATTAATTCTCAATTAGGGTGCTAATCAGTCTTACCTGTACAAACTCATTGAAAGGAATGGGGTGATCCACGTGTCATCTGAGGTATATGACTAAGGTGAGATCACAAACATTTCTCTGGGGGAGTGATTTGGTAAGTACAGGCAATCCTGTGCAAGATTTAACCCATATTAACTTTAAGACCCAAGTGTGAGTTGACAGTTAAGGCTATGGATATTGCTGTAGTCATTTGGGTACGATTAACTTGGTATTTCAGATTCGTTATTCCACATGGGAACTTTTTTTCAAAGATACAAGATGCTTTGTGCTTATAAGAACAAGCTGATGCACTCTCCAATATCACATAGGAAAACACCATTTTCCTTTGCAGAGGAAAATTAGTAGTTATCAATAGGCCATCAAAGTTTGCATACATGAAAGTCGTTAAGAGAATCAGTGCAACACACTTGACCTCACAAGGGCCACCACACACTTTTTTATTGTGAAGAGATCTGGTTTTATTGCACATTACTGTGGTTACTGTTGCATGTTGATGGGTGGCAGCTGTTCCATCTTCTACCGCTATTAGTGGAGAAAACCTTTTTTGTACAATTTAAACATACACATATATTAGCCTTTGAAACAGCTAGATGAAAGCAATGACTTAAATTGTATTTCGCACTGAGGAACAATAATTTCTCTAGGTAGGGAGAAAAATAAAATCTTTTTACCACCGATCACAAAAAAAAAGATGGCTTTTCTAAGAAAGTATTTTGCTTTATCAAATACTTAATGTAAACATTAGGGTCTGAATTAAGAGATTTAAAATGCTACTGTATGCCTTCTTAGATTATACTTACCTTCAGCTTGCATCAGCTTTATGCCTCTGATTTGTGACATTAAAAACATTTAATGTGTGCTCTATAGTTTTGAAAGTCAAGTCACAGACAAGCTTCTCAGCTGACAAATATCACTTGTTGCACTTAAATATCGGAGTTAAGTGAAATCATACAGTAGTGTGATGTCTTTTGTATTGGTTGGAAACAAATAAGAAAACTTCCCAAACCACAGAAGTAACCAGGGAGTGTTCTTTAGAAATTGCACCTCTTTCCTAAAGGAACTCCGTGTAATGCTGAGAAACTTGAAAATTCAATTTTTCCATTGCCCTTACCAAATATTAGAATTGTATCATGGGAATGTTTCCTTACATTTTTTAGCATAGTTTCTGATAGCAAAAAAACCAAATACAGAGCTGTTAATCAGTGTTCTTGTAAGTCAAGTAAGGCATTTAAAGGATGAACTTGAAACTCAAATTGTGCCTGCTAATCCCAGTCAGATTCTGTGCTTCTTGTGTACATGATAATATTGTGAAGCTGACAATGGGATCAGAAAAGGAGGGGTATAACTGATGTGGCAGACAATAATACAAGAAGCAGTGCTGACATTATACATCATTAAGTATTCTAGCATTGTACCAGCCCCTGTTCTTTGCTCTCTCTCTTTCTCTTTGTTTGTTTCATATCTTAAATTGTCTTCTCTCCCTTCTTTTTCCCTAAACCTTCTGCCTTGAGTCCTTATTTTTATTCTGGATTAATCAGAAAGTATGTAGCTGGAATAAATTTTTACAGTTTCACCAAATGCTTTGCTTATAAAATAACTGCTCCCCTCTCTTATACGGCTTCAATTGATATGCAAAATTTGAACTTCTGTAGTTCAGCTAATAAATAAACTGATTTGTTTAGCCCCATCTGTGTGAAAATACAAATTCACACATACAAAAAAATAGCTTGGCATCTTGGCTGAATGTTACAGTTCATTCACAATCCACTTAATCCGGATTTTCATTTGCTCCTGGATGGCAGCTTCCTTTTATTCTTAGGCTTTCGGTATTTTACTTTCAGACTTTTAGTAGTCTTGTTTTTCTGTGTATAGAGTGCCTGGCTGTTCCTCCCTACATTAGCTATATCTGATACCAGTTACTTCATTGTAGTTTATAATTTGATCCAAAGTCACCTGCTGGAAAGAACAGACTGAATTTGTGTGAGAATATGCACGTTCATCGGTCACTCGCTCCTTGTTGAATTGCAATAAAAATGCACCGCTTCGTTGTTCTGATAAAAAGGGTGATGTGCTAAAACAGATATTTTTTTGTAATCGGTAATATGAATCTGATGCTTTTGCTTGCTAGTGTTTGTTGCTATTTTCTCCTTTATAAGAAGTCTGTTTATCAAGGTCTACCGAAAGCCCAGAAGCCCATAGGTCAGAGAACAGCATTTTGATGGATTATGGGATTGTAACTGTCCCTGCCAGCTGACAGCTTTTATTGGCTGGGAGGATGAGCCTGTAAACCTTTATATAATTATTGTATTAAAGCCACTGTGCCTCTGTGTTGCTGGCACTTGTTCAGGGATCAATGTGAAGATAATTTCAAAAATGAATAGTAAGTATTGATCGTCCCTTGGTGGAGCCTTATCAGTGGCTGGAGCAGACTACTGTAGATTATAACTTCAATGTCATTTATGATGATATGATACGTATTGCAGAGTAGCAATTTAAACAAAGGGCTGATTTAATTCACAATGGATTTTTGTAGCGTGATGGGTAATAAATCACAATCTGTGTAATTTTTAGAAATGAACACATGTTGGCAGTAGTTCAGGGCAGTTCCTGGGAGATCTGAAAATGACCAGGGAGGGCAAATATCAGCAGTGAACCCCTTCTGAATGATTGGCCCTTACTTGGTTCTGACATTCAGATGACCTTGGGGCCTCTGCTGGCAGCTGCTGGTTAATTTTCTTCACTGAGGACACAGTTTAACTTTCTATCTGTCTGCCAATTACCTGACATTTTCAACTTATCACCTTCTATTTTTTAAATTATTGGAGGCACATCCACATTTTGACACTTTTTTAGGCAAGTATTTGGTTTTTTGCCTGCTGCTGAGACATCTCTCTGCCAAGCCACTGTAATATCTTTTTTACTCAAGAAATTACCAGCTCGCCTAACTGCAAGGTGAAAAAGCACAGGTGTTATGTGGAAGATTACAAAACTTCCTTTCAGTTTAGCAAGAAAAAAGTGTGTGTGTGTATATAAGAGGCAAATGATATCTGAAAAATTCCCCAGCTCGATTTCATTATCTAAATGTGTGTACAGCAACTGACAGAAGTACCTGAAGTGTTTGATATATTTTAGTTCTTTTTCTGGTCAGAATATTTTTTTAATCATCAAGAAATATCTCTTCTGAAGTAATGTGATGAGATTGGTTTCACGTGTGCAAAAAATGGGTTACCATGAAGCTTTCATGTTGAACTGACTCGTATAGTCTCTTACAGTCTAACACTTTAAGAGTTTTATGCAGGACCTCATAGTCTTGCAAATGACTCTATTCAAGATGTGTCCCTAATAAGATATGAAATCCTAAAGCAAGACAGGTTAGTTTGTTTTGTCTTGAGCTGTATGTCTTCTGTTTTAATTCAGAGTGTAATGTTGCTTGTATATTTCTGGTGAATTAATTATGTTTGGGGTTTCTTTTAAATAGCTTTATAATTTAATTTCTGCTGAAGTCCTGAAAAAAGGGCATTTTGGAATTTAAGAGAAAATAAACAGGCTTATGTGGATCAGTCATAACATATAAAAATATTCAGGACTAATGAGAGATGATAATTAAATGTTAACTGCTTTAAAAACTTAGAAAATTTAAAGGACAGTATAAGGAAATTATACACGTTTAGTACTGTGGGTTTTGGAGGTTATGGGAAGAATAAGGGACTAAAATGCCTTCATTGTGACATGGAACCTTCTTTGGGAAAGCATTAAATCATGTATATTACGTGTGTAATTAAGTCTCATTAATGTAAGTCAGCCATGAGAATCTGCTTAAGTGCTTTCCTAGAAAAACATTGAATCCAAGTCATAGTGATGCAGTTTAGAATCAGATCTGGTCTGTAGTAGGTTGTTTTGCAGAATTGCTATAAATGTGTCACCAAATGCTGTGTGGGTGTTTTGGCACACCCCACTGCGTAGTTATCAATATTAGAAATGTTTGCTGGGCTTGCTTTTGCCACATAAAATTTCAACCTCATTGTCACAGAGGGTCTAGCCTGCCTCATGCCAAACAAATTACTACAACGTTTCATTACCAGAGCAATTTATGTGAGACTACAGAGAACCCATGGTAAAGAACCTACCATTTCCTATAGTAACTGGGAGTAGTTTTTTCTATTTCTTCTTTCATAAATGCCTCTCCTCTGTTCGCTGAAGGCAAGTTGTTGCCTGAAATGGGAGACAGCCCCAGTTTGGAGCCTCTTACTGAATTACTGCTCTTCTGAATGATTCTTCTCTACAGAGAATATCCTTAAAGTGGTGTATTAAGCTGATTATTCAGATAAGAAAAATTGTAAGAGCTTAAAAATCTGTGTAGACACAGGGGAACAGCTATTATAGTCAGAAACCTTATGTGAGGGCCTGAGGATGATACATTTGGACAAAGGCAGTTTGGTCTAACCACAACTTCCAAAGCAGGGGCAGAGGAGGAAATTGGTGCAAAAAGAAGTGGATCTGTGCATAGAAGGGAAAAAAATGGTTGTGGAAGACCCAATATTCATACCTATTTTGATGAGTTAATTTTGCATTAGCTCTACGCTCATTGAGTGGACTGAATTCACAGCAACAGCTGGAGAGGACTAAATTGACTTTACTTGAGTTGTGTCAGAAAGGAATCCAGTCAAATGTGTTTTAACCACCCTACAGTTCAAACCAAAGCAAAATAACTGAGGTTAGTCAAGAGATTAACTTCCAAAGTGCACTGCTAAACTAAAACATTAATGTAGATCTACCCAATGTCTTCCTAATGTGCAGCCGTCCCTCATTGCATTGCAACACTCTCATGGGCTATGCTCATAACAGAATGCAGAACGTAGGATTTCTGCTCCTTGAGAATAAATGTGACTTTCCTGTCAAACCCAACAAGTTGCTTTAATTATTTCTACATTTGAATGCAGTTCCTTTAGCCCTGAAATTTGCAGAATTTTTCCTCATTTTACTCATTTGAAACCAGTCTTCTCACTAGGACACTCACTGCTGTCCTGATTTTTCACTCCAGTGGATTGTATTTGAGGAGAGAGGTTCTGTAATAGCCTAATGGGACATATTAGAGATTGAGAAGAGGCTGTCGGTTGAGGCAAAATAGCATTTCCCTTCTTCCGTCCTCCCTTGCTGGCCGTGACGCTGCCTTTGGGCACATCCACGCTGGATGCTCTGACACTGCTGCTGTTTCCTCAAGTAACTGAATAGCACAAAGTTCTGAGTGGCTGAGGGGAAGACCTGTATCAACAATTCAGACACTAAGTGTAAAATCTATTGTAAACTTACAACACTGTTAAAATATAAATATAAAATATATATAGACTATAATTCTATATAACAACATGCAAATGTCTTACATTCTAGACATTATTAAATCTGGTGGCTAAAATATTCTTTTCCAGAAGTACTAATTCAAGTGGCATTTAGGAAGGAATATTAATCTTATTTTCTCCATCAAGTTAATTAATCTATGGTAAAGTAATGTTATTCTGAACAGCCAAAATGGTTTACGTGGTTGTCTGAGTAACCACTGAGGTTCTGTCTGTCCTGTTCCTCTCTGAATTATCCTAAGAACCAAAGCATATTGGCCAGCTAAGTTGCCTTGCCTTCTTCTTTATTGCCAGAGCAATGCTAAAAAGCAAGGAGACAAATGAGAAACATGAGTACAGATTTCTTTGTTCAGCCTGCCCATCACATATTCGCAGCATCTTGCTGCTCTGTTTTCCTTTGCTATCTCTTTTCTCTATATAATTTTTTCCCTGCAAAGCCCCCTGCCCCCATTTGCATTTCACCTAGCCAGTATCCCAAAAGATGAAATTTTCTTACAAGAGTAACAGGTAAAATTTGAAAATCCTTGGTATCGATGGATTTTGAAAAGTCTGTATTGTTTAGTAATTCTGGCTGTCTGAAAAAAAAAAAAAAGTGACTGCTGTATTTCTTAAAAGATCCATCTTTAACTCATTTTAACTTAAACTCACCAATTTACTTGTAAAATTGGAGATAATTTGTTCTGAAATTTAAGTGTGCATAATTTCAGATAGAAAATTCTTATATTATAAATAGTTTGAATCTCTGCTTTCAGTGCAACATTTAAGTGAGCTGTAGCTATGTAATGGAGAGTTGTGCTTTCCTATAGGATGTTCTTAAAACATCTATGCTGAATGCCTGTGGACCTTTAAAGTATTGTGAATTCACCATGCAAGTTATTACATAAGTTAACGAGGCCTTAAATTGGGAGATTTTAGAAGATTCTACTGTTTTTTGGTAATACAGTAGGAAGCTGTTAAATGTGCAATTCTCCTTTACAGGGAATGATTTATTTTTTTTAATTGGGCTTTTAAACAACTAACATAGCTACCAAGAATGGCTCCACTAGTCTGAAAACACTATCCTTTATTAGCTACTATTGACTTTACCCATTGCAAGGATCAAATTTGTGAAGTACTATCTTTCATGCTTTTTATAAGCTTCCAAAAAGAACAAAAATAACTATAAAGGATTTGATTTGAATATTTTAGTTCCTTGTATGTAATGCTTTTGTAGGCCTTTTTGTCTAAGCATCCTTTTTTTTTTTTCAATTGGTCACAATGGGAATATGTAAGCTGGTTTCAGATATCCTAACAAAAGGATAGGATGGACAGACTTCTACTGCTTTTTCCTCCGTGCAGCCTCTGTAGGCCTAAGCAAACTCATAACTGATTTCCATTTTGATTTGATCATACTTCCTTTGTACTCACTTTGCAAAGGAGGCAGTGGTTAGTTATTCCAGTTAGTCTTGCTGATCAAGGTTAGAGCTGTGTGCTGATTTGGTGTGCAGATTCTTGCACAGTAAATGAGCAGAAAAAGCGTAAGGCAACTCTTTTTTTCTTTTTGAAAGTAGCAAGTGATAAGAAATTGATACTTGCACAGACAGCATATGAGTGTGCTATATAATTTTTCATACTTTTTTTTCTGTGAGCAGCAGCTATTCGCTCACATTAGTTCTTCAGATTAACTGAATTAACTTCTAGATAGTACCTCTAGCAAAACAATGCTCTCACCAAATTCAGGACTTCTGAATAGAGTAGCTCTGCAATGCTGTCTTCTGTGTTTCTTCTTTCGCACCTGTCTTTTTTGGAGAAATGAGACCTTAGCATCATTATCCAGGACGACAAGCTGTGCATTACAAACGAACGGTGGTGTAAGCTTGGAAGTGTGAAGGTAGTTGTTTGCAACAGTTTAAATCTTGAGTGAAGATCTTACTGTGCTTTGTAGAATGATGTATCCTACTGCCAGAGCATGAATAAACTAATTGTAGTTCAAGTAGTGTGTTTTATAAAGAATTAACCTTTTTTGTGTAAATAGAACTGTGAGTTATTAATAATCTCCGTCATTATTTGCTGTGGAATAAGTTTAGTACCGTACTCGTAAGTCACCATCTCTATTCGTATCAACAGTAAAATTACAATGTAATCAGTATAGGAGGTGGAGCTGGTGTGACTAAAACAAGTGTACCTAAAATAATCAGTCAGGGCTCCGTTCAGGAGGCAGTATAAGTTGCGCTTCTTGTTGCAATGTACTTATTTGCGTAATTGGTCCAACAGAAGAGGAATCATAGATCATCTTTGTATGTAGTTCTGTGATAGTTCTCCTGAAACACTGAATTAAGTAGGATTTAGAGTAATATTAATTTCTTCCTGATCTCCCTGCCTATAGAGCATAATGCACAGGTATTTCAGAAGACACAAGCTAGTTTGCCCAGTCATATCATCAAACTTCCCACCACTGAATGTGTACTGCTTATCTGCATTTATGCTTTTAATTTGGGACAGGCTTTACAACACTCTGCCATAGAAGTACCAGCCTACCTAATAAGGGGTAATGAGAGTAACCAAACTTCCTGGTTTCAGGAACTGCCAAATTTACATGTGAAAAACGGGGTAGTAACCACTCTCATATCTGTTCAGTCCCAAGAGCCAACCACCAAACCCTGCTCTTCTACAGACTGAGATCTTATACCTATTCCCTACTTTCATTGTCGTAATTTTCACCTCCTATGTGTGTCGTCTTCTTAACACCATTTTTCAATGCTAAAGCAGTCATTGTGCATTCCTTTAAAATCCTTTCTGTATACAGAGGGAGAGCTGTAGCCATTCCTTTTACTGAGCTGTATGGTAGACATTTCTGATGCCTATGTAAGTCCTGTGCTTAATCTTGCTGATTACAGCAGAAAAAAGCAAATTTGATGCATATACAGATGAAGATGAAATTAATATGAAAAGATTTAATGTTGAAAATACATCTAGCATTTTTTAGCTCTATGGCCCTTTATGTCTGCAGTCTTCAGTTCTGCCTGCAGTTCTATACTGATACTGCATGGCAATTTTTAATATCTTATATCCACTGTATTTTAATGTAATTCCATTAATTGAGGGTAGAGAAATTCCCCTTGCTCAAAATACAAGGAGAACAGAGTTTTCCTAGAAAAGGGGCTAAATTGGTTTTGGCTGTTCTTGGAAGAATACACTTAAGTGACTCTGGAAATCTGCCCATCAAAGGAAAAGGACTGATGTCATGGGCTCTCACCTCAGCCAAAAAGCTGTACCCAGGGCTTTTCACTGCTGCAGAAACTGGATCACATCTCAGGTCTAGGAGTCGGCAGCCTCTGCTCAGCAGAGCGACGGCACCTCACTGCACTGCTTCATAAACTGCTTCCTCTGCTTTGCTGGTGGCTGTGCCAAAAAGTGCGGAGTAGCTAATGTCGAAGAGGAGCTCCTGGGCAGTTTCTGAGTGCCTGTCACTGCTCTTTGACCACAGGAATCCGTCTCATCCAATCTGGTGTAACTGTAGGCTGGCCCCACACCACACAGTTGTCCCTTGCTACTCTTTCCTTTCTCCCCAGGTGTGTGCACAGATCAGTTGATTGGTAGGTTTTGCTGAGGCCAAAAAACCCACACCAGCATGAGGGAACTGGATGCAGCAGGAGTCACTTTGTCCACGACAACTTTCCCGCCTGTATTTAATACACCAGAGGTACAAACAGGACTAGAAAGGGATGGGTAGTTGGTCAGCTGTTCAGTAAGCTTCACTCCGAGTGCTCGTGTTGTACAACAATAAGCTTGAACATCATAAATCTTCTGAGCAGCAGCCACTTTTCTATATTTCTTCACAAAGTTTATCTTCAAAGCACAGCAGCCAAGCAGTGACAGAAGAGGAGAGACAGGATCTGAAACCGTTTGCATTTGTGAGAAAAAGAGGTTATGTTATTTTCTGACAGGAGGTTAATGGAGAAATCTGTTCACAACATGGTACCGAGTGTTTGGTAACAAACAATGATATGTGCATGTATATGCAAATATTATATAACCACTGGTGACAAAAATCATCATACAGGGGACAAGAGTCATTTTTAAAGCAGTGTTAACAGAGCATAAAGTACCTTGTTTTGAAAGATACTAAATCTGTTGTTTTAGAGGCACAAATATGGAAGGTGGAAACAAGATTTGCTGTCTGTGCTCACTGGTACCAAGGATCAGGGAGGGGAAAATACATTAAGGAGAAAGAAAGAAATAGATCAAAGAGAAAATAGAGTAAATGTGGTCTTGAAAAAAAGCATTCAGCTAATAATAGCAAAGCCAAACTGAAATGTAAAAAAGATGGAAACGAGATCCTGAAAGAACATTATGGACTAAAGGAATGAAAAGAAAGGAGAAGTCAAATACTTCTTCCTTATACTTATTTGATGAACTTAGAAGAATTTATAAGAGATTACAAGAGAAGAAAGACAATATAAGCAATGAGAAAATAAGCAAAGAAGATTTTAAATTGTGAAATATGTCTCATTTGCAGATATCTGTCCTAAATGTAAATTTGAGTTTACAAATATCATCTCTCATTGGGCCTCAGGAAAGGCTCTTGTGTGATGTGTTGTCTGGTCAGCATCAGGTTGTTTCTTGTACTCGTGCTTTCAGTTGCCAGTAGACCTCGCCTGAAGTTAGTTCAAGCGTTAAGACAAGGCCAGTGTAGTTCATTTGCTGCACAGTGAATCTGTCATAAGTTGTTTTGGTAGAATTCAGGTTTAGACAGCACCTTAAAGCCAAAAGCACCTGGGAAGGCATAATCATTTTAAATCTGGGGCTAAATTTTTACTGTTTCTTTCAGACGACTCATGACTGGGGAAAAAAGCTGGCACTGGAAAGTATGAGGGGAGCTCATTGTGCTAGGTACCGCAAGATGCCGTGAACAGTTCTACTTAGTAATGGTTTGTAACACCTTTCACACCAACAGAGGACTGTTCAAGGTGCACAATATGAAAGGTGGCTTGGCCCCTTTTGCATATGTTGCCCAGTTATTTTAGCTTGCTGCTTGTTTTGTTTTTTGAAGTGAAGAGCCTTAGTCCTTTTGTTACATTCCTTCAGGAAAGGAATAGAGATAATTTCAACGACAGTATTTTTTTAATCTCAAGATAATGTGAATGAATGTTTATGGCAGTCTATAGAGAATCATTTTTCCATGCTTTGTTCCTTGTTTAGCCTTCAAATGCAGTATTTATCAGTCTGCAGACCAAAACTATGTGCATGCCATATCATTACTAGCTCAGGGGGAATCATTCGAACCAATGTAATTTACTCAATATTGGTCAGTTTGACTCCTGACCCTGGTCCCCTGACAGTGTATCCTTGGCAACCCCTGATGTGTGTTAAGTCAGGAAGTGCTTATTGGTCTCATCTGTGACAGCTTGCTAAAAGCTGCTTAACATAGCTTGGTCTTTTCAAAAGAAAATTAAAAATCCAATCATATACTGTATTCTGATCAGACTGGTATTTATATAAACACAGAAACAGTGACTTCAATTTTCAGTTCTGCAAATCTGATTTCCTGTGTCAAATGGAGAAGAGTTTTGGAAGTAAAAAATAATGATGAAAAAAAATATGTTTTGGAACAATATTCAAAAGAAAAATAATGTGGAAATTATTCAAACACTGGTTGTCTTTGTGAGACATTTGGGGAAGTTTTAATCTTCCATTGCTACTGACGTGTCTCAAAGGTGGAAGATGAGAATTGCTCTCCAGATACATACACCATTGCAAAGCCATTTAGAGTATATTAGTGTAAGATAGACAAGACCTTGCTCATGGATCTAAAAAAACCCAAAACAACCCTGGATTGTTTTATCGCTTTTGTACTATTTGTAGTTGTGAAAAGCAGTTGTACAAGTTTAACCATGAACCTCAAGTTTTTATTTTAGAGTTGATGCAATGCCAACAAAATGTGGTGTTTAGTGTTTCTGGAAGAAGGGGACTTTGACCATACATCTTCCTATTTTTCACTTCCCAATGGCTGGTATGATCCAATTAACCATGGCTAGTGAAGAAAAATTTAACTAAAGCTGCATTAATCTTTGACCAGACCAAGCCAGATTTGTAGTGATGGAAATGATACCTAGGCTCAAGGTCTGTGTGGTCCTGAACTGATCCTGCTGCGGCTGTGAAAGAGGATCCATCTGCTAGCCCAGTACTGTCACAAGCAGCTGTGTACACCAGCAGGGATATCGTATAGAGGGAAGTGGTTTAGGCAGTAACCAGCAACAACAAACATTACAGAAACACAAATCAAAACCTTTAAATAAAAGGTGGGTTCTGTGGCTGGTCAGAACAAATAGATGGGAATTCTTTTAACTTTTTAATTTTGTTGGAAGTTTACCTCTTGAAAGCAACCTCTGCCAACAGATACATAATCTTTAAAAAAAAAAATTATTTGTCCTTTCATTAAAAGGATGTGTACACACATGCTTTTGTTGTATGTACTACTTATGTTCTGATTACACAGCCATTGTTATCATTTAGAAATCAAGGATTCCTTGGAAGATTAACAGGCTGGGAATCTGCTGCAAATTTTCTGTCATTGTGTGTATATTTTGCAAGTTACCAGAATACTTGAGTAAATTTATATTAATTCTTTGGTTTTATTTTAGTTTTTATTCCAAATCAACAAATGGGGAAACATATTACAAAAAAAAATGTTTTCTAAAGAGATGTATTAAAGTGCTTCCAGGAAAGCACTGTTTAAACCAACACTCAGGAAAGGAGTGGTAACTTTAGGGGTTTATTTTCACTGTCGTGCATTATGTGCCAAGGTTGCTGTTTGTTTCAAGTGCCTGTCTCATTCAGTAAGCATTATCCAGTATTTCAGTGAGGTAATGATTCTCCACACTGTCTTCAACGAGTGTGCACAGTACTAACATAATCCTAGATTGCATTCTGGCTGCTAACTGAAGCAACAATCCTGTGTAAATATTTGTATGAGATTCTGAGTTAAAACTGTTTATGTTCATATAGAGGTGAATTTTATCTAGGTAGACTTGATTAGATTACAGTCTGTGAGGCTTCAGATCTGAGATGTTGGATGGGGTTTTTTTTTGGTGTAGCCCTTTTTGGTTTGGGGTTTTTTTGTGGATTTTTTTTTTTTTCAGCTTTTATTTCTATGTTCACTTGAAACTTCCAGTGAGCTTTCTCAGTCTCAACAGCTGTGCTGTGAAATCTTACATTTGTCTACAAGCTAAAATGCCAACTAGAATGTGTTACCTTATTTTCAGGATGAAAACACGTTTGTTAAAAAGATCTAGAATTTATGTTCAAGTACGGCACAGGTACAACAGAGGAAAGAGTCCTATCAGCACAAAAATTTGAGGAGAGCACCAGAGTTCCGTATGGACCAAATATGTCATTCAGCAATACAAAGTGGTTGCAAGTTGGACGTAACCTGGCCAGCAAAACCAGATTTATGACTGCATTGCAAGCAAATGCTTAATCAGATCCAGAATGTGTAATGTATCACTGGCTCTCAATTTTGGGAACTGATACCAGCTGGAATGCTGTATTTATTGCAATGCTTCCGTGTCAAACCTGTGGACTGCTTTGGTTAGTAAACACTCATTTTGCTCTTCTCAAGCGTATTGAAACATCATAGTTTCAAGTGACATGCACATGTTACTAGCTGTAATCACATGTATGCATGTGAAAAATACAGAACCTAACAGGAATAGACACAATTTTACTAATTGAAATTTTAGCATTACAAAGTGTGATTGTTCTCTTGTAACCAGTCTTATTTTGCTGCTTTTTTTTTTTTTTTCCCCTAATACAACATAAGCCATCACAGCTTCTTAGAAATTACCTCTTTATTTATGTATAAGCATATGGTTAATGGCATTAGCAGGCTGGTGTTTGTTTACTAACCACAACTACAAGTGTTGCATCACGTAAAACAGCTAAGGTAAATCTAGTCACCAGTAAAATGAGTTTAATTTGTTTCTCCTTATATAAGACAAAACAGTACATATGCTGAGATTCCCACTGATACAAGTTTTCACTGAAGTCCATGGGAAAATCCAACTGACTGTGGATCTGCATCATTGACTTAGCAGAATCAGGACCTCATTCAGGGAGCCTTAGACTTGCTCCTGGGGGTGAACATGAAATGTCTTAAAATCTGAGGCAGATATAATTATGCCATGGTTCCAGTCACGCCTATGCTGTCTTATTTTTTGTTGATACAAATAGTTACTTATGTTTTATTCCAAACCCAAGGAATAATTTACACCCAACAGAATAAAATAGGAATAGATGAGATGTTTTAATTCAGGAACATCTGAATTAATTTGTTACAGATGCAGTCCTTCATTATAAATAAAGGCAGACTATAACACCTGTTTCATTAAAGAAACCAGCCAGCAGCACACGGCATTGAGTGGCATATTTTAGTTGTGGCCTATTGGCCACCGAATCCCTCACTCTGCAACGGCTTCATGTGCTCAACTTGATGAACATCATTTCTCTGACTTGAAGCTATAGTAAATCTTTGAGGACTACAGGTTATGAAGGGATAATGTGCACTCACAATATATGAACATTTCTTAACGCATGCTTGGCTAATTTCTTCTGCAATCCTCCTACAGATAAACTAAACAACAAAGCTGAATTCGTGACAGTAGTAAAAAATCCATTTATTCTGCTTTCAGTATTAGGCAGAGGACAAAACCAGGTAACTGTTGTCTTATTTTCGGAGGTTATCTAGGATGTTCTGAAAACTGACCATAATAAGCAAGTGTTTGACTGCTTTATAGACAATATGTATGGGACTATAACTTTTTTCCCCAGTTTTATAATATCTCATATATGCTAAGGAGGGAGAGAACACTTGGACTGGTGTATTTCAGACAAAAAGAGGCAACATACAAGCAGGGATAAACATTATGCATCTTTTAGTAGAAAGGAAATGCCAGCATGTAGATATTATGTATGTGAAAGTGTGTCTAACTGAATCTGCAAGAAAATAAAGAGTGCTTTTGGCAAGTCCAGCTTGTCTGAGAAGATTGAACTACTGAGATTACCCTTTCATCAACACACACACATTCTCTCTGTCTCACACACAGACACACATAAAAACAAACTTGTAATGAGTGGGTACTTTATCAAGGCCACCCTCTATCCTTCATTAAACGACAGAAAATTGCTCTTTGCTGAGTTTGTCAATGCAGCTTTCCCTCCCAGAAGCCCATTTGTTTCACATGCTAGCACAGAATATTGCAGGAATTTGCAGATTTTAAATGACAAATGTGTCGAAGTTTACCCAGTTCTGAATCATTCTTTTCTTAGGCTGACGACAAGGTACAGTAACTCCCAAAGCTGGACTGGAATTTTTATTTTAAGTGGATCTTACTACTTCAGTAGTAAAACGGTATTGGACTGTGATCTTCTCTTTGACAATATCCCCAGAGGATTCTTTTGCTCCGAAAGCGTTTTCTCTGTATTGTACGTGGTAGATGTAGCCATTCTAAACGAAAAGCTTGAACAAAACAACAAATGCATTCCTTCACTGCAACTCCTCTATTCTTTACTGAATTTGTCATTTTATTAATTACACTTACATGTAATGGAGATGAAAGGATGTTTTTTATGAGATAAAACCTTAATGATTTGACACCATGAAAAGGAAACGGTTCTTTCTAGCACCTTTCAGGACAGAAGGCATTTACAAATAGCAGCCACTGTGTTGCTTTGTTAGAGTAACACTTTGATGTGTGGGATTATAATCAATGTAAATTATTGAGTTTTGCTACTGTGCTGTGCTGAAGGTATAATGTCTTACTTTGTGCAGCCATTATTTATTCATACCAAGAAATTAGCTACAAAACATTTTTTTGCCTGAAATTCTGTTTTAAGGGTGAATTTGTAAATATAAATTTAAGAATGAATGTACAAGTTGTGCCCAGATTTCAAGGTTTCAGTAAAAACATACCACGTCTCATTGCTGCATTTACATATGCTATGAATTTCAATCCAAACAAATGGAGAAGAGTTTTAGGACAGAGCCTGCAGCATGGCATGTCCTGTAATTGCCATTTACATAGCAGAGGAATCATTAATTTCAAATTCACCTATTATTCACTCCCTTTAGTACGCTGTGTCAATGTCAGTTTTGGGGCAGTACAATAGATGTGGCTCTGCATTGCTTTTGCAACCTACTTTTGTGTGTGTGTTTTTCCTTTTCTTCTCTTAATGCTTTTTTGACCTTAGCAGAATACTACTTTGACACAGGCAGTTAAGGGCTCTTGTTTGGATATGATTTATGGTGCTACATTAACCCTTCATTGACCTAGAAATGCTCTAATATTAAGACAGTTTGACACACAGAAAATCAAAAGCCCTTTTATTGGAAGTGCTATTGTCCGCATCATAAGTTTCTCCAATGTGATGCCACTGTTACACCATCAATTTCCTACTGCTATTGAACACTGTATTGAAAAACTAATGGACAGAATCCTTTGTCATTTCTGTTCCAGTGACCAGCAAATAGCTCAGGGAAAGTCTTCCCCTTCATAGCACTTCAGGCATTTTGCAATGACACCTCGAAGGTACTCGCTCAGCATTTTATTGAAGGCGAGGGTGGGCCAGGTCCTGCTGGGCTCCCCTGACACCCACCGGCACCCAGCTCCCGCAGAGTTCAGCGGCAGCTGGAGGCACATGGTGCCTCTGTGGGGCTCAGGTTAGAGACCCTGTTGTGTGGTGCAGCGATACCATTACTCATATTTGTTAAAAGGAGAAATAAATCCTTGTAGAAGTTTTTCTAGATTTGAACAGTAATTAACCGATAGAGCTTATGTATAAATTCAGTCAGCTGTAGCAATTATAAAGGTTTATTAATTTACAAATTAAATACTTTCTGCTGCTGGAATAGTAACCTATTTATTTCGGTAGAAATTTTTAATGAATGTTTTCTATTTAAGCCTACAGATTTAGCATGATGTTGAAAACCCTTAATGCATTTTTTGTAAAGCTGCTTGATTCTAGAGTGCTTTTCCCTACTGGAAGTGAATATATTTCTATTTTCAATTTATGTTGTAACCGCTACCTGTTCTTAGTTGCTTATTTGGCACCTAGGAGGTGCAGGTTTTTAGTAAATCTACAACATTTTCACAAAATATTTTTAATATTGTTAGTGATCTTTAGTTCCTTGATTCGAACACTCACTGAAATCCAGTCCCAAGCAGTATATGAGAAAAGTTACTGAATCTGGGCATGCAAATACTATCTGTTCTGTTCGGCAGTTAACCAAACCGTGCAGTAGAACATTTGGGTTTTTTTATTGATCTTTGTAGTAGGCTGCTGTTGCTTTTTGTTCTGATTTTCTTCATCACTGGTTACTGATACAGACTCCTTTTATGTGGAAAAAACAGCCTTCAGGTCAGCTGACAAAATAATCCTGACTTTTATTTGGCTTTTGTGAGGGACAAATGTTCTTTGTTAATTTAAAACCTTGAGAAGTCTACTTAGTACACAGGCTGGGCAGGACATGTAGAGAAGGGACTGTTTGCACCTTGAGCAGTGAGGAAAGGTGCCAGCTGGACTCCAGAGCAAGCACTTCATCTAATTTTCTCTCATTTGTGGCTACACGTATACCCTGGCACCTCTGTGCTCACAGACCTCCTGTCGCTGGGTTCTGAGGACACAGGCCCGTGGGTTGCGCTCTTGGGCCTTCGCACGGCGCTCATGTTGCTATGGGAGGTGGTGTTTCTGCTCACCGCGAAGGGAACCTGGGCTCGTGGGTGGCGCACGGGTTCCCTTCCTTGCTTAGCACAGTTCGAGGCACTATCACTTGCTGCAGGGTTAACCTGGGCTGTACGGGCGAATACCATGGCCTGAGTGTGCACGGGGGCAGAGCTCTGTGTGCAGCCATTAGATCTGTGTACAACTACATCCAAACCCCAGAATAACTAGAGGCAACAGGCTTAGAGCAGGTTTATATCCATACAGCTGTGAAAGAACTCAGCAACTTGCTTTCTCCCAGTCTGCTCCCACTTCACAAGAAAAGGGTTTCAAAATTCTGCCACCACTTATGGCCATCTCTGATTGAAACTTTGCAGGAGAATGAGTGATATATTTTGCTATGGGATAAACACAAACCAGGATGATTTAAAAAGCTTTTGGCAGTCTTTTACAATCTGAAAAGTTTTCCTAGACAAGGCTCACATTTGTGCTTCATAGTTACGCAATATTCAGCATTTACAGAAGTTGTGTGATGATGTAAAGTAAAAATAATTCTAAGAGATATTTAAGAATGTAAACAAAAACAGCTGATAAACGGAGTTTATATGTGATATTAAAGTATCACAGCTAGAGAAAACAGACAATGCAGTCTTTCCTCATTATGTAAAACCAGTTTCAAAATTATAAATAGACTTTTATAATATCAGCTACATAAATATCTAAAGATTAAAAAATCCATTGCTTTGCCGAATAGTGTTTTCTTAGAGAATCACGTGTGATTATGTTTCTTCTGGGCAGTAATGTGGGTGCTGTCTGTGCAAACTGAAGAGGAAGCAGGCTAGAACCTTGGGCATAAATTTTGAAATTGGTCCATGTGAGATTATAAGAACTCAACTGTAATTCTTATTGTGTAAATGACAGCAAGGCAATTAGTAATACTAGGGACTGTCACTGATGACCTTTAGAGTCACAAGGCAATGTACTTCTTGTTTATTAGCTTAACACAAAGGATTATTGTGCTAATCCACATTTTTAAAAAAGCCCCAAAATTTTCTTTAGTTTTTTGCTAGTACAGTCTTTCAGAAGAAGTATTTGTGATACATAACTGACTCTTATCATAACTAATTTCTCTGAGTTATGTTTGAACACCATGTTAAAAATAATCCACAGCTTTACACAGTGCAGTACATAAGCCTCTATAGCTGCATGTTAATTTCTGTCAAAACAGTTATTTTGATTCTGCTAAGAAAGCTCTCCAGTTGTTACTAAGATAATTAATTGTCTGAAAAGTTAGCGTTTGTTAGTTTAATTTCTCCCCCATTTGTCTTTGGAATAGGCATATTTTCCTTGTTTAACTGTACTAAAATGCTTTGGCTGGTTTGTAAGGGCTGAGTATTTCACAGAGCTCTTGCAATATTGAAAGAATCTATATTCTGAGAATTTGAAAACATGTCAGCCCACCTAAATTACATATTGATCAGGTTTAATTGCATGCCACCCATCAGTATTAGGTTTGAAAATTCATAAAAGAGAAATAATGTACTCTTTGTGGATGATTACTTCTGGGGCATTTAAATGAATTCCATCACTTAACCTTGAGCTGAGACAGATTATTGAGCCTTGCAATCTAGCCAGTCAAAGTCCAATGCAGTTGAACAGCTGTTTTCTAACTATCAGAGAAAAGCAAAGAACAAACAATATAAATTTATATAGATTTTCTTTTAAGGAAAATAACAAAGTAAAATGTTAAATGTAAACATGCTTTTTTCAGTTTTTTTCATGACTGTCCATTCTTGTTTTGCTAAATAATGGTCTGCATTTTTAATTCTCTCTCATGTGCCATATGCAAATTCATGCTGTGATTATGATTTAAAAATCAGAGAAGCACTCTTAAGAAAATTATTTTCCATGCATTTTCATATTAACCGTGCATTTGCTTATATATCTGCCACCACTTCACTTAAGAACTGGAAGCGTGAGTTTTAATTCATATTCAGTGTGTTTTATGGCAAGCAGTTTTCAAGGCTGTGTTCTTAGGAAAGTCGAACTAGTGGAGAAGGAGTGTTTGTTACTTTCAGGATGTTCTTTACATTTAGAAATGATGCTGGTTGGTATTGGGTGTGTTTTGAGAAATTGTGCTTATGTATGTTTTTCTCTACAGAATATCAATACTGAGTAAAAAAGACCAGTTAAAATCATTGAGTTTGCTTGGATAGTTTAAAAGCTACATTTTATTTAGACACTTTAAGGTAATAAATATCTGTGAGCATAATTAACTGTCTTTTATCTAGGTCTGCTCCTTAGTGATGCCTTTTTAGGACCTTTCACAATGTCTCCTCTTAATGCTCTGTTTGGCCTTGAAAATTATTTTAGGAGTTTAGATACGTTAAAAGGGTTTTCACTGTTTTCCCCTATGTACTCATTAAATGGATGTCTCAGATTTTCACCATTTTTTTCTTCAAAATTTCATTTTCTGTGACCTAGGATTTCAGTTTTAACAGAAGAAAATAACCTGGCTTAGCAAACACAGGAGTCTGTGTTTGTGTAAATGATCTTTTGATTTACCATGGTCCTTAACTTACTGTATAGTCCTTATAAACTATGGTTCTCATCCTAGGTAATATAAAATTACATAGCCTCAAAAAGAGAATCAAAAAGCTCTACTTTATTCACCCTGATAATTTGGCTATTGGTATTTAACATCGTATTATCTAAATATTACAGATGTGATACATCATGTTACTATGGCCAACTCAGTTATGCAGTCCCTAGGCAAAAAACCCCACAGATTTGTTTTTTTCCCCAAATTACTTCTATACGAAAATTTGTCTGCAATTAAATTGGTAGTGCAGGCATACTCACACACTTCAATGTTGTAGTACTTAAAATGTGTGATTGTGGATCGGAAACAAAAATCCTGTCTCAGGCTTATAGTACTGTTGGTCCCTGCAGCAGATTGACTCCTTTATTGCATCAATCAGAACATGAGAGTTGTGTCAGTCCTCACAAGTCTGGAAAAAACAAAAAAAAAAAAGGCCAGTGACAGGGCTTAACTTTTACATGTTTTTATAGCCACCAGAAAATACAAAAAAACTTATTTAATGCAGTCTTATTGCATTTTCTCCCATTTTTCTGGAGAATAACTGATTATTAGGTAATGTACAGACATGGAGGCAAACTTTCTAAGCTCATATTCATCCTTTCTTGTTTGTTTCTTGACTGACTAAAGCTACTGTTAGTCAAAATAGAAATAGGCTCAGTATTTGGGTCTCAAAAAATGTTGTCAAGCATGACATACTGCTGCTGTTGCTTCAAACCATTATATGAAAATTCATTGGTGAAGGAACTGGCTTCTTAAAGCAGCCCAGTTACTTGCACTTAGAGAAGCTGTCCTTGAGCAGGGAAATTTTTAGTAAACTGAGCTTAAAACAGAGTTTAGCTGACTTTGGTTTTGTAAAGTAACCTGAAGATACAAGAAACAAAATAAATCTAAAAAGCTGCCAAACACCTCAAAGCAACAACATAAAAACTATTTTAACTTTTGTTTTTCCTTTGTTTAATGATTCAATGGTAGGAATTCTTACGTATTGTGCTTTCATACTGGGACAAATCTTATCCGTGTTGGAAGATAACTGAAGTTTTACTACCGATGTATGTTGGGTCCAAGTTATTCCCTTTGCCATTTGTATTCAGCCCTTATTAAATGTAGCCAAATAATATTAAGAATAGTTGCAATGCATTACCAATTTTTACCCGACTCCCATTTCTTTATATCTGTCCATGAGCAACATGCTCATGTTGCTAAAATGCTCATAGAAAATAAAAAGTAAATTTCTGAGACTTACTCAGCCAATGAAATAATGTATTTTGTAAATAAAATAATATGACTATAAGTAGATGTGGTCAGGACATAGTCTGATAGATACAACTCATATACTTTTTGTCATGTAAGTGAATTTGAATACTGAAAGACGTTCTTGAAGCAGTAAATATGATTTTGTGCATTAGTTATTTTTCATATATTATTCTGTATGTAAACCCATAACTTTGCAATTCAGAAATAGAAATGAAGGCGAAATTTTCAAAAGGAAAATTGCCCTTAATGACAAATTGAAAACACAGGGAGTAGTTTTGTGCTGATTTGCACTAACTATGGAATTAAATAATTAAGTTATTATGCAACTGGAAAAGCATTTGCTATAGGTTGGACCTTATGTTCTTGGCAACACTTTGAGCTATTTAATGCTTATGTATTGTATGTTGGGAATCTCTGCATGGAATTTCAGGTCACGATTGTTATGGGATTTTCTTTTATCGTATATTTCTGGTGTTAGCTGTGATCAAATACTATGATTTAAAGTAAATGCAATTGTATAGAGTTTGATAATATTAAAGCTTTAGCTGGAGCATTTTTGGGTGCTAGAGACTTGGCACGTTAAGAGTATCTGTAAATTTTAGGCTGTGTGCATTTCCCTTCTGTAGCAATGTCCCTGAAGTTCCCGTTTGTGTTGGGGTTACAGCACCAATCCACTTTTCTTCTGCCTGTGGACAAATCAATAGCAAATCACTTATTACTTACTGAGTACATAGGAAACAAATCTGCAGAAGTCTAGATCAAAGAATGTGCTTATGGCCTCCCAAATTGAAGCTTACCACCTATAAATCATCACTACCTGTTGTCCATGAAGGATTCTGCAATGACTGATGTGTCAGGTTCGATGTAAAGATTTCACTGTACTGTCTCTTCTCCCCCTGCTTCCCCTTTGCCACTGCTGGCTTGCTTTCTCTCCCTCTCAACATATTTAGTTTGGAAGACTCAAAATCAGACAAGTGTGGAGTATTCACACTGTTTTTGCCCCCTTAACCTTAAACTGTTCTCTGAGACTGATCTCTCAGCATCCGTTAACTGTCAGGTCTAGCTCTTAGGGATTTGTCAATGTCAATCCATTATCACTTGGCAGGGGCCATCATAGAGTGATACAAAATCCCTGTGTCTCACCCCTCTATAATCTGAAACCCATTGTTCAAAAATCAGATGGTTAAAAAAAAATTCTGAACAGGAACGAATTGACAAGCAGGAAAATTCAAAATGACAGTTGGACACCAGCCGTAATTTATTGTACATATAGTCCAAAGGTCTCAGGAATATGAGCATTCTGGATGATATCCCGTTCTTATTGAAGTCAGTGGGAATTTTTCTGTTTACTTCACCTGGGACCAAGATTTCATGCTTTGTATTTGTAGACTTCTAGCCTCCTGCAAGAGAAGAAAAAGACAGCAAAAAAGTATTTCCTGTTGAAACAAAAATGGGGTATTAAAATTATTGCTCTTTTTTTTGGGGGGTGGGGGGGTGGAGAGAGAAAACAGAAGAAATCATTGCTTTGGGGTATTTGGAATTTTGTAAACTTTCATGTAGGTAGAGAATAGAATGAAAAAATAAACCACCTTATTTTGGAAATGTTGACAAATCTTTTTCTGTGTTGGAATTAAATAATTTTACTTTAAAAATGAAAAAAAAGAAAAAACAATGTTTTAGTCTTTTGAAGTCCCTCCTGCATGGTAACCCTCCCTCCCTCTGAGCTTGTTCAGGAAAGTTTTACAATAGGTTCACTTGTCACTGCAACCATTTTTTCCAAGTCTAATGAAGATAGAGATCACTTGACCAGTTTTCACTTTCTAAAAAGTTTTATGACACATGACCCTCCAGGAGTTTGATTCACCCTCTCCAGAGGGAGTCCCTGTCCGTTCCTTTTCCCCCAGACTTTCCCTCTTGAGGGGCTTCCATGGCTTCGACTTTTCCTGCTTACGCTGGCAGGAACCCCGAAGCGCATCTGGCAAGGACTTTACGTCAAACTGAAATGATGTGCTGGCATGTTAGTGCTTCTGTTGCCCTTTGGTTTGTCACCTCAGCAGCGAGCACTGCCAAGTGCAAGCACGCTGATGTTGTGTGATGAGTTCCTGAAGTTCCCTGGGTACTTTCAGATGAGGCTGGCTATGCAGAGACTGTAAAGGGGAGACAGGGGGTAGAGCCAGTATTTCACCTTGAACATCCAGTTCCTGTTGTGAAATAGTTTTTGCAAATGACAGCAATTATTATGACTGTACTAAGGAAAAGTAAAATATTAATATCGGAATCCATGGTAGTTATTAACTTCTGGTGTTACGGGAACTGCAACATGCACTTCAACATCGTGACTGCATGTAGTTCAACCCTTTTGCTATGTGTTTGGGATACAGGAGAATGAGAGAGGCCTTTCTAACAGTGAAAGGGCAAATTAAGGATTTATCTGAATGATATACTTGTAGGTAAAGCATGTTTGTCAAGTAGCACCAGTGGTTTGAAGATGATAGATCTCTTGTACATGTATTTTGAGTTATCTGAATACTTTGTCTAGGCACTTGGACATTTGTTCATGCAAGGAGCCTGCTACTTGCCTTTCTTGCTCAGACCACTTATCTGTAAAAATATATTTGCATCTGCAATTGCACATGCCTATATTTTAAAATCTGAGCTTGAGCTTTTTGCTGTTGTTGCTTTGTGCATTGGTAATTTTATTGTATTTGTAACACAGTCCAATTTAATTATATATTGAAAAAAATTGTCTTCAAAGGAAGCTTTTTTCTAATTGTATTGAAGTAGTGAAGAAACCTTTTTATGATTCTGGGAAAATGAAACTTTTTAGTTCCTAAGTTTTGAGTGTAATGATCTTTCCTTATATTGTATCATAGATTTTCCTCAGTGGTATGTGCTAGGATTTTCTGAATGAATGTGTTCACTATTACACAAGATTTAAGTGAATCTGCATACTGAATGAAGTATTTTTTACCTCTGCTTTTAATTAATTGTTTTCTTCAGAACTTTCAACAATTAGAAAATAATTTCATTAATAGTCCATCTCAAAGTTCCAGCTGCATTTTGAATTCTCATTTGTTTAAAACAAATACATGCTGCTAAAGAGACGTAAGCTAACCTTTTAGTACTAATCTGCTATTTAGCATGTGTTAACACTTTCCTTCCAGTATCACATTTCAAATCATAACCAAAGAGAATTCTGTGAGTAGAAGTAAACAGAAAATATGATCTTACGATTAAAGCTACTTCATCCTAATATTTTTTTTTGGGGGGGTCTTTTACTTAGGACAATTATTTAGCAAACTGTTCGTCTGCTCCTTACACATCTGATGTGTTTCCACCACTTCCACTTTTTTCCTTTATTTTTTCTAGGCATTACTCAAATTCTTGCCCTATGTTTTGGGTACCTATGTAGTTATTACAATATTATGCTGTAGAAAATTGTGAATTTCAGTTGGTTACTGCTGACAGTCAAGAACCAAGAGGCCCATCTAGCTGCATAGCCACTTCGTTGTTTTTATTCAAGTAATAAAAGGCTGTGCAAGCTCAAAGATTCTGGACAATTGATAGGATAAACATTCAACACATGTACCTGAAACCGGCTAGAACCTGAAATTCATGAGTTTCATCTCTTTAGATCAGATTTTGGGTTTAGTGTTAAAGATTTGTTATTTCCAGTTTCTGGCCTGTTTGAGATTACTCGATATGATGTCTTTGTTATGCTTCTTGGGCAAATGGGGACATCAAACTAAAAAATCAAAACAATAAAAACAAAAAGTCCCCAAAGTTATGAAGGATCAAGCCTCCAGTTGCATTTTTCTTAATGAAAAACACTAAAATAAATAATTTTCATTTCAGGAAGATCTTCAGATTGACAGTCATGTTGAAAGTGTGCTAAGCATGTCATCATTTCACCATAGTCATTTCCACAGCTGAGCTGAGCATATGCCTATAGCAACCTTTATCTTAGTTCTTTGTGAGCCTGTCTCAAAAAGTCACAGGTGGAAATGGGGCAGGAAACTTTGTTAAGGCTGAGCACTTTGACCCAGTTAGGAAGAAATTTACCTTTTCAAACCTTGGCATCTGAAATGCCAGGCTCATAAATTCTGGAATTCATTGCAGTTGGGAGGAGAGAAGAAAATTTGGCCTGAAAGCCAGGTATAGGCTTTTTGCTGTTCTTTGGCACCAGTCTGAACTAGATCCTAGTTACAAAAGCTAGGTCAAAAAAATGCTCATTTTCTCAGAGACTGAGCTGCCCAACCAGTTCTGCCAGGTCTGTTACCAGGCACAAAATTTCCACACAGCTGTGAAAGTGTCAGAAGACTTTCCAGTGTGGTGGTCAGTGACAAGATTTCACATCTGGATTTCAAGTTATTTTGAATACTGCAGATTAAATCTGCATTAACACTTAAATCCTTGGACCTAGAGTTTTGCTGAAATAAATGATAGAGGCTAAACTGGAGACAAACTAGCTGTCGGTGCCAATCTCTACCTGGGTACATTGTTTCTAGGCAAGCAACAGCTTCTGTATGTTCACTGTCATGCATAACATGAATTGTTTTGAGTACAGTTAAAAAAAGTACGGTAAAAAAAGTCAACCCCTTACATGAAAGAAATAGTGCTGTTGGTGAGATGGTAAAGACCTTGTTCTGTTTGTATGTGCTGGTGTTTCTATCTCTAGACTTCATCTTACATTTGCAAGTCTAGTCCATTAAAAAAAAGCCCAACTTTTCCCAATGAATGTAAGATTGCAACTAGAATTACTATTGATGCTGATCTTGCAGTAGTCATGGAGCTGGACTGAATCCATATATAGGAAATGAGCTCTAAATGCCTTTGTACCTTGGTGCAACTTGGTTCAAGGTGGTTTTGTTTCTATAGTAACATCAATATGAAAAGATTCCCCCCACCCCCTCCACCCCATATTAACATATTTACAGAAGCATTGTATTAGTTTAAATTATGTTTGTCAACTTTTGACTGTATAATGTACATCAGATCCATGTCCAGTAAAAACACAACCTCCTCTTCTATTGGTCAGAAATCAACTACTCTGCCTTTTTATATCAGTCCTATTGGTGGTTTTTTATCTTTTTTTTTTTTTTTTTTGCATGCATACATGCCCTACTGAAGTCAATGTTAATCAGTCAATGTTAATTCACCCACCAAGCTTGTCCTGGAAATGCGTGGACTTAAACTTTTGTTCAGATCCTTCCCTACTTTCAATTCAGATTTTAGCACAAGTGACTTTGGAATAAAAGGCAATATATTAACATTTTTAGGTGATATCTTAGCAATACTTCATAATAATAAAGTAAAACCAAACCAAAACAATCTGTCTCCCCCATGTAAAAAATTCTGAGGAGCCAAACTGCTAGTACAGCATGATTTTAGCCACAAATGGAATTGTATTATCAGCTTGCAAGTAGCTCTCAGCGGGGACTCAGACAGCAGACGGGATTGTATTATTCTGCCGTTCCCCTATCCATCTGTTAAAGAAATTCTGTTTGGAATCAAATGCTTTTCTTTTTAATTATTTTTTTTAAAGGATAATCTAATTTTTGAATACAATCAGTGGCACTTCATATATGCACACCTTGCAAGTGTTTAGGGAAAAGATTCCTTTCTTTGTTTTCATCCAAGGAATTAATCTCCACTACCTTTATTTCTTTTAGAATTGAGTTTGTGCCAATCCCAAATACCCACTTGAACATCTGTAACTATAGAATCTTCCCCTGTTTTCCTCTATATTTTTTTTTTCTGGTTTGGAATGTCTTCTCCCTTGCATGAGATTTTCAAATAGTGTTTTGGTTCTTTTAGATACTGCCTCTTTCCTCTTTCCAGGAAATGTGCTTGAATTTCTATGATAACTACAAGAAGGGAAAAGTCCATTATTAAGATATGCACATACACACACACACCCTCCGATAAACTATTCTTTACTCTAGGTGGTACTTGTGTTATTATCTATTTTTGAAAGCTTCTCTACCTTGTATAAAGCATGAAAATAATGGTCCAAGGAGGGATTCTACACCAGCAAAGTGCTTGTAAGGTATATTAATTTATATTGGTGAATACCGATTTTGTGAGGTAGATGTGTCCCAAATGAAATAAAATGCAGCAAGAAAAGGGCATAACTGAAACTACATACTTCCCAGCATAACTGAACTTATGTTAGAGATCTCTGCTGGTATGTGTACGTTGGTAAGAAATTGCTGCTCATTGTGCTCCTGTGGGAGATACACTCAGAAGAGGCTGGTGCATAGGCTTAGCTCTATTCTCCCCGCAGTCTGGACTTTTTCCTGGAATTGGAGATGATGTAAAATGTATCTGTGGAAGATACTAGGAGGCATTGACAAAGACAAATGCAATTTAGCAATCACCTTTGGAATTTTATCCCACTGATATTTTTATTATCTTTTGTGCCCAGAAAAACCCAAACAATAAACAGCAGAGTCCAAAGGAAATTGGCTGAGCAAATCTCACATCAGAGCACCATGAAATACTAGCCTTAGAAAGCTAAATTAAAAAAAAAAAGTATATTATTAATTCATTCAGGTTTTATAAACTACTGCAATATTATATAAATATCATATACCATATAAGAGCATATGTTTTTTTATGTTTTTTGAAAAACTCTGTGTGGAAGTTGATTCATAAGAGCTTGAGATGTGGCGTGTCAGTGGAGAATTTAAGAATAGTGTTTGGGGTTGTCTAGACCGTGCCTCTGCATGTTATAGATTTCAAAGACGTCTCATAGACGTTGTGGTACAAACCTGAAGGAGTCAGGGCACACAGTTTCTGAGGTTACATCTGCTATATCCTGCCTCAAAATACCTACTTTGGGTGTTGATGTGCTTTCTAAAAAATGAATACACAAAGATAATGAGTTCCTGAAAACATCCTGGTTACATTAGCATTAGCATTGCTGGATCAAAGACCTCACAGAGAGAATCCCTCCATCTCCAAAGTTTGCTCACCTGAATCTTTTGAGTATGTGTTAAAATGCATGTATTTAAAGGGCTTTATTAGAAAGTAGCTAGGCTGTAGTTCAGCATCAGTGGGTCTGCATGTGGAGAGTCATTTTGAAAGGAGACTATCAAAAAGGAGATGGGATGGAGTTTGTGTTAATGATGGAGGGGCTCAGACTCACTTTTGGGAGCGACAGGGTGGAAGTTCTGCATCTCTGTCATCTGAGATTCTCTCAATTCTTCAAAACTGCCTTCTCCTGATAATCTACTCTCAGCTTTTTAACTGCTCTAAAATTAACCTCGTGATGTCAAACCCAGAACTGCTACAGAGCACTCAGTGCCTTTCATGGACCCACACCACCATACTGGGAAGGGTAGGCTATGCCAGCACAGCAGACTCTGCAGTACAGGTTGTCCCACAGTACCCTTACTTCAGATTAAAATACGGTTACTGATGATTTCCAGGTTGTGTTTTTTCCTTATCCTTCTTCAAATCAAAAAGTGAAAAGCTCAACTTCCATTTCCTAGAAGAAAACTGATTATTTACTGTCTAGTTTACTAATAAAGTTAGTTTTGTGTCTGCAAATGTGGTAAATGCATGTATTTGCTTTTTACTGAGTTTTCTTTTAAGTGTTGTTTTCTAGTACAAAACAGTCTGAAGGAGATTTTGTTATAGTAAGTAGACTAAAATACAGTATAGCTGTAAAATTAAATTTCCCTTCACCTGAGGATTAAAGGGAAAATTATTATGTAAATAATATAAGCCTAGTGTAGTTTGCTTTTCTTCCTGTGAAATATATGGTCCACAAAATGCATGCAACTTCAGCAACCACCTACAGACTGTTTATTAAATGTAGTCAGCTTAAACATGTTATATCTGGGATTATATCTCTTCAGAATTAAAATTATCTATTCATTCTGTGACATCAAGACCAGGAACCTCAATTATTCTTTGATCTTTCCCACAAGCAAGATAATTAGAAGTTGACAAAATTCATGCTCAGGTTGGGGAATATTGATCTCTGTTTGTCGTGCATCTTAACATCTAGAATGTGACTGTCACGTATACTAAAACATGAAATTTACTGTATTCATGAAAGTTTTACTAAATCAGCCACCAGAGGAAGGAGTTATTGGCAGCTTTTTCATTACTAAGCATAGGGTAAGGCACCCGATTATTTTTATATTTAGAGATTTTGTGGTGACTTGCATGTACATCAATAAATACTAGGTCACATTCTGAGTAAAATTCTTCCTGCTTTTAAGTAATTACAAAATTACTTTCTGCTTGTTTATTGGCACAACCTACTAGAAGAACCTGTTCTTTGTATATGAATGTGTTCCTAGCTGTTTGTAACCAGAACAGTACAATTTTGTCTGAGTGTGATGTAGTAATAAAGAGCAGGGTTATTTTGAAATAATTCTCCAAGAACAAATATCCTGATAAAGAGTGCAGGGCTAACATTCACTCTCATGGGTTTGATACAGCTGAATATTTTTTTTAGCTTACTTATGATGGACCCAAACAAAAAAGGAATGTTGCAAGAAGAGAAACAATTTGATTTCAAGTCTATCAATGTTTTCATTGTTCATTTGAAAGATTAGAGTACTGAATTTGCACATACACACACCCTCTGCAGCTATGGTCTGTCTTCTAGCTTTGATACTATGACTAGTTTCACAGGTAGTCTTACCACTAGGACTCTGGAATTTTTCTGAACATTTAGCATCAATCTCTTTAAAACATGACACTATGTAGATTGTGTGTTTTAGTGGGGAGAGATATAGGAAAGCTTTCAAAAATATGAGCAACCTAGATAATTCTGAAGCAAGGGACACCTGAGCAGCTTAGTGAATGCAGGTAAGCTTGTGATCTTGTTATTGGGATTTTTCAGTTTAAGTAAGACTAGATGTATTTTAATACATGACTGTTCACTAGAACCTAGCAGAACGTTTGGGAGCAGTTGGAGGAAATATATCATTAGCACATGAGATTATTTTTTCCCTATTAAATTTAAATGAATATTTTGTTGCTTTCATGTGTGACAACATTTTAAACTATTGAGTGGAAAATGTTTATCCTGATTGTTCCAGCAGCTGCAATTATAGGTATAGTTGATGAGAAGCTTCATTGTGCTTATAAAATTTGCTTTTGTCTTCCTGATTTAGTGGAACCAAGAAATCTGTTGTATTATCACATGACATTTTCAATTAAAGCTACTAATTGCGTATGAAAAGAAAAGTTACAGGGAAGCTAAAATTATCTGAATTGGATACTCGGAGCTGTGGGATATGAAATGGAGTGATTACATCTCATTTTTAAATAAAATGGTTAACAAGGGAGTATTCACATTGTAGACACTCCTCTTCCAATTGCAATCCAATGTCGCTTCTAGTTCATGCAACCATATGAGAGACAAGGGGTGAAAAAACCTTTGCTTTTGTTCCGCTGTATTATTGCTTTAGGCCTTGCAGTAATCTGGATCTTCTGATGGCACAAGCTGGATACTTATTTTCTAGGCTATTACTTTTTAAAAAAGACGTTAGTTTTTATGTTTTCTGAGGTTGGAGGAGTAAAAGATTGGCTATAAAGTCCTACAAACCAAATTTACAAACTCCATAAATTCCACCACAGAAGTTCTTATACTTTGGTTTAAGCAAGTGCTGATGCTCAGTATGACTCTGTGCATTTTGCTTTGCATTCATGACATTTTTTTGCAGTAATTGGGACCGAACCAGTGAAAAAGTTGCTGAGGGAAGGATAAAAAAAAGATTTTTGGACATGTGAGAATTAAATGGACATGTTAGTTTAAACTTTTGTTACACTTCTCAGTCTTCTTTCACTTTGCTGTAGTTTGAGATTATGGAACATTCTTCAAAACTGTGGTCTCCTGTGGTTTCCTACTGTTTTTGCAGTACTGTCCGACTTGCTGACAAAAATTAAGTATCTTTCTTCCTCAACTATGTTTTGAAACCAAAACATTTTTGGCAATATGGCAAATCATACACTTGCTATGTGTGCTTATGTCCTCCTTTGTGTCTTCCTGTATTGAAACTGGAAACGCCATGCAGATAGGGGAACAAATGTTTTCTGTAGGTTGTGTTAAGCGTGCTTATTGTGGAGGACAATGTAGGATATGTATGCTTTGTGATGTGAATGGGCATGTTTTGAGGGGCAGCAGGCAGGTCGTGCTCAGTCTGGCACTTTAAAGGGTCCCCGCCCCATGACTACACTATCCCACTTTCTAAAGTGCACACAGTTTTGTGTACCAGGTCTTGTGTTTCCAGAACTTTTCTGTGTTAACTTATCTCTGCTCTCACTGAAATTAGTGAGACATTCACACCAAGTTTAAAGTTAGG